>JAVSCE010018701.1:0-171312 GCA_032199065.1 Smutsia gigantea | reverse complement strand
GTTTTGGTCTGTGTTCTGGCAATGTGGCCCATGATTAATATTTATTTTTTTCTTCAAGTGACAATCCAGTAGCTTCAGGTTGCTCCCTTCACCAGCAACACAGCACTATGTTCTTCATTAATGATTATCTAACACCTTCCTTAATTAACAGTCAGATATGCACGACTATTTGCTGTCCATAAACTAGCACTGGCATTAGTTGGGAACTTATTAGAGAAGAGGAATCTCAGTAAGGGATCTAGACCCACTGAATCAGAATCCACATTTAACAGAAGATCCCTAGGTGATACATAAGCACATTACAGTTTGAGATGCACTGCTTCAGGGAGTTCAATTAAAAGAACATTAACAAGCATCTTCTGTTATAAGTAAAAAAATTCATAGGGTAAAGAATAAGAAAAACACATATACACACATATGCTTGCCTTTAGGAGGACTGACACTTAGAAAAGATTATGAGGAGCTAAGAGTTGCTAATTTGATAAAGTAGGTATAGAGAAAAGTAACTACTTCAGTGGAAAACTGCACTATTGAGTGCACAGACCCAGGGTTTTCACTTTCTGATTATCTGTGAACTCCTGAATCTTTGATTACCTTTGAGCTATTTTACAACTTTCAGTTGCAGATAACTGACGGCATTGTAAAATAATTCTTGTCTATATTCTTGTAAACTCTTATATGGTGGAGGTGCAGATGACGTCCCTGGCCCACTGTGGAAGACAGTTTTGTCTCCATTTGCTCATTTATTTCAATATTCTTGATATAGAAATGTATCTGTCTTTTCATTGTCTTCTGAACTATCTTATACAGTTGTCTTGTTAATAATAAGGGAAACAAAAACTATGTGTTCCTAATTTTATATCTATGTGATAGTCATGATTTAACTTCCTTTTTGTGGAAAATTATCTTTTTTTAAAATATAATTTATTTTATTATCATTAATCTACAATTACATGTGCAATATTACGGTTATTAAACTACCCCTTCATCAGGTCCCCCCCACCAACCCCATTACAATCACTGTCCATCAGCGTAATGAGATGCTATAGAATCACTACTTGTCTTCTCTGAGTTGTACTGCCCTCCCCGTGCCCCCCCAACATTACATCTGCTAATCGTAATGCCCCTTTTTCCCTCTTATCCCTCCCTTCCCGCCCATTTTCCCCAGTCCCTTTCCCTTTGGTAACTATTAGTCCGTTCTTGGGTTCTGTGAGTCTGCTGCTGTTTTGTTCCTTCAGTTTTTTTCTTTGTTCTTATACTCCACATATGAGTGAAATCATTTGATACTTGTCTTTTTCGGCTTGGCTTATTTCACTGAGCATAATACCCTCTAGCTCCATCCATGTTGTTGCAAATGGTAGGATTTGTTTTCTTCTTATGGCTGAATAATATTCCATTGTGTATATGTACCACATCTTCTTTATCCATTCATCTGATGGACACTTAGGTTGCTTCCATTTCTTGGCTATTGTAAATAGTGCTGCAATAAACATAGGGGTGCATCTGTCCTTTTCAAATTGGGCTGCTGCATTCTTAGGGTAAATTCCTAGGAGTGGAATTCCTGGGTCAAATGGTATTTCTATTTTGAGTTTTTTGAGGAACCTCCATACTGCTTTCCACAATGGTTGAACTAATTTGCAGTCCCACCAGCAGTGTAGGAGGGTTCCCTTTTCTCCACATCCTCACCAACATTTGTTGTTGTTTGTGTTTTGGATGTTGGCCATCCTCACTGGTGTGAGGTGATATCTCATTGTGGTTTTAATCTGCATATCTCTGATGATTAGCGATGTGGAGCATCTTTGCATGTGCCTGTTGGCCATCTGAATTTCTTCTTTGGAGAAGTGTCTATTCATGTCCTCTGCCCATTTCTTAATTGGATTATTTGCTTTCTGTTTGTTAAGGTGCATGAGTTCTTTATATATTTGGGATGTCAACCCTTTATCAGATACGTTTTTTATGAATATATTCTCCCATACTGTAGGATGTCTTTTTGTTCTACTGATGGTGTCCTTTGCTGTACAGAAGCTTTTCAGCTTGATATAGTCCCACTTGTTCATTTTTGCTTTTGTTTCCCTTGCCCGGGGAGATATGTTCATGAAGAAGTTGCTCATGTTTATGTCCAAGAGATTTTTGCCTATGTCTTTTTCTAAGAGTTTTATGGTTTCATGACTTACATTCAGGTCTTTGATCCACCTTGAGTTTACCTTTGTGTATGGGGCTAGACAGTAGTCCAGTTTCATTCTCTTACATGTAGCTGTCCAGTTTTTCCAACACCAGCTGCTGAAGAGGCTGTCATCTCCCCATTGTATATCCAAGGCACTTTTATCAAATATTAATTGACTGTATATGTTTGGGTTAATGCTTGGATTTTCTATTCTGTTCCACTGGTCTGTGGGTCTGTTTTTGTGCCAATACCAAATTGTCTTGATTACTGTGGCTTTGTAGTAGAGCTTGAAGTCAGGGAGTGTAATTCCCCCTGTTTATTCCTCCTTCTCAGGATTGCTTTGGCTATTCGGGGTCTTTTGTGGTTCCATATGAATTTTAGAATTATTTGTTCCAGTTCATTGAAGAAAGCTGTTGGTAGTTTGATAGGGATTGCATTGAATCTGTAGATTGCTTTAGGTAGTATAGCCATTTTGACACTATTTATTCTTCCTAGCCAAGAGCATGGGATGCATTTCCATTTGTTAGTGTCCTCTTTAATTTCTCTTAGGAGTGTCTTGTAGTTTTCAGAGTACAGGTCTTTCACTTCCTTCGTTAGGTTTATTCCTAGGTATTTTATTCTTTTTGATGCAATTGTGAATGGAATTGTTCTTCTGATTTCTCTTTCTGTTAGTTCATCATTAGTGTATAGGAAAGCAACAGATTTCTGTGTGTTAATTTTGTATCCTGCAACTTTGCTGAATTCAGATATTAGTTCTAATAGTTTTAGAATGGAGTCTTTAGGGTTTTTTATGTACAGTATCATGTCATCTGCAAATAGTGACAATTTGACTTCTTCTTTACCAATCTGGATGCCTTGTATGTCTTTGTTTTGTCTGATTGCTGTGGCTAGGACCTCCAGTACTATGTTGAATAACAGTGGAGAGAGTGGGCATCCCTGTCTTGTTCCCGATCTTAGATGAAAAGCTTTCAGCGTCTCGCCATTAAGTATGATGTTAGCTGTGGGTTTGTCATATATGGAAAATTATCTTTTAAACACAGGAAAAGACTAATTTGCTCTAATCAATCACTCTGACCAGTATAATACCTAATATTCCTTATGGAAGAAAAAAAAATCCTGCTTCCTGTGGGATACAATTTTACCCACCTTTTAGGAAGATTTCACTATGATACAAATGAGACACAGGTCTTCAAATACTTTCAAACCACACTCAGTGGGTAGGATTAACAAATGCTAACACTTATTTAATTCCTGAATAGGTCAATGGGTCTTCTTAAGACCTTCCTGTATGGATATTTGGGCGAATTTTATGTGTATACTTATTTTCCATTTCAAACAGCCAAAATGCCTTTTGACAAGTTGAGTTTTACCTGAGACCTGTGTTTCTGGTTCTTTCCATGGTTAAAGAAGTCCACTTCTCTAAGACTCAGGGATACCCTCTTGTGTACATATGACCAGAACAGGCAAAGACCTCCAAATTCCCATTCTTTGCATCATTTATGAATTGATAAATGATCACCCGAACTTCCTGCTGAAACTGAGTAATTGGAACAAAATGCTGTTAGCCATATTTTATGTTTCTTTCCTTCCCCCATATTCATGGACTTTGGCCTGCCCTCAGCCAGAGCCAGCGAACAACCCCTGGGAGAACAGGCTGGCCTCAGAGAAAAACATTCTAGGATCTATAATCAGATCAAGCAATTCTGTTCTGGTATTATTTACCCCTTCCTTGAAATGCTAGTAAACTTTTTGCCCAGAGAATTCTCTCCATTGCAATAGTCCCATTTCCCCTTTTGCAATAAACTTTTCAAATAAAATACCTCTTTACTAACTATGGATTTTTAAATTTGACTTTCTTTTAAAAATTCTGTATTTTGGACTTTCTCTTACCTTAGGATTGCTCACACGTTACTTCAGTGACTAAATACATTTTGTGATTCTAATATTAACATTTAATGTTTTTATAACTACCAGAAGAATCAACAGAGAATGAATCAAGTGTAGAATAGATTAGACCCCTTCTCCTATTACCTTAGGTAGCAAACGAATATATTGATTCCTCATATGATTTGAACAAAGCCAACTCAGAGAATAAGCCTTTAAAAAAAAAAATTGAGGCATAACTGACTTACTAAATTAGTTTCAGATGTACAACATAATGATTTAATATTTGCAATATATATTCTGTACATTGCAAGATGATCATGACAGTAAGTCTAGTTAACTTTCGTCACCAGTCACAAAATTATTTTTCCTTGCAATGAGAACTTTTAAGATCCACAGGCATACCTTGGAGATATTGCAGGTTCAATTCCAGATCACCAAAATAAAGCAAATATCACGATAAGGTGAGGCAAATCATTTTTTTGGTTTCCCCGTGCACACAAAAGTTATGTTTACACTATACCAAAGTCTATTAAGTGTGCAATGGTATTACATCTAGAAAAATGATGTACATACCTTAATTAAAGAATATTTTATTGCTAAAAATAATGTTAACCATCATCTAAGCTTTCAGTGAGTTTTTGAGTTCAACACCAATTCCTTCCAGGTTGCCAGAACCAACTCCAATTTGTGTGCATGAGAGAGAGGGGAAAAGAGGTTTTTTTCCCACACATGACACCAACCAATTCTAGGACAGAGTGTCCAAGAATTCAACTCCATTTTGACAGTACCAGATTCCCTAGGTTAAGAGGTCCATCCCAGAAGACCACCCTCCACCCCAACTCCAGACGCTAATCATAAGCCCCAGGTTGTTCATTGCCTGTGCTTCTGATGTGCCAGCTACAGACTGGAGGTTCCCATGACCTCCCCCATAGGTGCGATTAATTTACTAGAGTGGTTCACAGAACTCAAACATGTACATTTACCAGTTTAATAAAGGATACAAGTTAACAGTCAGATGAAGAGATCCATAGGGCAAGGTCCCAAATAAAGGAGTTTCTAACCTCCTGGAGCTTAAGGCCTGACTCGGTGGCAGTGAAAGCTTTCTGGTTTCCCAAGCATGGAAACTCCCTCTGACAATGCAGCAGGATGCAAATGAGGGAGAGAGAGAAAAATGCTCTTTTTAAGGGTTTTTGTGGGGGCTTCACTGCACAGTCCTGATTAACTAAGTCACTGGCCACTGGCTGATTCAACCTCCAGCCCCTGCCCTTGGGTGGGATCCAAGTCTCTCATTAACATAACAAGACACCCATTTCACCTTTATGGCACTTAGGCATTTTCAGAACTGTGAAGGAAGACCAAATATACTGAGACATATATTTTGTTCATCTGAATGGCCAAACATCTATTTCTTATAACATTATATCACAGTTGTAATCTTTTTGCTAGTGGAGAGTCTTGCCTGGATGTTGATGACTTCTGACTGAACAGGGTGCTGGTGGCTGAAGGTTGGAGTGGCTGTAACAATTTTTAAAAATAAAACAAGTTTGCCAAATCAATTGGCTGCTCCTTTCCTGAATGACTTCTCTACAGCATGCAATGCTGTCTTACAGCATTTTGCCCACAGAACTTCTGTAGAAATTGGAGTCAATACTCTAAAATCCTTGTGGGTAAAGTGGGGTTCCTATGGCCAGGATCCTCCCTGAACTTAAACTACCTGATGATGTAACTGGCCTGTTGCTATGCTACCGCTTCCACACCTTTAGGCAATAAGCCATTATTGCGTTAATATAGAGTTCCATCCAGTGCTCTGCACGTGACAGGGTGGCAGGGCTGAAAAGACCGTAGGAGAGCAGAGCGGAGTCTGGAGTGGTGGCAGCGCCGAGGAACTGACCTGCCACCTGGAAATAAAGTTGGATATAACCTTTTCACCCCAAGAACCCTTTGCTATTAATTTCTTTGTTCACAGGGAATCTATAGTGAACTTGCCTGGGCTGAAACTCATTTGCAAGACAATTGGCATAGTCGGCAGGATTCATTGTTGACCAAGGAAAAAGACAAGCTGCCCTTATGGGAGGGGTGCTTCAGCTGGCTGCCCCTGTGAATGGGGAGAGAGTGGATTGTCCCCCAGTGGGTCTGTGGTCTGAGGTGGCTTGCCTTCTAGAGGACTGGGCCCCACCCCAGGACTGGAGGCAAGTGGAGGTGAAACCTGAGGCTGTAGAGGTGGCCCTTCGTATAGTAAGTAGATCCTTTGAGAAGCAGAGTGCCAGTGAGGCAGAGGGAATGTGGGTTGGCTGCTTCTCACAGTATTAAAAAAGTCTACAGAGGATACCCAAGAAATGGTGGCACGAGAACGTGAGCTGCAAACTTCTGTGGATTCCCTGAGGAGGGAAATGGCATTGATGCGAGAGGCAGCACAAGAATATGAGCTGCAAACGTCTGTGGATTCTCTGAGGAAGGAGATGGCTTTGATGCGAGAGGAGGCAGCACGAAAGTGCCGGCAGCGAGGAGCCATTGGAGATGAGACAGCAGCGCTGCCAGGTGTTCTGAAGGAGGAAGAGGCCATCAAGGAAAAAGATGAATTACTGAGGGAAGCACAGGCGGAGGTGGTACGAGAACATCAGCTGTGAAGAATTGAGCTGAAGGTAAGAGACCTTCTGAAGACTGAGGTAGCATTGCTGTGAGGCACAGTAGAAAAGGTAAAGGGTTGTAGCAGAGGAGGCACTCGGGGGAGGGGAGAGAAAGGTGCCATCAGCCCCAGTAATGGAGGAGCTGGAGAAAGATGAAGGGGTGGTGCCAGAGGCACTGGCACCTCCTGTATTGAAAGCATGCCCAGTGGTTGTAAAGAAAATAAAGACCCAGCAGCTGAAGGTTCCCCAAGGAGAGGAGCAGCGCACTCACCAGGTCATGGAGCACTCTATGGTCCGCCCTTATACTCAGGCTGAGCTGGTGGATTTGGGCTCCCGGTTTAGGCAGAAGCCCTTGGAGTCAATATCACCTTGGCTCCTGCATCTGTGGGTGGATGGAATTGTTCTGTTGGGGTCAGAGATGGGAAAGCTGTCTTCCCTGACAGTGCAGCCTGCCTTGAGGCAGTGATTATAAAATGCACATCAGACCCCAGGGAGTCACACCCTCCTCAATTGGCTCATGGCTGCACTTCGTGCTGTGTGGCCCAATCCGGGTGATCTACCATCCTCTCCTGTTACATGGCAGACATATGCTGAACTCCAACAGGTGCTATGAGAGCTAGGCATGAGAAATGCCATTTATAGTCCAGAGAATTATGGCCCAGATGAAGAGATTTTCACTACTGGGATGAGAAATATTGTACTTCAAACGGCTCCTACATCTCTCTTTGGATCTCTAGTGGCCATTCTTTCCCCTCATTTAGGGCATCCCATAAGTGAGGTGACATGTACAGTAGCAGACTTAGGAGAGGCTGAAGCCACGAGAATTCAGAAAGAAATAAGACCTGTTGCTCACAAGAAGAATTTACAGGGCCCCATGAAGGTTATGAGGACTCAGATGTGGGTTGATTTAATATGGGCAGGAGCAGATGGAAGGAAATTAGATGGGAAGTCAAATAGGATCTTACTAGAGCTATGGCAACAGCTGAAACCAGAGCAGCAGTTTCAGCCATTAAAACCAAAGAGGCAGAGATCAGAGACACAGCCATGAGTCCAGCATGTGTGGTTTGCAAGACTTCCTGCTGGAAAGCGAGCCAACCTCACTTGAGCCCACACAGGAAGGTGATTGGGGAACACGGTTTGACTGAGGGGAATGTCAAGGTATCTGCCCTGAGGAACCAAGGGGGAACCGGCGACCACATGATGGCTGGAATGGACATGCTTTGGACTTGATCTGCATGGGGCTTTGAACCTAGCTGAATCCTCTGGCTTGAGGATTATTATAATTTTTGTTTCCTGTATCTTAATTTTTTATTATCTCTGAGTTGTTATCCTCTGCTGCTGTTGTGGAATCTGGTTACAGTGGTCCAGCTTTCTTGCACATGGACCATTGTGGAAGATGGAAAGCGTGTAGATTGTAAGGTGAGAATCCTGGAGGGGTGGAGTGTGGGTAAAGTGAGGTTCCTATGGCCAGGATCCTCACTGAACTTAAACCACCTGATGATGTAACTGGCCTGTTGCTATGCTACCACTTCCACACCTTTAGGCAATAAGCCATTATTGTGTTAATATAAAGAGTTCCGTCCAGTGCTCTGTGCGTGACGGGGTGGCAGGGCTGAAAAAGCTGCAGGAGAGCGGAGCGGAGGCTGGAGTGGTGGCAGCACCGAGAGACTGACCTGCCACCTGGAAATAAAGTTGGGTATAACGTTTTGACCCCAAGAACCCTTTGCTGTTAATTTCTTTGGTCACAGTGAATCTATAGCGAACTTGCCTGGGCTGAAACTCATTTGCAAGACAATCCTGCTGTTGCTTTATCAATTAAGTTTACATAATATTCTAAGTCCCCTGTTGTCATTTCAACCATCTTCACAGAATCTTCACTAGGAAGAAGAAACTTCCATCTCAAGAAACTCCTTTCTTTGCTCATCCTTAAGCAACTCCTCATCTATTCAAGTTGTATCATAAGCTTTTATCAATTCAAACACATCTTCAGGCTCCACTTCTAATTCTAGTTCTCTTGTTATTTCCACCACATCTGCAGTCACTTCCTCCACTGAAGTCATGAATCCCTTCAAGTTATCCATGAAGGTGGAATCAACTTCTTCTAAACTCCTGTTAATGTTGATATTTTGACCTCTTCCTATAAATCACAAATGTTCTTAATGGCATCTAAAATGGTGAATCCTTTCCAGGTTTTCAACTGACTTTGCCAAGATCCACCAGAGCAATCACTATCTGTGGTGCTGTAGCCTTACAAAATATATTTCTTCATTGCATAATAAAAGGACCTACAAATCAAAGTGACTCCTTTTCCATAACTGCAGAAGGGATGTTGTGTTTGCAGGCATAAAAGCAACATTAATCTCACTGTACACACCTCCATTAGAGCTCTTGGGTGACAGGTATATTGCCAACGAGCAGTAATATTTTGAAAGGAATCTTTTCTCTGAGAAGCAGGTGTCAATAGGCCTTAAAATATTCAGTAAACCATGTTGTAAATGGATGTGCTGTCACCCAGGCTTTGTTGTTCCCCATTTATAGAGCACAGGCAGAGCAGATTTAGCATAATTCTTAAGGGTTCTAGGATTTTCAAAATGGTAAATGTACATTGGCTTCAACTTAAAGTCATCAGTTGCACTAGTCTCTAACAATAGTCAGCCTATCCTGTGAAGCTTTAAAGCCAGGCATTTTACTTCTCTCTAGCTAAGCAAGTCCTAGATGGCATCTTTTCCCAGTAGAAAAGGCTACTTCATCTACACTGAAAATCTGTTGTTTGGTATATTCCTTATCAGCTAGATCTTATGGATAACTTGCTGCAGCTTCTCCATTAGCACTTGCTACTTCACCTTGCACTTTGATGTCATGCAGATTGTTTCTTCTATTAAACCTCATGAACCAACCTCTGCTAGCTTCAAATTTTTCTTCTGCAGATTCCTCAACTCTCTCAGCTTTCACAGAATTGAAGAGAGTTAGGGCCTTGCTCTGGATTAGACTTTGGCTTAATGTTGTGGATTAAGGAATGTTGTGGCTGGCTTGGACTTCTCTGCAGACCACTAAAAACTTTCTCCATATCAACAATAAAGTGTTTTGCTTTCTTATCGGTTGTGTGTTCACTGGAGTAGCACTTCTATTTTCCTTTAAGAGTTTTTTCTTTACATTCACAACTTGGCTAACTGTTTGGCACAAGAGGCCTATCTTCTGGTGGATCTCAGTTTTCAACATGCCTTCCTAAACTTAATCATTTCTACCTTTGATTGAAAGTGAGAAATACATGACTGTTCCTTTCATTTGAACATTTTAGAAGACATCTAGGGCTATAAATTGACCTAATTTCAATATTGCTGTGTCTCAGGGAATAATGAGGTCTGAGGAGAAAAAAGGAGATGGGGGCATGGTTGGTAGGTGGAGCTGTCAAGACTCATATTTATCACTTACATTCACTGTCTCATATGGGTGAGGTTCTTGGCACCTCACAACAATTACAATAGTAATACCAAAGATCACTGATCACAGAACACCATAAATGATGAAAAAGTTTGAAATATTGTGAGATTACCAAAATGTGGCAGACACAAAATGAGCAAATCCTTTGCAACAGAGTTGTTCAGTGCAGCGCTGCTGAAGAGTTGTTCAATGCAGCGTTGTCACGAACCCTTATGGTAGTAAATTCAGAATCTTAAGCACAAGAAAGCTAAGCCAAATAAAATAAGGTACGTCTGTGTTCTGAATATACCACATAGTATTAACCAGTATAGTCACGACATTATATCCCCATTACCTATTTTATAACTGCAATTTTGAACTTTTTGACTCCCTTCCCCCTTTTTGCCCACTCCAACCCACCACCTCTGGCATCTTCCACTATGCTCTCTTTATAAATAAATATATTTCAAAAAAAATTTTTTATATTTCACATAATAAGGTTTTTTTCTTTAATTTTGGTATTGTTAATCTATAATTACATGTGCAAAATTATGGTTACTAAACTCCCCACTTCATCAAGTCCCCCCCATATACCCAATTACAGCCACTGCCCATCAGCGTAGTGAGATGCCATAGAATCACGACTTGTCTTCTCTGAGTTGTACAGCCCTCCCCGTGCTCCCCCGTACATTATGTCTGCTAATCAAAACATCCCTTTTTCCCCTTCTCCCTCCCTTCCCACCCATCCAACCCAGTCCGTTTCTCTTTGGTAACTATTAGTCCATTCTTGGGTTCTGTGAGACTGCTGCTGTTTTGTTCCTTCAGTTTTTTTCTTTGTTCTTATACTCCACATATGAGTGAAATCATTTGATACTTGTCTTTTTCGGCTTGGCTTATTTCACTGAGCATAATACCCTCTAGCTCCATCCACATTGTTGCAAATGGTAGGATTTGTTTTCTTCTTATGGCTGAATAATATTCCATTGTGTATATGTACCACCTCTTCTTTATCCATTCATCTACTGATGGACACTTAGGTTGCTTCCATTTCTTGGCTATTGCAAATAGTGCTGCGATAAACATAGGGGAGCATATGTCTTTTTCAAACTGGGCTCCTGTATTCTTAGGGTAAATTCCTAGGAGTGGGATTCCTGGGTCAAATGGTATTTCTATTTTGAGTTTTTTGAGGAACCTCCATACTGCTTTCCACAATGGTTGAACTAATTTGCAGTCCCACCAGCAGTGTAGGAGGGTTCCCCTTTCTCCACATCCTCGCCAACATTTGTTGTTGTTTGTGTTTTGGATGTTGGCCATCCTTACTGGTGTGAGGTGATGTCTCATTGTGGTTTTAATTTGCATTTTTCTGATGATTAACGATGTGGAGCATCTTTTCATGTGCCTGTTGGCCATCTGAATTTCTTCTTTGGAGAAGTGTCTTTTCAGATCCTCTGTCTGTTTTTTAATTGTATTATTTGCTTTATGTTCGTTGAGGTGTGTGAGTTCTTTATATATTTTGGATGTCAACCCCTTATTTGGTATATCATTTATGAAATATTCTCCCATACTGTAGAAGGTCTTTTTGTTCTACTGATGGTGTCCTTTTCAGTACAGAAGCTTTTCAGCTTGATATAGTCTGACTTGTTCATTTTTGCTTTTGTTTCCTCTGCCCGGGGAGTCATGTTAATGAAGAAGTTGCTCATGTTTATGTCCAAGAGATTTTTGCCTATGTTTTTTTCTAAGAGTTTTATGGTTTCATGACTTACATTCAGGTTTTTGATCCATTTTGAGTTTACTTTTGTGTATAGGGTTATACAATGATCCAGTTTCATTCTCTTCCACGTAGCTTTTCAGTTTTGCCAACACCAGCTGTGGAAGAGGCTGTCATTTCCCCATTTTATATCCAAGGTTCCTTTATTGTATATTAATTGACCATATATGTTTGGGTTAATGTCTGGACTCTCTATTCTGTTCCACTGGTCTGTGGGTCTGT
This sequence comes from Smutsia gigantea, assembly GCA_032199065.1. NCBI lineage: Eukaryota > Metazoa > Chordata > Mammalia > Pholidota > Manidae > Smutsia > Smutsia gigantea. The sequence continues at coordinate 159,224 of JAVSCE010018701.1, read as the reverse complement.
TCCTGTGCCAGTACCAAATTGTCTTGATTACTGTGGCTTTGTAGGAGAGCTTGAAGTCTGGGAGTGTAATTCCCCCTGTTTTATTCTTCCTTCTCAGGATTGCTTTGGCTATTCGGGATCTTTTGTGGTTCCATATGAAATTTAGAACTATTTGTTCCAGTTCATTGAAGAATGCTGTTGGTATTTTCATAGGGATTGCATTGAATCTGTAGATTGCCTTAGCTAGTATAGCCATTTTAACAATATTTATTTTTCCTAGCCAAGAGCATGGGATGAATTTCCATTTCTTTGTGTCCTCTTTAATTTCTCTTAGGAGTGTCTTGTAGTTTTCAGGGTATATGTCTTTCACTTCCTTCGTTAGGTTTATTCCTACGTATTTTATTCTTTTTGATGCCATTGTGAATGGAATTATTTTCCTGATTTCTCTTTGTTAGCTTATTGTTAGTGTATTTATTTTGTATCCTGCAACTTTGCTGAATTCCGATATTAGTTCTAGTACTTTTGGAGTGGAGTCTTTAGGGCTTTTTATGTACAATAGCATGTCATTTGCAAATAGTGACAATTTAACTTCTTCTTAACCAATCTGGATGCCTTGTATTTCTTTGTTTTGTTTGATTGCTGTGGCTAGGACCTCCAGTACTAAGTTGAATAACAGTGGAGAGAGTGGGCATCCCTGTCTTGTTCCCGGTCTTTGGTGAAAAGCTTTCAGCTTCTTGCTGTTAAGTATGATGTTGGCTGTGGGTTTCTCATATATGACTTTTATTATGTTGCAGTACTTGCCTTCTATAACCATTTTATTGAGAGTTTTTATCATGAATTGATGTTCAATTTTGTCAAATGCTTTCTCATCATCTATGAAGATGATCATGTGGTTTTTGTTCTTCTTTTTGTTGATATGGTGGATGATGTTGATGGATTTTTGAATGTTGTACCATCTTTGCATCCCTGAGATGAATCCCACTTGATCATGGTGTATGATCCTCTTGATGTATTTTTGAATTCGGTTTGCTAATGTTTTCTTGAGTATTTTAGCATCTGTGTTCATCAGGGATATTGGTCTGTAATGTTCATTTTGGTGGGGTCTTTGCCTGGTTTTGGTATTAGAGTGATGCTGGCCTCAAAATATGAGTTTGGAAGTACTCCCTCCTCTTCTATTTTTTTGAAAACGTTAAGGAGAATGGGTATTATTTCTTCTCTATATGTCTGAGAACATTCAGCGGTGAATCCATCTGGCCCGGGGGGTAGTTTTCTGACTACCGACTCAATTTTGCTGCTGGTAATTGGTCTGTTTAGGTTTCTGTTTGTTGCTTGGTCAGTCTTGGAGTGTTGTATTTTTCTAAGAAGTTGTCCATTTCTTCTAGGTTTTCAAGCTTGTTAGCATATAGATTTTCACAGTATTCTCTAATAATTCTTTGTATTTCTGTGGGGTCCGTCGTGATTTTTCCTTTCTCATTTCTGATTCTGTTTATGTGTGCAGATTCTCTTTTTCTCTTAATAAGTCTGGCTAGGGGTTTATCTATTTTGTTTATTTTTTCTAACGACCAGCTCTTGGTTTCACTGATTTTTTTCTATTGTTTTATTCTTCTCACTTTTATTTATTTCTTCTCTAATCTTTATTATGTCCCTCCTTCTGGTGAATTTGGGCCTCATTTATTCTTCTTTTTCCAATTTAAAAAATTGTGACATTAGACTATTCACTTGGGATTGTTCTTCCTTCTTTAAATAGGCCTGGATTGCAATATACTTTCCTCTTAGAACTGCCTTTGCTGCCTCCCACAGAAGTTGGAACTTTGTGCACTTGTTGTTATTTGTCTCCATATATTGTTTGATCTCTATTTTAATTTGGTCGTTGATCCATTGATTATTTAGGAGTATGTTGTTAAGCCTCCATGTATTTGTGAGCCTTTTTGTTTTCTTTGTACAATTTATTTCTAGTTTTATTCCTTTGTGATCTGAGAAGTTGGTTGGTAGAATTTCAAGATTTTTGAATTTACTGAGGTCCTTATTGTGGCCTAGTATGTGGTCTATTCTGGAAAATGTTCCATGTGCACTTGAGAAGAATGTGTATCCTGCTGCTTTTGGGTGTAGAGCTCTGTAGATGTCTTTTAGGTCCATCTGTTCTAGTGTGTTGCTCAGTGCCTCTGTGTCTTTACTTATTTTCTGTCTGTTTGATCTGTCCTTTGGACTGAGTGGTGTGTTGGAGTCTCCTAAAATGAATGCATTGCTTTTTATTTCCTCCTTTAATTCTGTTAGTATTTGTTTCACATATGTCGGCACTTTTGTGTTGAGTGCATATATATTTATAATGGTTATATCCTCTTGTTGGACTGACCCCTTTATCATTATGTAATGTCCTTCTTTATCTCTTGCTACTTTCTTTGTTTTGAAGTCTATTTTGTCTGATATAAGTACTGCAACACCTGCTTTTTTCTCCCTGTTGTTTGCATGAAATATCTTTTTCCATCCCTTCACTTTTAGTCTGTGTATATCTTTGGGTTTGAGGTGAGTCTCTTATAAACAGCATATAGATGGGTCTTGCTTTTTTATCCATTCTATTACTCTGTGTCTTTTGATTGGTGCATTCAGTCCATTTACATTTAGGATGATTGTTGATAGATATGTAGTTATTGCCATTGCTGGCTTTAGATTCGTGGTCATCAAAAGTTCAAGGGTAGCTTTTTTACTATCTACCAGTCTAACTTAACTCTCTTGTTAAGCTATTACAAACTCAGTCTGATGATTCTTTATTTCTCTCCCTTCTTATTCTTCCTCCTGCACTTTTTATATGCTAGGTGTTTTATTTGGTACTCTTTTACATTTCCTTTGCCTGTTTTTGTGGATAGTTTATTTTGTTTTTTGCCTTTAGTTAGTATTTGGATGGTCTGCTTTCTTTGCTATGATTTTATTTTCTCTGGTGACATCTTTTTAGCCTTAGGAGTGCTTCCATCTAGAGCAGTCCCTTTAAGATATCCTGTAGAGGTGGTTTGTGGGAGGCAAATTCCCTCAACTTTTGCTTGTCTGGGAATTGTTTAATCCCTTCCTCAAATTTAAATGATAATCGTGCTGGATACAGTATTCTTGATTCAAGGCCCTTCTGTTTCATTGCATTAAATATATCATGCCATTCTCTTCTGGCCTGTAAGGTTTCTGTTGAGGAGTCTGATGATAGTCTGATGGGTTTTCCTTTGTAGGTGATCTTTTTTCTCTGTCTGGCTGCCTTTAATAGTCTGTCCTGTCTTTGATCTTTGCCATTTTAATTATTTTGTGTCTTGGTGTTGTCTTCCTTGGGTCCCTTGTGTTGGGAGATCTGTGGGCTTCCATGGTCTAAGCAACTATTTTCTTTCCCAGCTTCAGTAAGTTTTCCTCCATTATGTCTTCAAAGACACTTTCTGTCCCTTTTTCTCTCTCTTCTTCTTCTGGTACTCCTATAATGCAAATATTGTTCCGTTTGGATTGGTCACACAGTTCTCTTAATATTCTTTCATTCCTAGAGATCCTTTTATCCCTCTCTGCCTCAGCTTCTCTGTACTCCTGTTCTCTGATTTCTATTCCATAACAGTCTCTTGCACCTCATCCTGTTGGCTCTTGAATCCATTAATCGACTGTTTCATTTCTGTAATTTCTCTCCTGACTTCCTCCCTTAGCTCTTGCATATTTCTCTGTGGGTCCCTCAGCATGGTTATGACTTTTATTCTGAATTCTTTTTCAGGAATATTGTTTAAATCTATCCCACCAGGCCCTCTCTGGGGTTGTCTGGGTGATCCTTGATGGGACCATATTCTTGTCTTTTCATGGCCATAGAAATGGTCGCAGGCAGGTGCCACGTGTGTCAGCTGGGAGAACAAAGTCCCTTCCTGCTTGTTGTTCTCCTTGTCCTTCTCCGCAGCCTGTGCTGGTTACCCACACACTGGGAGGCAGACTCTGGGATACTTCCCTGAGCTGTTGTGTGCAGGGCCTCCCTCAGGCTAGCCTAGAGCACTGCGGGGGTTTTCAGCCACGCCGAGTGCCTTCTTCGCCCCTTCGTGCCTTCCAGACCTTGCTCTGGCTTCCGCAGCCCTTACCAGTTAGCTGTGTGCCCGCCGGGAGGAGATTCTGTGTGGCTGCTGTGGGTGGGGCTGCTCTCCTACTGATCCACAGTGTGGCGGATACGCCGGACTATTTGCAGCGCCGGCCACGGGGAATGCATGGCAGGCTGCTTATCGCTGTGAGGGCCTTTGGCGGGACTGCTTTTTACCTGGCAGCTGGTTAGGGGGCTCAAAATTCCTCAAGATTCCCAGCCTGCTGGGCTGAGTGCGCTGGGATGATTTTGTTCCGCTATTGGGCTCTTGTCTCTTTAAGACTTTTAAAAAAGCACCCACTTTTCTTTTGTCCCATGGGAGCCAGCTGTGGGAACCTGCTCGCAGTCTGCGTCTCAGATCCTGCCCTTCCGTTTCCCTAATCTCCAACACACCATGCGATGTGTATCTGTGCTCCTGATGCAGATCACCAGGGATGGTTATTCAGCAGTCCTGTGCTTCCACTCCCTCCCCACTCTGATTATTTTCCTCTCGCCAGCGTGCTGGGGTGGGGGGAGTGCTTGGGTCCCACCGAGTCACGGCTTTGTATCTTACCCGCTTCGTGAGGCACTGAGTTCTCGCAGATGTAGATGTAGCCTGGCTGTTGTACTGTATCTTCTGGTCTCTCTTTTAGGAATAATTGTATTTTCACAAATATATATGGTTTTGGGAGGAGATTTCCACGGCCCTGCTCATGCCACAATCTTCCCACAATCCCCATATAATAAGCTTTTAAGCATTATCTCTTGCTACCCATTAACAAACTCTAAAGTAGGAAGGTTAGATGTACTGAAGAAGCTGAGCCAACTCATACAAGGCCATGACACTAGCAAGCTTTCCTTTAAGACCTAGAACATTATCACAGACTCTTACAGGAGTTCAAGTCCAACACCATGATCATCACTGCCACTAACAATAGCACAGGAAGGTAGGGATTAATCAAGGAACCTAATTTTTTTTCTTTTCAAATTTTATAGTGGAGATGTAATAAGTTCCAATATGTTAATTTCCCTTAGTATAGTTTTAACTTTTTTTTTACCAGTCTCATTAGTGGAAAAAGTAGCATTAAGAGGAAAATTTAATCAAACAAGAAATTTACTGAAGTTTTAGGTCAATTTATAAGTCTTTTCCTTTCATGAAAAACGCTTTTTTTGGATATAGGGGTATCACAATTTATGAACCATTTTCCCAGATTATCTCTTATTTAATGCAAATAAAATAACTTCATCTATCCCTATTTTGCAAATCAGCAGATTTAGTCATACGCACACACACATGCAAAAGTCATGCTTCTTGCAACTGTCAACTTTTTGTGCCCATTATCTACAAGTACTAACTATCCCTGGTACATGTGAATGCGCAGTAACAAAAGCTTTAAAGAGCCAACTCAGATAGTCTCAGGCCTCAAGAAGACCCACCCAGTAAAAAAGGCAACGAGAACTTAAAAATATGTCCATAGTACTATTCACAACATCGGGGGAAAGTGCCTACAGTTAATAAGTGCCAGATATGGCCCTAAGTAAACATCACCTCATTCATCTTTACAACTTTGAAGTATATATGTATGCCCATTTACAGATGAAGAAACTGAAGCTTGGAACTCTAGAGCACAGTGCCTGGTATAACTAAAACTCAAGTATTTGCTGAAAGTATTTTAAAAACCACCTCATTTTACTTTATATGAAGAACTGCTTTTAATTAGGTCCCAGTGATTTAGTCTAGGTTCACCTTAATGTACTCCAACAGATTTTTTGATGCTTCGTCCAGTGTATTTTCAGATCATTTTTGGAACAATTTAGTAAACCCTTCAGGCATCCAAACCCCATTTGCAATTTGGCTCTGTTACTTTGGTTTTTAAAAGCCAAGGAGAGCACAAAAGGGATTTCAACAATTGAGAGACTGCTTCCAGACCAAGAAGAATGAGCAAAGCTCTCCTTACTCACCTTATTCTGCATGGGGCCAAAACTGTCAAAGAATACTTAACACTGGAGATGTTGGCTAAGTAATTGTGAAACTGAACGGTAAACCATTCTGTTGAAAACATTTTCACCTCTTCCTAGAAAATTAAGTGTGGCCTCTCTAACATGGTATTACTTGTTCAAAGGCCACATATTCCAGGTCAAACTATACTACCTGCAAAGTTCTTTCACTTCATGCCTTTATACAGTCTTCTTTGTTTGGAAAGTCCTTGGCCCTTTATGTGAGAGAGAGTACTAACTTATCAGGACAGTGCCAGTAACAAAGGAGGTCAGGATTTGATAATATGGGTGAATGTTGAAACCACAGTGTTGTTTATATGAAACCATCATAAGACTGTATATCACAAGCTGAGATTAAAGATGGCGGTGTGAGAGGTAAGACACAGGCTCCCTCCTAAAACCGCATATAATACGAAAATATAATTAATACAACTAATCCTGAAAGAGCAACAGGAAAGAGGACTGTGCCAGACTGCTTTCACCTGGAGAAAAGAGCAGACCTCACAGAACAGGGTAATGTACCAAAGCGGTGGCCCGGCGGGACCCAAGCTCTTCCCCCACCCCAGCTCACCGGCGGGAGGAAGAGAAATGTAGCAGGGAGGGAGTGGAGGCCAGGAACTGCTGAATACCTAACTCTGGATATCTGCTCTGGGAGCACAAACCTAATTTCATGGTGCTTGCATGATAGATACTCTTGTGATTATGGGGTTGGAAAGCTAAGAAAGGCAGAATTCCTAGAGAGACTGAGATTCCAGCCGCTTGAGGAAAGCAGGGATACATATTCGGCTGCTCTGGGACAAAAGAAAGGCGGGCAGTCTGAAAGACTTCCTAACAAGGAAGCCCTTAGCAAGAGGGCTGCTAAAGGGGCAAGGATTGCACAGAGCTTACTGCTCAGGAGAGAAGACAGGTAGACAAAATTGTCCAGGTGCACTCTGCCCAGCAGGTTGGGAGCTTTGCCATATAGACTCTTATATTTAAGGCGGAAAAAGAAATCTTGCTCCTTAGACGATCTTCAGGTGCTCCAGCTCCCCGGCTGGCTACACAGCTCCAAGGACCCCCTCCGTGATACACAGCCTACTGTGCCTTTCTCCCTGCCAGCCACACGTGGCTCACAAACCGGCAAACCCTACCCTCGTGTTAGGCTGGCCAGAGGGAAGCTCTGTCTAGAGCAACTACAAACGCAAACCATAGAGGATTATACCTATATGCTCGGCCCACTGGTTCAGGCAGTGGAGACAGGCAGAGCAGCCGGAAAGCAGGAAACAGCTCTTTCCTCCCCCCAGGCACCAATACCACTCCGTTGTGACCCCCAACATTACTTCAGGGGCTGAGCAGCTAGAAGGAGTACAGCTTCTGGGCACTAGAGGGAGCCTTACACAAATATGAAACACCAAAGGAATCTGGTTCAGAATAAAATTATTAGTACAACTCCTGAGAAAGATTTAAATGACACTGACCTCATGACTCTTCCTGAAAGGGAGTTCAAAATAAAAATCATTAACATGCTCATGGAGGTACGGAAAGATATTCAAGAACTCAGAAATGAATTCCAGTCAGAGATGCAATCGTTGAAGAGCACAGTGGAGGTTATTAAAAGCAGACTGGATATGGTGGAGAGGCGATAAACGATAAATGAAATAGAAACTAGAGAAAATGAATACAAAGAAGCTGAGGCACAGAGAAGCTGAGCACAGAGAGAAAAAAGAATCTCTAAGAATGAAAGAATATTGAGAGAACTGTGTGACCAACCCAAATGGAAAAATATTCACACTACAGGGGTATGAGAAGAAGAGAGAGAAAAAGGGATAGAAAGTGTTTTTGAGGAGGTAATTGCTGAAAACTTCCCCAGTCGGGGGAAGGAGATAGTCTCTCAGGCCATGGAGATGCGCAGATCTCCCAACACAAGGGACCCAAGGAAGACAACACCAAGACATATAGTAATTATGGGGGCAAAGATCAAGGATAAGGATGGACTATTAAAAGCAGCCAGAGAGAGAAATAAGATCACATATAAAAGAAAGCCCATCAGGCTATCTTCAGGCTTCTCAACAGAAACCTTACAGGCCAGAAGGGAGTGGCATGATGTATTTAATGCAATGAAGCAGAAGGGCCTTGAACCAAGAATACTTTACCTGGCAAGATTAGCATTTAAATTTGAAGGAGTAATTAAACAATTTCCAGATTAGCAAAAGCTGAGAGAATTTACCTCCCACAAACCATCTCTACAGTGTATTTTGGAGGGACTGCTATAGATGGAAGTATTCCTAAGGTTTAATAGCTGTCACCAGAGGTAATAAAACCACAGTAAAGAAAGTAGAACAGCTAATTACTAAGCAAATGCAAAATTAAATTTATCCCCAAAGTCAATGAAGGGATAGACAAAGAGTATGGAATATGATACCTAATACATAAATAATGGAGGAGGAAGAAAAAAAAAAGAACCTTTAGATTGTGTTTGTAATAGCATATTAAGTGAGTTAAGTTACACACTCAGATAGTAAGGAAGTTACCCTTGAACCGTTGGTAAACACGAATCTAAAGCCTGCAATGCCAACAAGTACATACCTATCGATAAACACAGTAAATGTAAATGGATTGAATGCACCAATCAAAAGACATAGAGTCACTGAATGGATAAAAAAACAAGAACGATCTATATGCTACCCACAAGAGACTCACTTTAACCCCAAAGACGTGATGGGATGGAAAAATACTTCATGCAACTAACAGGGAGAAAAAGCAGGAGTTGCAGTACTTGTATCAAACAAAATAGACTTCAAAACAAAGAAAATCACAAGAGACAAAGAAGGACATTGCATGATAAAAGGGTCAATCCAACAAGAAGATATAACCATTATAAATATCTATGCGACCAACACAGGAGCACCTACAAATGTGAAACAAATACTAACAGAATTAAAAGGGGAAATAGAATGCAATGCATTCATTCTAGGAGATCTCAACACTCCACTCACTCTGAAGGACAGATCAACCAGACAAAAAATAAGTAAGGGCACAGAGGCACTGAACAACACACTAGAACAGATGGACCTAACAGACATCTACAGAGCTTTACACCCAAAACATGCAGAATACACATTCTTCTCAAGTGCACATGGAACATTTCAAGAATAGATCATATACAAGGCAAGAAAAAGAGCCTTGGTAAATTCAGAAAGATTGAAATTGTACCAACCACAAAGGTATGAAACTAGAAATAAATTACACAAAGAAAAGGAAAAATCCCACAAACACATGGAGGCTTCACAATATGCTCCTAAATAACCAATGGATCAATGACCAAATAAAAACAGAGATCAACCAATATATGGAGACAAATGAAAACAATAATTCAACACCACAAAACATGTGGGATGCAGCGAAGGCCATGCTAAGACAAAGTATATTGCAATACAGGCCTCAGGAAAGAAGAACAATACCATATGAGCAGTCTAAACTCATAATTAATGAAACTAGAAAAAGAAGAAAAAAATGAGGACCCAAGTCAGTAGAAGGAGGGACATAATAAAGATTAGAGCACAAATAAATAAAATCGAGAAGAATAAAACAATAGAAAGAATCAACGAAAGCAAGAGCTGGTTCTTTGAGAAAATAAACAAAATAGATAAACCCCTAGCCAGGATTAAGAAAAAAAAAGTCAACTCACATAAACACAGTCAGAAATGAGAAAGGAAAAATCCCTACAGATACCACTGAAATACAAAGAATTATTAGAGAATACTATGAAAAATTATATGCTAATAAACTGGGTAACATAGAAGAAATGGACAACTTTCTAGAAAAATACAACCTTCCAAGACTGACCCAGAAAGAAACAGAAAATCTGAACAGACAAATTACCAGCAATGAAATTGAATTGGTAATCAAAAAACTTCCTAAGAACAAAACACCTGGACCAGATGGCTTTACCACTGAATTTTATCAAACATTTAGTGAAGACCTAATGCCCATCCTCCTTAAAGTTTTCCAAAGAGTAGAAGAAGAGAGAATACTTCCAAACTCATTCTATGAAGCCAGCATCACTCTAATACCAAAACCAGGCAAAGACACCACAAAAAAAGAAAATTACAGTCCAATATCCCTGATTAACATAGATGCAAAAATACTCAACAAAATATTAGCAAACCGAATTCAAAAATACATCAAAAAGATCATCTGTCATGATCAAGTTGGATTTATTCCAGGGATGCAAGAACGGTACAACATCCAAAAACCCATCAACATCATCCACCATATCAACAAAAAGAAGAACAAAAACCATATGATCATCTCCATAGATGCTGAAAAAGCATTTGACAAAATTTAACATCCATTCATGATAAAAATTCTCAACAAAATGGGTATAGAGGGAAAGTACCTCAACATAATAAAGGCCATATATGACAAACCCACAGCCAACATTATACTTAACAGTGAGAAGCTGAAAGCTTTTCACCTAAGATTGGGAACAAGACAGGGATGCCCACTCTCTCCACTGTTACTCAACATAGTACTGGAGGTCCTAGCCATGGCAATCAGACAACACAAAGAAATAAAAGGCATCCAGATCGGCAAGGAAGAAGTTAAACTGTCCCTGTTTGCAGATGACATGATACTGTACATAAAAAACCCTAAAGAATCCACTCTAAAACTACTAGATCTAATATCTGAATTCAGCAAAGTTGTGGGATACAAAATTAATACACAGAAATCTGTGGCATTCCTATACACTAACAATGAACTAGCAGAGAGAGAAATCAGGAAAACAACTCTATTCACAGTTGCATCAGAAAGAATAAAATACCTAGGAATAAGCCAAGGAAGTGAAAGACTTATACTCTGAAAACAAGACACTCATGAGAGAAATTAAAGAAGATACCAATTAATGAAAACACATCCTGTGCTCATGGATAGGAAGAATTAATATTGTCAAAATGGCCATCCTGCCTAAAGCAATCTACACATTCAATGCAATTCCTATCAAAATACGAACAGCATTCTTCAATGAACTAGAGAAAATCTTTCTAAAATTCATATGGATCCACCAAAGCCCCAGAATAGCCAAAGCAATCCTGCGAAGGAAGAATAAAGCAGGGGAGATTATGCTCCCCGACTTCAAGCTCTACTACAAAGTCACAGTAATCAAGACAATTTGGTACTGGCATAAGAACAGACCCATAGACCAGTGGAACAGACTATAGAGCCCTCATATAAACCCATCCATATATTGTCAATTAATATATGATAAAGGAGCCATGAACATACAATGGGGAAATGACAGCCTCTTCAACAGCTGGTGTTGGCACAACTAGACAGCTAAATGCAAGAGAATGAAACTGGATTATTGTTTAACCCCATACACAAAAGTAAAGTCAAAATGGATCAAGGACCTGAATGTAAGTCATGAAACCATAAAACTCTTAGAAGACAATGTAGGCAAAAATCTCCTGAATATAAGCATGTGCAACTTCTTCCTGAACGCATCTCCTCGAGCAAGGGAAACAAAAGCAAAAATGAACGCATGGGACTACATCAAAGTAAAAAGCTTCTGTACAGCAAAGTACACCATTAACAGAACAAAAAGGCATCCTACAGTATGGGAGAATATATTTGTAAATGACATACCCAACAAGGGGTTAACATCTAAAATATATAAAGAACTTATACGTCTCAACACCCAAAAAGCAAATAACCCAATTAAAAGATGGGCAGAGGATATGAAGAGACAGTTCTCCAAAGAAATTCAGATGGGCAACAGACACATGAAAAGATGCTCCACATCACTAATCATCAGGGAAATGCAAATTAAAACCACAATGAGATATCACCTCACACCAGTAAGGATGGCCAGCATTGAACAGACTAAGAACAACAAATGCTGGCAAGGATGCGGAGAAAGAGGAACCCTCCTACACTGCTGGTGGGAATGTAAGCTAGTCCAACCATAGTGGAACGCAATATGGAGGTTCCTCAAAAAACTAAAAATAGACATACCATTTGACCGGGGAATCCCACTCCTTGGAATTTACCCAAAGAATACAACTTCTCAGATTCAAAAAGACATATGCACCTCTATGTTTATTGCAGCACTTTTTACAATAGCCAATATATGGAAGTAACCTAAGTGCCCATCAGTAGATGAATGGATAAAGAAGAGGTGGTACATATACACAATGGAATACTATTCAGCCATAAGAAACAAACAAATCCTACCATTTGCAACAACATGGATAGAGCTGGACGATATTATGATCAGTGAAATAAGTCAGGTAGAGAAAGACAAGTGCCAAATGATTTCCCTCATTTGTGGAGTATAACAACGAAGCAAAACTGAAGGAACAAAATAGTAGCTGACTCAAGAGACTCCAAGAAGGAACTAGTGATTACCCTTTGGTGTGGGGGGGTGTGGGAGGGTGGGTGGGAGAAGAGGAATGAGGGGTTTTATGTTTAGTACACATGGTGTGGGGGATCAAGGGGAAAACTGTAGTACAGAGAAGGCAAATATTGAATCTGTGGCATCTTACCACGCTGATGGACACTGACTGCATTGGGGTATGGGTGGGGACTTGATAATATGGGTAAATTTAGTAACCACATTGTTTTTTCATGTGAAACCTTCATAAGAGTGTATATCAATAATACGTTGATAAAAAAAAAGAAACCGAAAAAAAATTTATAGTAAGCTTCTGCTTTGTGATGCCATAGTTTTTCCATTTTTTGCTTGATGACAAATTTTCAATAAACATTGACACATGATAAAATATAAAACAAACAAATAAGATTTCCGAGCTGAAAAAAAAGATTGCATATCAATGATACTTTAATAAAAAGCAAAATATGTATTAAAAAAAAAAAGACAGTGCAAATGTCTTTCGTTATCTGCTGTGCCTTACACAAATATTATTGTTCTAGGTTCTTCCTCTGTGTGTGCACAACACTTTCAGGGTGTTGTGAAACTTTTTTCCTATTCTCAGCTGTTGCAAGGCACATAGCATTATTTTCTGTATCACTCAAAGGGAAAGACTGACTTCCAGGATCACTTTTCATAGCACTCATCACAGGCTTTTTTGTTACTTGTTAATTTTTTCCATTACATATTAAGCTCTGTGAAATCAAGGAATCACCTGGGTTATGCCTACAGTTGTAGCTCAATATTGGCACCTAACAGACATTTAATGTCTTTTGAATGAATACATGTTTGGAAACTGCCAGAATCTCACACCAAAAGGGTGTAATCTCCCCACATCTGTGTGACTAGGTCCCCAGGATTCTGCAACTATTCCTACCAAAACTCTGTGGTCGTCACATGCATATCGTCCCTAGTCCATGCCTACATCTAATATTTCTGGCTACAAGCAACGCCCAATGGGCACTTAACTACGTTCATGCTACCCGGATGGAAAAATGACTCCTGCTTAGCCTCCAGCCTCAACGGAAGAGCGAGGGACTGGGGAGGTTTCACATTTTTTAAAAAGACAAAATATAGGAGAGATACAGGGTTAAAGGTCACAACACCCTATATCTAAATAGTACAAACCTAAAGCACAGCTTTGAGGGCTCTGGTCTCTCGAAGACAGACGACAACCCGCAGAGGCGACAGATGCGGCAGAATCCGTACTGGGCCTTGACACAGGGCCGCAGAGGAACTGGGAGGGCGGGATGACTACAGGGCGACAGGCTGCAAGAGGCCCCAGCCAGGGACGGAAACCCCTCGCGTGCCTGGCCTCCTCTCCCACCTCTCCTCGGGGCCCTCTGTACCCAGGCCCCCTCACTCAGGCACCCGGCTCCAGCCCGGCTCCTTCCCAGAGCCTCCCCCGAGCCCTTTCCACCTTAGCTTGAACTGTCCTCCGCGAGCTGGGACAGCAACCACTTCCACTCTCCGCGAGCTTGACGGCCCGCCTTTTAACTTGTCCCCGCGCTACCACTGAGAGAACGGCGAGCGAGGGCTAGAGCGGCTGAGTGCGACCATAAAGAGCTGCCCGAGAGAAGCCTAGAGCGGATCCGAGCCTGGCCGCCTCCGGGGCGGAAAGGGTGGGGCGGCCTGAATTGGCGAATGATTCAAGGTGAGGCAATGGTTGCTTTAGAAGCGGTCTCGTCTGTTCTCGGGGGCTAGGGATTTGGGAGGTCCCTGGGGCCACCTCTAACAAGACACAGGTCCGGCTAACACGGACTGTTTTCGCAAATCCATGCGCCTCTGCGTGATGCCAGATTTTTTTCCCTCCAGTCATCCTCATCTCCGATGGAGAAGTGAATGAGTTAAAAGGACCTCAGAATCAGACTGTTTTAAGGCCTCACATTTTGATTTCTTTCGTTCAAGCGAAATATAAACCAAAATGCACCTTTTTATTATAAACTATAAAAACAGCTGTTTATTACCTCAAATGAAATGTAGGCTCCAGGTAGATGCTTGCAAAAAAATTTGTTTTCATTTTGGAAACATTTTATGAAAAAATTCAAACATTTACAAGATTAGACATAATAACAAAAGAAACCCCCATGTAGATGTTAGCTTCAACAGTGATCAATTCAAGGTTTGCAAATTTTATGAGGGAAGTAACAGTATGTTTTTTTTGTATCTTACTCTCTGCCACAGTTTAGGCGCTTGTTCATTTTTAATGTGGATTTTATCTAAAGTTTTTGAGAGCTCGAGATCCCTTACACTGAAGGGTCTCAACCTTAACCATACTCAGGTGGAGCTAGAAGAAGAAAAAACAAAACCTAGTCCAAATATTGATTTTTTTTTAGCTAGCCAGGTGAAAAACATGAGACAGGAAAATAAGATAAAGTTCACCACGCCCCAAGCTTGCTAGTAATACTATACACACCGACTTTTTAAGTTTTGTGTAGTGAGCCTGTGGTTCTTGCTACCACCTCCACGGTGTTCTGCAACCAGGTATGGTTTTGTTGCTCACTAAATCACACCAGTCTTACACTTGGAGTAAAAGAAAGACAAAAACAATGGATATTCCCCTCAGCTGTATCTTTAGGATACATATTCAGTAGTTATTTTGTGGTTGGCATTTTGCTAAGTAATAATGAGACAAAAAATAAAATTTATCTCTCATTTCAACGAGCTCACCAACTAGTGAGATGGAGGAGTAAGGAGTGAATCACAGTGTGGCGTAATAAATGCCATAATAGAAACACAAGGATGTAAACAGGATAAAATGAGAGTTAATAAAGCAGGGACATTCTGGAAGGAGATTCATGCTTAAATTGAGCTGTCAAATGGGAAACTAACTTGATTCAAAGGTGGCCTCCAAGTAAACTACTGAGCTATTCTAGAGGTAGTGAAACAGAAGGCTTACAGACCAGATTAAGATATTTGAATAACATGGTTTATTGAATAGATTTAAATATTGGTGAAAAGCAAGGGGAGAGAGCTGTAGTAAGTTGACACACTTAGGATAGGGTGCAAGCAATTGTGAGGACATCACAGGAATCCTGAGTTATGCAGTGTTCATACATTCCATCTGCCACATCAGCCTTTCCTACTGATGGGAAATGAGGATGCTTATGAGGAGGAGAGTTGAAGTTACAGCAAAGAGGCCCACAGGTAGAAAGTGCTTTGGGCCAGTGGCACAAATGTGCCTGGCACAAAAATGTGTCTGATGAGCAAGCACGGTTTTATTTGCATTTCTTGGAGAGAGCACATAGAGAGCACATATGAAGCTGTCCTAGGTGTCCCCTATGGGTGGCTGATTTAGAGGTGACACAGCTGTCAGCCTAGAGATGGCATAATCATTCCTACCTTAGTTTTTCCATACCTTTTTGAATCTGAATGACCCTCATATTTTTTATTTATTTTAACTTTGGCATGCCTTATAGTTTACTAACTTCTGTGTATATTTAACATAATTCTGCCTGTTTCACAAAGTACATTCTTACTCATATTCTATATATAAAACATCCTAGGAGTTTTGCATTTATCTCATAAGCTACAGTGTGTTTAACACTTCTTCTGACTTTCATACATCCTTAAGGAAACTGCAAGGATTTCAGTATAGCTGGAGTGGGAAGCTGGAGAAGTAAGTAGAGGACAGATAATGCCCTTTTATGCCATATTAGAGATACTAGATTTTATCCTGAAGAACACTACGATGTAAGGAGTGTGGAGAATAGGGAAGAGGGACACTCCTGAGCAGGAGGGCTAGGTGGAATCTCTTGCCCTGATACAGATGAATAATAATGAAAAATCAACTTAGGCAGTGGCTCTATGGGGTGAGAGGTGATTTCTTCACCCCCCCACCCCCCTACCCCACCCAGACATTTGGTAATGTCTGGAGACATTTTTGGTATTAAATGATTATGCAGCACACTAAAATTTAAGAACAATAGATATTTAGGTCTCAGAAGTTAGAGAAGTAACAGTGAGGTAGCAGAAAACTAAGGAAAAACTGAGTTTCCATAAACTAGGGAAGGAGAAAGTTGAAAGCAAGGCTCTGTCAGTAAAAGAGATTGCCATAAAGCCATACTGGCCATTAGGAGTATAATTAGAGGTCACATGTAACTGTTTAGTAACAGGATTAAAAAGGTAAAAAGAAACAGATGAAATTAATTTTAGAAATATTTTGTTTAACCTAGTATATGAAACATCATTTTAACAGGTAACTTATATAAAATTATTAAGATGTGGCCTTTTTTAATACAAAGTTTTAGAAATCTGGTGTACTTTTTGTGTACTTTGGAATAGCCACATCTCAGGTACTCAGTAGCCACATGTAGGTAAGTGGCTACCATATTGGATAGCACAACTACAGAATGCCAAGTAAGAAAAGAACTAAAATGTAGATTTTAGCTATGGTAATAAGGTGGTCATAGATGGTGTGATAGAGCTCTTTCAGTGAAGGGGTGAGGATAGAAGCCAGAATACACTGAGTTAAAAAATAGAGAGTCAGAAATGATAATAACGATGTAGAGAACATTTTCAAGAAGTTTTGCCATTGACAGTATAATATGAGGGGATTTTCTTGTACTTTTGAATATGAATTTAAGATCAGACAACACAGTTCAGTTTTTTATGTAGGTGTTAGCAATGATATTTGAGCATGGAATGAGTCCCAAGTTTGGGATGAGATGGTGTGGTGCTCTGGAAGGGGATATGGGAAATGCAGGAGAATGGATTCTTAGTACTTGTTGTTGTTTTTTTTTTTTGTAAGCTTTTTACTGAATTTTAACATACCACAGAAAAGTATACAAGTCTTAAGTCTATAGTTTGATTGATTTTTATATCTGTGTAATCACTATGCAGGCCAGGAAATTCCCAGTATCCCAGAAGTCTCCTTTATACTGTGCCCCCAGTTTTTGTCACATGATGCCAAAGGTAAGCACCATTCTAACTTCTTTGAACATAGACTGTTATGTCCGGATTGCAGTATCCTCAGAGACCAGAGACCACCAGGGAGACCGAGTCATGTATGCAAGAGCAAAGGGCGTTTATTACGGGCTTAAGCTCGGACTCCCAGCATTTCCACCTAGGTAGTGGAGGTGAGCTGAGAGCCCCTGACAAAGGCGGGGAGGATTTTTATGGGCGTTGGGAAGAGGGGGTTACAGGAAACTGGGACATGGATACAGCAATCCAATCATAGTACACAACATTATTGACAACAATTCCAGCCATACATATCATTTGGAGCATCCGTTACTTTTGGTGGGATCCAACCACAATATTTAAGGTATCGTTGAAATTAACCAATTACAGAGTGAACTTAGGGTCTTGTCTGATGACTAACAGGTTAACTTTTACAGGGTCT
Source organism: Smutsia gigantea (assembly GCA_032199065.1). Classification (NCBI taxonomy): domain Eukaryota; kingdom Metazoa; phylum Chordata; class Mammalia; order Pholidota; family Manidae; genus Smutsia; species Smutsia gigantea. The sequence continues at coordinate 141,437 of JAVSCE010018701.1, read as the reverse complement.
TATCTATATCTCCTGCTCGCAGACCCCATCCTCAAGAATGTAGGGAGGCTTTTGGCTTCTCTTGATTGGATGGCAGGAGGGTGGTTACATGCTTTGGGCAATATGTAACTACCTGATAGTTTTGGGGAGACTGAAACTTAGGCCTTCTAGTTTCTGAGGCTTCCTGAAGCCTGTCATGGCGTTAGTTTGGTTCTTTCCCCCCTCTGTCTTGTAACTGACCCAATCTTGGGTCAGTCAATTAGTTAGTCGGTTAAATTTTGGATCTCACATAAAATAATAAATTATAAATTGAAACATCAAAGCAAAGGGAGAGAGACATAGACAAAGGTATATGCAAAGCGATTTACAGAAGCCAAAATAGCTGGTTAGTGACTAATTTTAATTGTGGACTATTGACATTGTTTTCATCTTGCCTTTTAAGGAGAAGTGTGTTGATGTAAGGGTTGGTACTGTGGCCTGAGGACCATAAGCTGAATTGTACTCAGGCGTTTTTTAATGTATTGTACCAGCTTGTTAAGGATACATGGACCCAAGCGGCTATTCCGTCTACTTTTAAAGCAGTTGGAGTAGTCAGTAGGACGATGTAAAGTCCTTTCCACCGTGGTTCCAGGGTTTCTTGCCGGTGCCGTCTGACACAGACCCAGTCACCGGGCCGGTACTGATGAGGCTCCGGGGGCACACCTGATTCATAGAGAGCACGTAATTTAGGCCACACCTGTTTATGAGACCATTGAATGGCCTGAATTTCTGATAACAAGTTACGATCTTCTGTGTCCATCAGGGCAGCCGCCTGAAGGTTAGGGATAACAGGGGCAGGTTTTCCATATAAGATTTCAAAGGGAGTCAGACCCATTTGGTAGGGGGAGTTTCTTACCCGATACAGGGCAAAGGGGAGGAGGGCCACCAAGTCTCCACCAGTCTCTAAGGTCAATTTAGTCAAGGTCTCTTTTAGAGTTCTATTCATTCTTTCTACTTGTCCTGAACTTTGGGGTCTGTATGCACAATGTAATTTCCAATCTGCCCCAATAAACTGTGCAACTCCCTGACTTACCTTAGACACGAAAGCTGGTCCATTGTCTGACCCTATAAGCTGAGGAAAACCATACCTTGGCAGGATTTCTTCTAATAACTTTTTTCCCACGATAGTTGTGGTCTCGCTCTTGGTGGGGAAGGCTTCAGTCCATTCTGAAAACGTGTCTATGAAAACTAAGAGATATTTATAGACATACTTGCCTGGTTTTATTTCAGTGAAGTCAATTTCCCAATAGGCCCTGGGCCTCTTACCCCGTAGGCATTGTCCTGGATTTTGGGGATTAGAATAGGCATTAGTGAGTTGACACGCTTTGCATGCATGGACAATTTTGTTAATTTTTAAGTGTAAGTCCTTGGTTGTTACTTGAGATCGGCGGATTGCATCCCGCATTCTTTGTTCTCCCATGTGTGTGGATTGATGAATTTTAGATAATACCTTTTCTGCCAGGGCCTCTGGGGGGATTAGTTTTCCATCTGAGTCTTTCCACTATCCTTTGTAGAATTGGCTCATAGGTCACTTTTGGGCCCATTGGATTTCTTCCTCAGTATACTTAGGGTTTTCAGGTAGCCTGGGATTCCCAGGGTTGGGCAGAACTATAGGTAAGGCCTCAATGGATTTAAAAGCAGTCTCTTTAGCTGTTTTGTCAGCCAAGTTGTTTCCCTTAGCCACGGGGTGGTCTCCTTTTTGGTGGCCAGGGCAGTCGATGATGGCCACCCTTTTTGGCAGCCAGAGGGCCTGTAGCAGGTCTATAATTTCTTGTTTGTTTTTAATAGTCTTTCCTTCTGAGGTCAGAAAGCCCCTTTCTTGGTATATAGCCCCATGTACGAGGGCTGTTGCAAAGGCATACCTGCTGTCCGTATAAATGTTGACTTTTAAGTCCTTCCCTAAAGTCAATGCCTTAGGGCTATCAGTTCAGCTTTTTGGGCTGAAGTCCCTGGAGGCAAGGGTTGGACCCAAATTACCTCAGCATCTGTAGTCACAGCTGCTCCTGCTTTTCTCTCTCCATTTGAAATGAAGCTGCTTCCATCTGTAAACCAGGTGTGGTCTGCATTTGGAAGAGGCACATCTGTTAGGTCCTCTCCAAAACAATGTACCTGGGCCAAGATCTTGGTGCAGTCGTGGAGAGTCCGCGTCAGGATCGGGCAGGAGTGTAAGCTGGATTGAGCGAGAAGGGGGGCTGGAAAAGAATTCTGTCAGGGTTGAGTAGTAATGCCTGGTAATGAGTGATTCGTGCGTTGCTGAGCCATCGATCAGGTGGTTGTTTTAGTACTCCCTCAATTGCATGGGGGGTGGTCACCGTCAGAACCTGTCCCAGGGTCAGCTTGTCAGCATCTTTAACTAATGATGCCGCTGCAGCTACAGTTCTCAGGCAAGAGGGCCATCCAGCTGCTACCGTGTCCAAACGTTTGGACAAGTAGGCCACTGGCCGTTTCCAGGGCCCCAGCTTTTGGGTTAACATGCCTTTTGCCACCCCATTACTTTCATCCACAAATAAGTGGAAAGGCTTAGGAATGTCAGGAAGCCCCAACGCAGGGGCTGACAAGAGAGCTGTTTTAAGAGTTTCAAATGTCCGTTGATGTTCAGGGGTCCATTGAAACTCACTCTTGTCCCTGGTTAGTTCATATAGGGGCTTGGCAATCTCTGGAAAGCCTGGAATCCACAGTCTGCAAAACCCTGCAGACCCGAGGAATTCTCTCATCTGTCTTGGGTTTTTGGGTGGCAGTATGTGGAGAATGGTGTCTTTTCGAGCCGGGGACAACCATCTTTGTCCATCCTTAAGGACGTATCCCAAATATGTAACTTGGGACTTACAAATTTGAGCCTTTTTAGCAGAGGCACAATATCCCAACCTGCCCAACATCTGAAGCAGACTTTTAGTTCCCCGGAGGCAGCTCTCTCTGGTGGTGGTTGCAATTAAAAGATCATCTACATATTGTAACAGTGTTATGTCTGGGTTTTCCCTCCGGTACTCACCCAAGTCCTCATGCAGTGCTTCATCGAAGATGGTAGGGGAGTTCTTAAATCCTTGAGGTAGTCGTGTCCAAGTCAGCTGCCCGTTGATGCCAATATCAGAATCATGCCACTCGAAGGCAAAGTATTCCTGACTCTTGGGAGCCAGTGGCAAACTGAAGAAGGCGTCATTGAGGTCAAGGACTGTATACCATTGTTTTTCAGGAGGCAGGGAGCTCAGAAGAGTATAAGGATTGGGGACAGTGGGATGTATATCTATCACCCGTTTGTTAACCTCCCTGAGGTCCTGTACTGGTCTATAGTCATCTGTTCCAGGCTTTTTAACAGGGAGCAGGGGAGTATTCCTTGCAGACTGGCAGACTCTTAAAACACCCAATTTTAGCAGGCGATGGATATGGGGTTTGATTCCCTCTTTGGCTTGCTGTGGCATTGGGTATTGCCTAACTGCCACTGGATCTGCTCCCGACTTGAGTTCCACAAACACTGGTGGGTGATGGCGAGCTAGTTCTAGATCACCGGTCTCAGCCCAGGCTTGTGGATACTCTTGGAGCCACTGGCCAATGTGGGCTTTTGGAGTTAGGGGCTCTTCATATAGTCGGTATTCATCGGCCAGGCTGAGGGAGAGGACCTGAATAAGTTTTCCTTCTGCATTTAGGAGTTGTGCCCCTTGCAGGCCGAAATGAATCTGGGCCCTCATTTTGGACAAAAGGTCTCTCCCAAGCAAGGGATAAGGGCAATCTGGGATAATCATAAATGAGTGGGTTACCCGGCCCACCCCTAGATCAACTGATCTTTGGGTAGTCCATGAATATTGTTTGGTTCCAGTAGCCCCTTGAACCCAGGACCGTCTACTTGAAATAGGTCCGTTGGCCTCTACTAATACCGAGTATTGTGCCCCTGTGTCCACCAAGAAATTAATTGGTTTCACCTCCACTTTAAGGGTTACCCTGGGTTCGTGGAGGGGCTCCGAACCCCGTCCCCTCTAGTCGGAGTCTTCCCCAGCCAACAACACCCTGGGCCCAACTTTTTAATTCTTTTTTGGACAGTCCTTAGCCCAGTGCCCGTCTTGTTTGCACCATGCACACTGGTTTTTATTTTTGTAGCATCTAGCGGTCGTGTGTCCTTCTTTTTTACAGAAGGAGCACCAATCTCTATTTGATGATGACTTACAGCATTCTGAGTCTGCAATTTCTTCTAATTGTTGGTGGAGGTCCTTTGAATCTGCCGTCATAGCTAATAACACTCTGGCTAAATTTTTGTTCTGCCTGTTTTCTGCCTTTATTTGTTTTTCCTCGGCACTGTCCCCGTTGTTGTATACTTTCTCAGCTATTTCTACTAAGTCCCGGAGAGTCTTTTCTCCGAGGCGTTCAACCTTTTGTAGCTTTTTCTTAATATCTGGTGCTGCCTGATTAATGAAAGCCATAGCCACAGTTGACTTGTGTTCTGCCTGTTCAGGATCGAATGCGGTGAACTGTCTAAAAGCTTCTATCACCCGTTCTAGGAAGGCAGCTGGGCTCTCATTTTCTCCCTGCTTTAAATCATACACCCTAGTCAAATTAGTAGGCCTTCTAGCGGCCGCTTTGAGACCTGCCAACAGAGCCTGGTGGTAGACCGTAAGGCACTCCTTACCTTCTCCTGTGTTATAGTCCCAATCAGGGCAAACAAGGGGAAATCTAGCATCAATGATAGCAGGGTTTATGGTAGGCACTCCAGTTGGGCCAGGAACGAGTTTTCGCGCTTCCATCACGATTCGTTCTCGCTCCTCGGTCTTAAACAAAACCTGTAACAATTGCTGACAATCATCCCAAGTGGGTTGGTGAGTAAAGAGTACAGTTTCTAGTAGTCCAATAAGGCCCTTAGGGTTTTCAGAGAAAGGAGGGTTTTGTAACTTCCAATTGTAAAGATCAGAGGAGGCAAAGGGCCAGTAGTGGTGAGGCTGATTTCCTGTCTCATCCATTGGCCCGGCAGCTTGCAACGGGAGCACGGTAGAGTCCACCTCTGGGGTGGCCCCTCTTCGGCTGCGTGTTCCGTGGGCAGGTCCCTCCCTAGGAGGGGGTGGGGATGGTAGGGGCCCAGGGGAGAGGGGCGGAAGGGGATCGGGAGCTGGCGCAGGAGGAGACGGATAGGGTGGGGGAGGAAAGACAAGATCCTCCTTTGTGCCTTCTTGTAAAACTGGGTAAAGGGGAGCCGAAGGCGAAGTTGAAGCCGGGGTTGGAGTAGACTCTGGCTCCTGTTTTCGTCTTGGGGCTTCTTTCTCTGAGGGTCGTGTCACCAAGACCTGTGGAAAAACTGGAGGAGCTAGAGAAGTTAAGGGGAGGAGAAAAGCCTTTACCCATGTGGGTGGGTTGATGACTATATCCTTCCAAGTGCCGATGTATGGTACCTGGTCGGGATGGCCCCCCACTCATTGGAAGATTTTTCCCTCTATTGCCTCTACAAGGGGAAGGTGAAAAGAACCCTCTGGTGGCCATCCTACTCCAAAGGTAGGCCATTCAGAGGCACAGAAGGTGGACATTTTTCCTTTCTTAACATTTACAGACATACTGTGAGCTCGAGTTTTTACTTCTTCAAAGTGAATCAGGACTAGATCCAGAGGAGTGGATGCAGTTTGTCCCATGTTGTAAGTCCGGCTAGAGAAAAATAGTATAAGAAGCAAGATTAAAACACCAAACACAGGAATTAGTCCTCCTGGCCAACGGCGGAAAAAACGAAGAGAGTATGAAGGTCTCTGGGGGTTCTCTAAAGTATGTAAGGTTAGTGCCCCAAAGTTCCATAAAAAACGGGAGGTTTTTCTTTTAGACTGTCCTCGTCAGTCAAAGTCACAACAAAGCAGTTAAACAAACTGAGCAATCAAACAACCAAAACTGAAGTACAGAACATATACACAATGGAGTTCCCTTGCTGAAGCTTCCTGGGTCTGGACAAAATGCCTCTGAGGCCACAGAGTAATGCCTTAGAGCTCCTCTGAGGCCACAGAGTAATGCCTCAGAGTTCCCTGGGATCTCGTTCACGGGATCCTGTTAATTCCCAGAGTGGTGCCGCGGGACTCAAACCCGCTGTCTCTACCCTGTGAGTCCAAGACGTCTCCTGAAACTCACTGCCTCGAGCGTTCGTGGCACATCCGCCTGGCTCCTTTGAGGCCTTTTTGAGACCTAGCACCCAACACCACCAGACCGAAACAGACAGTGAACCAAAAAGGAAACTAAAAAGAAATTAAACCTCAGAAAAACAAGCACCATTCCAACAAAAGGTTAAGACAGAGAGACAGAGGGCCCAAAAGAAATGAGTGCACTCACCAATTTAGCCGGCGGTCGAGCCCAACGTATCAGGGTCCCAGGGGTTCTGGGGAGAGGAAACCCCCTCTGGGGAGGAGGATTCCCGGACGAGCCCCCAAATGTTATGTCCGGATTGCAGTATCCTCAGAGACCAGAGACCACCAGGGAGACCGAGTCATGTATGCAAGAGCAAAGGGCGTTTATTACGGGCTTAAGCTCGGACTCCCAGCATTTCCACCTAGGTAGTGGAGGTGAGCTGAGAGCCCTGACAAAGGCGGGGAGGATTTTTATGGGCGTTGGGAAGAGGGGGTTACAGGAAACTGGGACATGGATACAGCAATCCAATCATAGTACACAACATTATTGACAACAATTCCAGCCATACATATCATTTGGAGCATCCGTTACTTTTGGCGGGATCCAACCACAATATTTAAGGTATCTTTGAAATTAACCAATTACAGAGTGAACTTAGGGTCTTGTCTGATGACTAACAGATTAACTTTTACAGGGTCTTATCTATATCTCCTGCTCGCAGACCCCATCCTCAAGAATGTAGGGAGGCTTTTGGCTTCTCTTGATTGGATGGCAGGAGGGTGGTTACATGCTTTGGGCAATATGTAACTACCTGATAGTTTTGGGGAGACTGAAACTTAGGCCTTCTAGTTTTTGAGTCTTCCTGAAGCCTGTTATGGCATTAGCTTGGTTCTTTCAAGACTACTTTTGCTTGTTTTTGAATTTTAGAATTGTATCATATATATTCTACTGTGTCAAGCTTTTTGTGCTCAATGTTATGTCCATGTTACATGTAACAGCAGTTTCTTGTCATTCTGAACTTTGTTTCTATGACATGAAGGTGACAACATTTTATTTTATCTGTTTCACTGTTGATGGACCTTGTGTTGATTTCATAGCTGGCTTTTACAGTAATACTGCTGTGACCATTCTGTCTTTTGGTGCATGTATATTCACACTTTCGTTTGGGCACATAGTGGAGGTGGAATTATTGGATTATGGACAATGTGTATGATCAGCTTGAGTAGATACTACCACAGAGTTTTCCAAAGTGGTTGTATCAATTCACACTCCTTCCAGCACCAACTTACATTCTGAAACAAATTCATCAACATTTGGGATTATTAGTTGTTATTGTTAGTTTTCATTTTAGTTTTTCTGGAGGGTGCATAAATAATTATTTTCTAAAGGTAAATTGCTTCAATGTACCATTTAGGGCACAAAATAGAACTGCGTGGGCTTTGGAATTAGATGCTTGGTTCAAATCCTGGCTCAGCCACTTATTAGTGGGATGACCTATGGAAGTTTCTTCAATTCTCTAAGCTTCAAATGCTCCTCTGTAAAACAGAGATATCATTGGCCTTATAGAGTTGATGTGGGGCATAAATGAATGTGTGTATATGTGTTTGTGTGTAGCATATATTCATAAGCATCCTTGTGTGTGTATATGTATGTATAATATATATTATGTTAAAGGAACCAGCTTAGGCCCAAGATGGAATTGCTCATGCTAAGCCCCATGTTGGCAAATCAAGACTTAACTAAGTTTCTGTGCTCAGCATTCAGAAAAACAAGGCCAAGGTCAACCAGTCAGTGCTTGCCTGCTCAGCACAAGTTACCCAATTAGGCTCCAAGTCTTCTCTTCGCTTTCCACATATGGAAAAAAACCTTTTTTAACCAATCAGCAGATGCCTGTATGACTTCCTTGTTCTTGCTCCCTTCTGCCTGTAAAAGCCTTTCATTTTGTAAAGTTCCTCAGAACTCTTTTCTGTTTCCTGATTCATGAATCACTGAATAAAGCAAATAAGATCTTTAACATTTACTCAGTTGAATTTTGCTTTCTAGCAAATATATATATATGTAAAGCAAGAATTATAGCTGCTAGTTGTTGAGACCTTAACTATGCCAGGTACTATGCTAAACCATATATAATTTATACAAATTTGTACACACATAAACACATATCCCTCTAAGGTAAAAACATACATACCTCCTCTTGTGTTTTCTTTTATAATTATATAATCTTTTCTTTCTGATACCATATGAGTGGGTTTGTTATACACCAAACAGTTCTGGGATACCAGCTGAGTGTCCTACAATTTAACTCGATTCTGACACTATCTTCCTGGAGTTAGGGTCAGATCCCACAGGCTAGGGATCAGTCCTATGAGATCCCCACTTAAGATGCTAATAGAAAGTCCCAATGAGACAGGGACTATGGGTGTAGTCAGAGTAGGGTGAGGGCCTCTGGAAAAAGCAAAGCAAGATATTTACAGTCAGAGCAATGTAACTACATGCAAGGAAAACCCCTACCAAAACTCTGTGTTAAACATTAAACTCTAGAGTCATTCTTCAGTGAGATCACATCACATGTTTTTATTATGCTAATTGTTTGTAATCATAAGATTCATTTTAGCATGCTAAAAGGCCCAGGCCTATGTACTGTCTTTCCTCCCTCAGATCTGATGAGGTGATTTGCAAACTGGGCAACTAATTTAGCATACAGACCCAGCTGTAAATAGCATAGTAAAAGGCAGGAAGGATTCCACCTTAAAGATAAGATTGCATTTTAATACCCAAGAAGTTAAGAAGTTAGAAATTCTTAACTTACTCTTTAGCAAACAATACCTCGGCCCACCTAGGGGGTGGGACAGGCAGCCTTGTTTGATAAGCTCCTAGACCAAGATGCCGGTATCTTAGGGAGAAATCAGAGCAGGAAGTTCCTTGTGTTAAGTTAATTCTAAATAGTCAGGGACCACTTAACAAGTCCACACCCCTAAGCCATTTATCCAGTTCCCCCAAATCCTCAACTGCCTATAAAACCCCTAGACAACACACCACTTTAGGCTCTCTTGTCCCCTCCTGGTGTTAGCCAGGAACTCAGTCCTTTCACTTTATCTCTAAAAAGTCTGTACCTTGCTCTCCTAACCTTGAGTGTTTGTGAAGCTCATTCTTTGGCTTCGTAAACAAGAACCCTGGCATCACCAGCTTACCTAGGCTTCTGACTCACTGGCTATAAATCAGAGGTTCCCATGATCCCCTCCTCCTACTTAGTTAATTTGATAGACTACCTCAAAAAACTCAGGAAAACATTTTACTTGCTAGATTACCAGTTTATTAGAAAAAGATACAATTTAGGAACAGCCAGATTAAAGAGAAGCATAGGACATGGTATGTGGATACAGGTGCAGAGCCTTCCATAACTTTTCTGGGGCATAGCACTTCCCAGAACCTTATAGGTGTTCACCAACCTGGGAGACTTTGAACTGGTTCCTTTTGGGTTTTTAAGGAAGTTTCACTAAGTAAGCATGGTTGATGAAATCATTGGTCATTGGTGATTATAACTCAGTCTCTAGCCGCTTTCCCCTCCCAGAGGTGGAGTGGGACCTAAAGTTTCCACCCTCTGATGAAAGGGTTGGTTCCCCCTGGCAGCCTTAGGTGCCCTCTAAGGGTCCCCTCATTAACATAATTAGGGTGTGGTTGTAAGGGGCTTGCTGTGAATAACAAAAGACACCTTTATTATTATCTCTTAGGAACTTCCAAAGGTTTTAGGAACTCTGTGCCAGGACATGTGACCAAGATAAAATATAAATTCTTATTATAGATCACATGTCAGAATTTCCTTCATACATGCATATATATAGTATCTGGCACATAGTAACTGGTAGCTATAATTTTTTTTTTGCTGCTATTTATGGACCTCCAGTTATTTCTGGAATCACTGGAGTGATAAGCTCACACATGTTGTCTCATTCATGACATGAGACAACATTAATCTTGAAAGATGGATATTAAACTGAGAGGAAGTAGAGGTGTTACTTTAACCTGTATCTTATGACTTCCCTCTCACCACTTTGTACTCTCCTTCCTTTCAATAATATTAAAGAGTCAATTGATTTAAATAAATGTGATATAGGGAATTTAATGACTGGACAGTAGGACAGATTGGAGCTGCATTTTACCTTTTTCTGATTTTTCTTATGTGAAGGGAAAATTTCAGACTGTTGTGGGGGTGGAATGGGGAAGAAATGAAGATCTGTTCACAGCTGCTACTCAAAATACTAACCACATAACCAGAAGAGAAACTGGTTCAAATTAAAATCCCAGGGTCCTTCCTTGTCATCATAATCATTGTACAGAGATTGATTTGGGTGTCCACAGTGTTTGGCACTATATCAAAGAGGGAAGCTGATGATTACAGAAACAGTTTCAACCATTTTGCTTATGTGTGAGAATGACCCAAATGGTATAAAGACAGGCAGAAATAAATCATTAAAATTTTGTGATTCAAAAGAACTTAGAATCATAAACTATTAGAACTGAAAAAGGATCCAACAATTCTGTTGCACAGCTTCTTCATTTAGAGGTTGATAAAACTCAGTTCCAGAAATAGTAATGTTACACAACCAATATATATAAGTGACAATTAGTAAAGGTTACATAACCGGTTAGTAATAAGGAAAAGCCAAGACTCATACCCAGGTCTTCCAACTCAAAATGCAGTGTTTTCCCTCTACCAGAATGCATCTTAATTCATAAGTAAGGATCATATTCTTAGAAAACCAGAAAATGTGATATTATATAGATTAGGCAAAAATTCTTAAATGTCCTAAATTAAGTGACTTGAGAATGAGGGGGAGAGACAAGGGAAGGTCATCACTTAATAGCCGGGGGCTGTAGCTAGCCAGAAACCTCATGTTCCTGGATGAAGTAATTTCAGCAATCATCTAGAAGGTCCCCAGGACCACCCCATCTCCCTTGCATGTGACCAGTGTCTGACCATCATCAGCAACCAAGCTATGAGCCTTCTCTGTGGGCTAACCACCTACCCCAAGACTTTCCCCAGTTCATGTTAGCCCACCTTTCTTATCTACAGCCAATGTGAATTTAAAGAACTATCTTTCCTTGAGACCACTCATAAGGGTGTCCTGTTTCTTGAGTCTGGTGTAGTTGTTTCTGTTAACTGGCCTTGCTGCTGGTGAAGCAGAAATTTCCTATCCTAGGACTCAGGCCTTATCTGGATAGCATCTGTAAGAAGGTCCAATAAACCCTTTTATTTCAGAGATCTCTCAGTCTCTATAGAGTTTTTGATTTGTCAACATATATTTCTCTCTTTTGAATTCCTCTCTTGGAAAGTAAGGAGTTAAGCCTTTAGAGTCTACATGTTCTGTCTTTTCTTTAGTACTCATTATTAGTGATAGGGAGAAGAGGTGCTGATTGCTTTCGTGGGGACTCATTACTTTGGGGGCGCTTATTTAGATGAAGAGTATGACCAATTCTAAATGCTTTCGGGATTCCTTTGAGAGAACCTTCATTTGGGCCCTTGGGCAGATCTTTGAAGAACAATTCCGCTTAGGCACCAGCAGAGGGGGAGCAGAACATTGTTTTGCCCAATTTCTCTTCACTGGGTTTTACCTTTTGTTTATTTTTTGCACATATTTGAAAGAGTCCTTAACAATGGTAAGAAAAATACTACTCTTTCCTGTGCTTTTGGGGAAGGCAGAGAATACTACTGTCAATGAACTGCAGTTTTAATTAACTTACTGGTCTATAGACTATCAGATGAGCTGGTTTTAGAAAGTTCTTAAGCATAGTGTGAGTTTGTGTGGCTTTCACATGCTTTTCTCCATCATATTGGATTAAATGATTTTAGATATATATAATTAGATCAAATATGTAGATCCTCTCACTTCTAGTGATGACTTTTAAGAAAACCTAATAATGTAATAAGATTTGGAATGATCTCATTACATTGCTAGTAAGAGGATAAACAGTATACTGACTCCAAAGAAAGCTTGAAATGATGACTTTTTATGTTAGAGTTTTAGAAATAAAACCCATATGTCAGTTAATTGAAGTAGTCAACTACTTATTGTTCCAGAAACCTTAAGTAAATTTACACATTCATTACTGCTTTTGTATCCTCAGTTTGGGATAAAAAACTGAATATGATACATACTTATCCTTAAAGTGTTCAAGAGAGACTGACACAGAAAAAGATCATTGGAAATTTTAATGGCAGTATTAGACAATTAGAGATACTGGTAAGGCAGTAAGAGTGCATGAACACAGACATCCAACCCAGTAAGGGGGATTTAGAGTGCTTTCTGGAGGAAGGCCACCTGGATAGTAGGAATTATTCCTTAATCTTCCCCTCCCTGTCCACATGGTTATGTTGAGAGCAGCTGTTCAGTACTCTATGATTCTGCATCCCTAGGCCACAAAGTTTTGGTCCTCTGGTGGACACTTGCAACATTCTGGACCAGTCAGGGTCCCTTCTCAGGATTTTCCAACACTGGACCCAGTGAAACTTGAGAACTGTCAAATGCTTTGTTTTCTGTCTTTTGGTAGAGGAAAAACAACAACAGTCTGTTACACTGACATGCAGTAGGAGAAGCAGAGACAGAGCTCTGGAGGAAATGCATCTTCCCAGCATTCAAGCCTCTGGTTCTATTGCTACCTACAATATATGTGCAGCCACCTCCTTGTTCTTATGTTTCACGAGACACTCCAGTATCCTTATAAAAACATCACTATTTTTTCTCAAGCTACTTTGAGTTGGCTTTGTTTCCTTTGCAGCCACAAGAATCCCAGCTGATATAAAGAGTTACTGAGGCAGAGAAAGGGCAAAAGCTGTTTCAGGGGGCCAAAGACTTAGAAACATAAAAATGCATGGCCTGTATAGAGAAATAGTTCAGTATTACTGAAACATAAAATGAGAGAAAGAGTGCTTAAGAGATAAGGTCGAAATCTGTCATTTTAAGGAGTTTAACTGCAGGCAGTGAAGAGCTGTAGAATGGTTTGCACAGTGAGTGACATAGATTTGTGGCTTAGATGGATCACTCTGGCAGGAGTTTCTTCAACAGTTCTCTTATCTCTGAGCTTATCATGTGTTGTTCCCCCATCTAGGACACTGAGGGAAGGGTATGGGACCCAGAAAATGTATATTCTCACTTACCAACGTGAAACCTGGGGGCAGGACATTTTATGACTTCCGTTTAATTGATTTGTAACAGTCTGACTTCCTCTCCATTCTGAAATTAGCACTAGAGCAGAAGCCATGTCTGCTTTGTTCATCATGAATTCCCAAGGTTATTAAGTGAGGTAATTCCTATGTTTTAGCACCTGAAACATGTAGTTATGCAATAAAAATTTGCTAGGTGAATAAATGAGTGAATGAATAGTGATGAGGTAAGTGAGATAGGCTTATATTTTGATTACAATTTTGATATATTTTGGAAGTAAATAGGACTTGATGAGGTTGGCAAAACTACATTATTGAGTACTTATATAATAAATAGAAGGCTGAGGGTATTGCCTGCATTATCTTATTTAATCTTCACAACAATCCTCTGTGTAATCCCATTTTACAGATGGAGAGGAAAAGAAAATTAAAGAGTCTAAGAACTAGGTTGAACCATATGAAATAACTTTCCCTATGTAGTTAATGAGTCATGAACAGACTTCTTCAGTACTAATTTCTGAATTGCCATGCTATACTACTGTACTGTGAAGGGTGAGGGAGAGGGGGGATTCAAGAATAATACCAGTTTTTTATCATAGGTGAATGATGGTGTCTCCAACTAAAGTACTTCTACCAATGGGGTTAATGAATTTAATTTGGGACACATAGAAGGTGAGGATTGTGGGATGACCACAAGACAGTGTTCAGCTGCAAGTTAATATGGATAGGTTTGAAAACATCTTTGCTGAAGAATTGCCTTCATTGGTCATTAGGTTGTCAGTAAAGATATTATATGAGGTCTAACAAGGAAAGTATGTTATTTAAGATGAGTAATGGGTGGAGGAGAGCAGTTTGGGAAATAGTACTTAGGAGACACAGAAGGGATTGACAGAGAATAGAGAACCCAGAGAGTACAGTGCCCTAGGAGAAAAAGGAAATAGGGAATTTAGAAAGGAGGGAATAGGAAACAAGAAATGATCTACAGTGTCATATGCAGCAGAGACATCCTATTAAATACATGCTGAAAACTGTCACATCCAATGGAAGTTAAATTTATTTACCAGGAGTTTATTGTTGATCCAAATAAGAACAATGTAAGTAAAGTCATGGGACAGAAGTCAGATTACAGGTTATTGAAAAATGATTGGAAAGTACAACCAAGAAGAATAAATAATACTTTTAAGCATTAAGGGAAAGATGTCAGACATTAGTTAGATGAGGATTCTGTCTTTTTTGTCAGGAAGAGAAACAGTTGAGCATGTTTATGAGCTGTGAGCAAGAAGCCTGTTGAAGGACTGAAGATACAGGAGGGGATATTGGAGAAAAGGACTAGCAAAAGAGGAGGAAATAAGATGGAGTTCAGAGATGGAGGAGTTCACAATGAATAGGAGTTGGGATACTCAACTTCTGAGCTTAGAGGCAAGTAGGTAGAGATGTATATGAATGTATGCATGGAAGTAGAATTTTGAGGGACATCATGCTTGATGGGCTTGATTCTCTTGATTTAAAGGAAGCTTTGAGTAGGAGCTTTAGAAGAAACTGTATGATAGTCATTACATGGTATGGGCAAGCAAACTGATAAAGATGAGTAAAGGATTGAAATTCTGAATGGGGGTTCAGCCAAGGTGAGAGATCATATTTGTTAAGCATAACAATTAATATGGTTTTGAGGTATTATTCTCAGCATTCAGCCTTCTAGTACACTGAAGAGTGGAGTTAGATAATTGCATTGATCCCAAAGTCTGGATTTTACTGGGTCAATTGCAATTGGAAAACGTTGTACAGATAAATCAAGAATGCTAGTGTAACAGCCCTTTACAGGATATTACTTTCAGAAATTTGGACTAAAGTATAAAAATACAGCTATTGGGTAAAAAAGTGAGATGTGGTATTAATCCTATTCAGACTCTCAAAGTAAATAACCCTAAAATTGTATCCATAACTATTAATAAGAAGGGAAGAAACCCTCACTTACAAATGTAAAAGGATCAAAACAATTATAAACTGGTGAGGATTAGTGGAGAAATTTCTTGGGTGAAAGCTGTTGCTTTGCTCTCTTATATTCACAAGATGAAAGGGTGGGTGGTACTTTGCTGCACTAAAAACTGAGATGGGAGTGCTCCCAAAAGATTATTTAGAGAGCTTAATAAAAGAGAGGAAATACGTAACTCTTGTTCACTAGTTGCAAACCTAGAAGGCATGAAATAAATTGATAAGCTACTTTGGTGGCTAAGTGCTTACCTTTTCTATTCATCATTGTATTGAAGGTTCTAACAGTACAGTAAGGGAAGAAAAAAAAGGACATATTGGAAAGGAAGAAGCAAAATTGTCCTTATTTCTAGGCAATATGGTTACCTATTTAGAAAATTTTACAAATCCTACAAAATCACTGTAAGAATTAATGAGTTGAGCAAGGTCTCAAAATAACAGGTAGAAATATAGAAAATTAATTGTATTTCCATACATTAGGAAGAATTACTGGAAATTGAAATTTTGAAAAACAGTTTACAACAGCATCACAAAATATGAAATATTTAGAGATAAATTTAACAAAATATGTGCAACAGTTGTGTGTTGACAAGTATGAAATATTGAGAGAAATTAAAGAACTTAATAAATGGAGAGAGAGATACCATAATTGTGCATTAAAATATTCAATGTTGTTTACATGTCAATTCTCTCCAAATTAATCTGTAGATTTATTGCAATCCTAATGAAAGTCCCAATAGGTTTTTTTTTGGTATCATTAATATACACTTACATGAACAACATTGTGGTTACTAGATTCCCCCCATTATCAAATACCCACCACATACCCCATTACAATCACTGTCCATCAGTGTAGTAAGATGCTATAGAATCACTACTTATCTTCTCTGTGTTGTACTGCCTTCTCTGTGCACCCCACCTACATTATGTGTGCTAATCATAATGCCCCTTTTTTCCTTTATCCCCCCCCTTCCCACCCATCCTCCCCAGTCCCTTTCCCTTTGGTAACTGTTAGTCCATTCTTGGGTTCTGTGAGTCTGCTGCTGTTTTGTTCCTTCAGTTTTTGCTTTGTTCTTATATTCCACAAATGAGTGAAATCATTTGATACTTGTCTTTCTCTGCCTGGCTTATCTCACTGAGCATAATACCCTCTAGCTCCATGCATGTTGTTGCAAATGGTGGGATTTGTTTCCTTCTTATGGCTGAATAATATTCCATTGTGTATATGTCCAACATCTTCTTTATCCATTCATCTACTGATGGACACTTAGGTTGCTTCCATTTCTTGGTTATTGTAAATAGTGCTGTGATAAACATAGGGGTGCATATGTCTTTTTCAAACCGGGCTCCTGCATTCTCAGGGTAAATTCCTAGGATGGAATTCCTGGGTCAAATGGTATTTCAATTTTGAGTTTTTTGAGGAACCTCCATACTGCTTTCCAGAAAGGTTGAACTAATTTACATTCCCACCAGCAGTGTAGTAGGGTTCCCCTTTCTCCACAGCCTCACCAACATTTGTTGTTG
Source organism: Smutsia gigantea (assembly GCA_032199065.1). NCBI lineage: Eukaryota > Metazoa > Chordata > Mammalia > Pholidota > Manidae > Smutsia > Smutsia gigantea. Next base: position 124,666 of record JAVSCE010018701.1, on the reverse strand, counting down.
TTTGTCTTTTGGATGTTGGCCATCCTCACTGGTGTGAGGTGATATCTCATTGTGGTTTTAATTTGCATTTCTCTGATGATTAGCAATGTGGAACATGTTTTCATGTGTCTGTTGGCCATCTGAATTTCTTCTTTGGAGAAGTGTCTGTTCAGATCCTCTGCCCATTTTTAATGGGTTATTTGCTTTTTGTTTGTTGAGTTGCATGAGCTCTTTGTATATTTTGGATATCAACCCCCTATCAGGTATGTCATTTGTGAATATATTCTCCCATACTGTATGATATCTTTTTGTTCTACTGATGGTGTCCTTTACTGTATAGAAGCTTTTTAGTTTGATATAGTTCCACTTGTTCATTTTTGCTTTTGTTTCCCTTGCCTGGGGAGATATGTTCATGAAGAAGTTGCTCATGTTTATATTCAAGATAGTTTTGCCTATATTTTCTTCAAAGAGTTTTATGCTTTCATGACTTACATTCAGGTCTTTGATCCATTTTGAGTTTACTTTTGTGTATGGAGTTAGACAGTAATCCAGTTTCATTCTCTTATATGTAGCTGTCCAGTTTTGCCAACACCAGCTGTTGAAGAGGCTGTCATTTCCCCATTGTATATCCATGGCTCCTTTATCATATATTAATTGACCATATATGTTTGGGTTAATATTTGGACTCTCTATTCTGTCCCACTGGTCTGTGTGTCTGTTCTTGTACCAAATTCTCTTGATTACTATGGCTTTGTAGTAGAGCTTGAAGTTGGGAAGTGAGATTCTCCCCTGCATTATTCTTCCTTCTCAGGATTGCTTTGGCTATTCTGGGTCTTTTGTGGTTTTATATGAGTTCTAAAACTATTTGTTCCAGTTGGTTGAAGAATGCTGTCAGTATTTTGATAGGGATTGCATTGAATCTGTAGATTGCTTTAGGCAGGATGGCCATTTTAACAATATTAATTCTTCCTACCTAAGAGCATGGAATGAGTTTCCATTTATTAGTACCCTCTTTAATTTCTCTTAAGAGTGTCTTCTAGTTTTCAGGGTATAGGTCTTTCAATTCCTTGGTTAAGTTTATTCCTAGGTATTTTATTCTTTTTGATGCAATTGTGAATAGAATTGCTTTCCTGATTTCTCTTTCTGCTACTTCATCATTAGTGTATAGGAATGCAACAGATTTCTGTGTATTAATTTTGTATCCCGCAACTTTGCTGAATTCAGATATTAGTTCTAGTAGTTTTGGAATCGATTCTGTAGGGTTTTTATATACAACAACATGTCATCTGCAAACAGTGACAGTTTGACTTCTTTACCAATCTGGATGCCTTTTATTTCTTTGTGTTGTCTGATTGCCATGGCTAGGACCTCCAGTACTATTTTGAATAAATGTGGGGACAGTGGGCATCCTTGTCTTGTTCCCGATCTTAGAGGAAAAGCTTTTAGCTTCTCGCTGTTAAGTATGATGCTGGCGGTAGGTTTGTCATATATGGCCTTTATTACATTGAGGTACTTGCCCTCTATACCCATTTTGTTGAGAGTTTTTATCATGAATGGATATTGAATTTTGTTGAATGCTTTTTCAGCGTCTATGGAAATGATCATGTGGTTTTTGTCCTTCTTTTTGTTGATGTGGTGGATGATGTTGATGGTTTTCGAATGTTGTACCATCCTTGCATCCCTGGGATGAATCCCACTTGATTATGGTGTATGATCCTCTTCATGTATTTTTGAATTCAGTTTGCTAATATTTTGTTGAGTATTTTTTTATCTATGTTCTTCAGGGATACTGGTCTTTAGTTTTCTATTTTCGTGGGTCTTTGCCTGGTTTGGGTATTAGAGTGATGTTGGCTTCATAGAATAAATTTGGAAGTATCCTCTCCTCTCCTATTTTTGGAAAACTTTAAGGAGAATGGGTATTATGTCTTCTATAAATGTCTGATAAAATTCAGCGGTGAATCCATCTGGGCTGCGGGTTTTTTCTTGGTATTTTCTTGATTACTGATTCAATTTCATTGCTGGTAATTGGTCTGTTTTTAATTTCCTGTTTCTTCCTGGGTCAGTCTTGGAAGGTTGTATTTTTCTATAAAGTTTTCCATTTCTTCTAGGTTATCCAGTTTGTTAGCATATAGATTTTCATAGTATTCTCTAATAATTCTTTGTATTTCTGTGGTGTCCGTCGTGATTTTTCCTTTCTCATTTCTCATTCTGTTTATATGTGTAGATCTTCTTTTATTCTTAATAAGTGTGGCTAGGGGTTTATCTATTTTGTTTATTTTCTCAAAGAACCAGCTCTTGGTTTAATTAATTTTTTCTATTGTTTTATTCTTCTCAATTTTATTTATTTCTTCTCTGATCTTTATTTTGTCCCTCCTTCTACTGACTTTGACCTTCATTTGTTCTTCTTTTTCCAGTTTCAATAATCGTGAATTTAGACTATTCATTTGGGATTATTCTTCCTTCTTTAAATAGACCTGGATTGCTATGCTTCCCTCCTGGAAGTGCCTTCACTGTGTCCCACAGAAGTTGGGGCATTGTGCTATTGTTTTCATTTGTCTCCATGTATTGCTTGATCTCTGTTTTAATTTGGTCATTGATCCATTGGTTATTTAGGAGCATGTTGTGAGGCCTCCCTGTGTTTGTGGGATTTTTCATTTTCTTTGCCTAATTTATTTCTATTTTCATACCTTTGTAGTCTGAGAAACTGGTTGGTGCAATTTCAATCTTTTTGAATTTACCAAGGCTCTTTTTGTGGCCTAGTATATGATCTATTCTTGAAATGTTCCATGTGCACTTGAGAAGAATGTGTATTCTGCATGTTTTGGTGTAGAGTTCTGTAGATGTCTGTTAGGTCCATCTGTTCTGTTGTGTTGTTCAGTGCCTCTCTCTCCTTACTTATTTTCTGTCTGGTTGATCTGTCCTTCAGAGTGAGTGGAGTATTGAAGTCTCCTGGAAGGAATGCATTGCATTCTATTTCTCCTTTTAATTCTGTTAGTATTTGTTTCACATATGTAGGTGCTCCTGTGTTGGTCGCATAAATATTTATAATGGTTATATCTTCTTGTTGGATTGACCCTTTTATCATTATGTAATGTCCTTGTCTCTTGTGACTTTCTTTGTTTTGAAGTCTATTTTGTCTGATACAAGTACTGCAACTCCTGCTTTTTTCTCTCTGTTAGTTGCATGAAATATCTTTTTCATCCCTTCACTTTTAGTCTGTGTACGTCTTTGTGTTTGAAGTGAGTCTCTTGTAGGCAGCATATAGTTGGCTCCTGTTTTTTATCCATTCAGTGACTCTATGTCTTTTGATTGTTGCATTCATACCATTTATATTTAGGGTGATTATCAGTAGGTATGTACTTATTGCCATTGCAGACTTTAGATTCATGATTACCTAAGGTTCAAGGGTAGCGTCCTTACCATTGAAGAGTCTTACTTAACTCATTTAATATGCTATTACATACACAATGTAAAGGTTCTTTTTTTCCCCTCCTTTTCTTCCCTCCTTTTCTTCCCCCTCCATTCTTTATACACTAGGTATCATATTCTGTACTCTTTGTCTATCACTTTTTATTACCTCTGGTGACAGCTATTTAACCTTAGGAACACCTCCATCTATAGCAGTCCCTCCAAAATACACTGTAGACATGGTTTTTGGGAGCTAAATTCTCTCAGCTTTTGCTTATCTGGAAATTGTTTAATCTCTCCTTCAAATTTAAATGATAATCTTGCTACATAAAGTATTCTTGGCTTGAGGCCCTTCTGCTTCATTGAATTAAATATATCTTGCCACTCCCTTATAGCCTGTATCATTTCTGTTGAGAAGTCTGATGATAGCCAGATGGGCTTTCCTTTGTATGTGATCTTATTTTCTCTCTGCCTGCTTTTAATAGTCTGTCCTTATCCTTGATCTTTTCCATTTTAATTATTATATTTCTTGGTGTTGTCCTCCTTGGGTCCCTTGGGTTGGGAGATCTGTATACCTCTAGGTCTGAGAGATTATCTTTTCCCCCAGATTGGGGAAATTTTCAGCAATTACCTCCTCAGAGACACTTTCCATCTCTTTTTCTCTCTGTTCTTCTGGTATCCCTATAATACGAATATAGTTCCGTTTGGATTGGTCACACTGTTGTCTCAGTGTTCTTTAAATCTTAGAGATTCTTTTTTCTCTCTGTGCCTCAGCTTCTTTTGTATTCTTCTTCCCTAATTTCTATTTCATTTATCGTCTCCTCCACCATATCTAATCTGCTTTTAATACCATCCATTGTGTTCTTCAAGGATTGGATCTCCATCCTAAATTCGTTCTTGAGTTCTTTAATATTTTTCTGTACCTCCATGAGCATGTTAATCATTTTTATTTTGAAATCTCTTTCAGGAAGTTTCATGAGGTTGATTTCATTTGAATCTTTCTCAGGTGTTTTCATAATTTTGCTTTGAACCAGGTTCCTTTGACGTTTCATAATTTGTCTGTGGTGCCCTCTAGTGCCCAGAAGCTCTACTCTCTGGAGTTCTCAGCCCTGTAGCAATGTCGGAGGTCACAGGGGAGCAGTGTTGGTGCTTGGGGGACAAAAGAGCTTTTCCCTGCTTCCCGGCTGCTATGAGTGTCTCCACTGTCAGAACCAGTGGGCAGAACACACAGTTTTAAGCCTCTATGCTTTGTGTTTGTAGCTGCCATAGGTGGGGCTTCCCTCTGGCTGGCCTGACGCCATGGCAGAGGTTGCCAGTTTGTGAGCCTCAGCCAGGTGCCAGCTAGCTGGGAGGGAGACAGCAGGCTGTGTGTCGTGATAGGTGCCTTGGAGCTGTGTAGTCAGCTAGGGGGATGGAGTGCCTGAAGATTGTTTAAGCTCCTGACCTTCTGGGCAGAGTACACTCGGACAATTTTGTCTACCTGTCCTTTCTCCTGAGCAGTAAGCTCTGTACAATCCTTGCCCCTTTAGCAACCCTCTCATTTTTAGGAAGTCTCTCAGACTGCCTGTACAGATCAGCTGGATATGAATCCCTATTTTCCACAAGCAGCTGGAATCTCCATCTCTCCAGGTATTCCACCTATCTTAGCTTTTCAACCCCACTAAATTATCAGAGCAGCATGCAATGTAGGTTCATGCTCCCAGAGCAGATCTCCAGGGCTAGGTGTTCAGCAGTCTCAGGCCTCCACTCCCTCCCTATTCTGTTTCTCTTCCTCCCACCGGTGAGCTGGGGTGGGAAAGGGCTTGGGCCCTGATGGGTCACAGCTTTGGTACGTTACCCTGTTCCAACAGGTCTACTCTTTTCTCCAGATGTATGCAGTCTGGTGCAGCCTTCTTTCCTGTTGCTCTTTCAGGATTAGTTGTATTAATTATATTTTCATATTATATGTGGTTTTAGAAGGAGGTTTCTGTCTCACCTCTCACACTGACGTCTTTAATCCTGAAGCCATTCTTCCCCAGTATGTTTTTTTAGTGTAAAAATTGACAAGCTGAATATAAAATTTGCATGGAAATGTAAATGATCTTTAATAAATAACCAAATAATTTTTGAGAAAAAGTACAAAATTGGAGTATGTATACTCCTGATTTCCAGACTTACTGTAGAGTTACAGTAATCAAGACAATAGATTATTAGTGTAAGGATAGATATATAGATTACTGAAAGAGAATAGAAAATTGAGAAATAGATCCATATACATGGTCAGTTGATTTTTGTCAAAGGTGCCCAGTTAATTGGGAAAGGGTAATATTTTCAATAAGTAGTATTGGAACAACTGAGTATCCAGATACAAAATGGTAAACATTGACCCTTATGTTATATCCATATTTATAAGCTAATTCAAAATAAATTGCATATCCAAATATAACATCCAAACTATAAAAGTTCTAGAAGAGAGCATATGAGATATTCTTGTGATATTGGGACAGAAAAAGAATAAGCAATAATAGAAAAGATAAACTGAACTTCATAAAAATTAAAAATATTTGCTTTTCAAAAGACACTAAAGAAAATGAAAAAGAAACACATTGTAATAAAATATTGGTAGATAGTATAGTTGATAAACAACTTGCTTCTAGAATATGTCAACAACTCTTATAATAATAATAAGATAGACAATTCCACTTAAAATAAAATGAAGAGATACTTTGTTAAAATACCAGTTGGAATGCCATGTGAAAAAATATTCAATTCAAATTAGTAAAATGCAAATTAAAATCACAATGAGATACCACAGTATACCCCACTATCTGAGTAAAATGAAAGAGACCAACAACATCAAGTTCTCAAAAGGATGTAGAACAAATGGAACATTTTTGGTAGACATGCGTAATGGTACAGCCACTCTGGGAAACTATGTTGTAGTTCTTCCATATGACTCAGCAATCCCACTCCTAGGTATTTATCTGGGACAAATTTAAGCAAATACCCACACAATAATTTGGATTTGAATGCATGATAGCTAAATAAGGGAAAGAATCAAATTTTCCAAAGAATGATGAATGGGTAAATAAATAATGGTATGTCCATACACTGAAGTACCACCTAGCAATTTAAAGGACCAAACCACTGATACACACAGCATGTATGAATCTCAAAACCATTATGTTTTGTAAAAGGTGCTAGATACAAAAGACTGCATACATACTGTGATTCCATTTAGAGGAAATTCTAGAAAAGGCACAAGTACAGGAATAGAAAGCAGATCAGTTGTTGCCAGAGGCCAGAAGGGATTGAATGCAAAGGAGAATGAAGAAACATTTTGGGATGATACAAATGTTCTTTATCATTGTTGTTGTGCTATTCAAATAACTGTATACATTTGTCATAGCTCATCAATTTTACACTTAAAAATTAGTGAATTTTAATATATATAAATTAGACTAAAAAAACAACCAAACAGCTAGTTGGAGAAAAGAAGAGGAGAGAAAAAGAACAGAAGCTGACCCACCCCATCTGCAAGGGCAAGTAGCCTACCACCAACCTGCATTACTGAGGATGGGAGGAGAGACCTTACATTTGAGTGAAGGTTGAAGAGATGTTATCTCGGATTGCAAATTTCATGTTCTGAGTTTGAGACTATGGATTGTGACTTGAGTGACCATTGAACTATCTATTACTTAAACTGAGAAATAGTCATAAGACCTGTGAAGTTTTATTTTTCAGTGGCAAAGAAAGATCTTCCACCTCTGAATAACTTTAAAAGTTCAGGGAAAATAAAGTTGGATCCCATGAATCATGCTTGTCCAATGTACCAGTTGCACTGGCAAAAGAGTATTTCAGAGTGGTAGCCAGGAGGCCCAGGATGGGCAGGCATTGAATCAAAGCCAGAGAGAGTAACTGGGAGCAGGTGAAGAAAACAAATGAGTAGGAGTTATTAAGAGCTTGCAAAGAGAAGTTGCCTACATGAGTGAACTAAAAGATAGGAAATTATGTTTTATTTTTCAAAAGAGTTGCTGGATTAAGGAGCTATTTAGTATCATTTCCCCTGCAGGTTTTTATCTTTGCAACATAACTCACTTGTGTGCTCATCTGATCACTCATTTATTCATTCAACAAATACTGATAAATGCCAGCACATTGCTAAGCATTTGGGTCCAGAGGTAATCAAGCCAAACACAGCACCTGCCATACCAAGATTTATGGTTTAGCAGGAAAGGGAGGCAATTAAATAGTTTTCTTTTTAATTATATTCCTGGAAGGCAGCATATTGCATATTAAGTGCTTAATGAATATTTGTTGAGTGAATAAACACATTTTATAATGTGTATGTGTGTATCAAAAAGATTGTCAAATAATCCTTAAAGCTGCTGATACTTATTTTCTCTGTTTATGGATTAACTGGCGTTTTTGCAAAAAAAAAAATCGGACAATGTTTGGTCTTGCCTCTGTCCTTTTCTGTATGATTTATCAGAGTCTACAGATATAAAGATCTATTTGCCCAGAATTACCATGGGATTAGAGAGCACAGATCCATTTCTGAGAGGTGAGGCCTACTTTTAGGAGAACTGGCCTTTCCATGTGTGGTAAGGAAGAACTGTGGGGAGCAAGGGCTTTTGGAGAAGTCAGAGCATACCGGGTCTGCCTTAGGGGAAGAAAGGTGAAGGAGGTCGAAGCAAACAAGATGGCAGATGGTAATGCGCAGTCTAGTGTGGTTCTCTTCTGGGCGACACAGAACTTTAGAAAAATCCATAAAAATATAGATGTGATTGGTATAGTGGGAATTTGTGTAAGCTCATGAAGCTTCTAGATCTGATATGGCATAGGAGCAAGCTGACCTGAACAAATTCAGGAATCAGGCAGAAAGAGGAGAAAGAATGGTATAGAAAGCATGTGGGTAGTTCTGGGAACCTGGTGGGCTGAGTCACAGCAGAGCTGTTCAACCTCAGTAACCCCAAAGAAATTGTGAGTTAAATATATGTTTGTTATAAGATGTCATTGGGTTCAAGAAAAAGAAAGTTAAACCCACAATAAACTTACCAGCTGATGCTGTGGTGCCCTGGGGGAGCTGTTAACTGCAGCTGGAGGCTGTAGTTTCAAAGCTTTCCTGGGAATGGAAGACAGGGCTTTGACTTTGTGAGACAGAAATTAGAACTGAAGTCCCTGCATAAAGGCAAGACCTTGGACTGCTGTCTCTCAGTGAAAGGGGAGTTAGAAAAACTAAACACTCAAACTAACAACTAAAAACAAATCCCCTGAGAAATCAGATCTCCAAGCTTTTTCCAGATATGAAGTCTCATTTGACATTCTTCCTAGGGTTTTAATATGAACACCAATCTTTCACACCAATGGGCTCTGAGGATGTCCAGAAGTAAAACTCTTTGTAGCAATGCTTCCAATAGTCCAGAGCAATAAGAAACTTCTAAGAAGAGTTAGTGATTAAAATTATAAACAATAGAAGACTTTAATTCCCCATGCGAGAGAAAAATCAGACACGGTGAAGAGGAACTTGATCTTCAAGAACTTGAGAAAATTCAACAATCTTAAAGATACTATACAGTAACGTTATTAAAATGATAAAAGGAGTAAAAACTAAAAGGAAAGAATATGATATTATATTAGAATGTGTGAGTTTAAAAAATATTGAACTCCTAGAAATGAAATCATTGAAGTTAAAAATTTGATGGAAGGATTAGACAATAGATAGGTAATAGCAAAAATGTGAATTATTGAACTGAAAGAATTGAGAATAAATGCAACAAAGTTAAAAAAATGAACAATGGGGAAAAAAGGTTAAGACTAGAGGACAGACTGAATGGGGTGAACATATATCTAATATAATGAGAGTTCTAGAGAAGAAGAAAGAGTAGAGGACAAGCAGTATTTAAAGAAATTTCTGTAATTGAATGTGTGTGCTGGTCGTAAGCAGCATATTTTTATGTTTTGTTTCTTTTTTTTAGTCTGGCCATCTTTTTTTTATTGGAGTATAAATTCTTTTTGTCGTTTAAATAGTTACTGATATATTTGGGTCTACATTGACTATTATACTGTTTTCTTTTTATCTCATTTGTCCTATGTTACTTTTTTCTCCTTTGTTGGATTAATCAAATATTTAAAAATTAATTATCTATTTTCCTTATCAGTATGAGAATTATGCATTCTATTAGTGGTTAAAGCTGTGCTGTCCAGTACAGTACTCATTGGGTACATATGGCTATTTTAAATTTAAACATGAATGTAAATTAGTGAAAATAGAATTTAAAAACTCACTTCTTAATGTCAGGTACCCAACAGCCACATGTGTGTACTCACTACTTGGACACTACATACAGAGAACATTTCCATCACTGCAGAAAGTTCTATTGGATAGCACTGATCTATATACCCTGAGGGGCTGTTACATCATTTGGGATTTCTGTTTGTCTTGTTTCTTGTTATGCCTCGTCATCTTTCATTAAATGATAGCAATTGTATATGGAAAAATTACATAGTTCCAGGTGCTTTTACCTTTCCTCAAAAAGGGTTTATTGTGTTCTTTTTTAGGAAGTTAGGGTGGAGGTTAGATCATCTTAATGTTATTACCACCTGAATTGCATTGGATCATCTGTGTTGTGGTTTTTATTGAGACAATTATACAATTGGCTAGCCCTCTCTCTTGGGGATATAGTCTTCCAGGGGTATTAACTGAGAGGCTGGGGTATTTATTAGGTCACCTTCCTTTTGCTGTGTCATATACTCTTACTTTTGTCCCCTGGGCACTGTTGGACTATTGACAACTCTGCTAGGCTTTTTTTTTTCTCATCTGAAATGCTTCCATTTTTTTATTAAGGAAAATTAATATTTATTTATTTATTTATTTTGGTATTGTTAATGTACAATCACTTGAACAACGTTATGGTTACTAGACCCCCTATCAGCAAGTCCCCCCCACATACCCCACTGCAGTCACTGGCATTCTACTTAGATTCTTAGCCTCTTGCTTTGTGTATCTTAAAATTTTGACTATGTGGGATGCTTACCTTGCCTCTTCCTTATCCTTGGTGACTCTGGACTCCACTTTTTGTTCTCTGTCCTGTGAAATTACCAGAAACTTACAGTTACTCTGCCTCTTAGCAACTGCACTCTACCTATGTTCTTTGCCTATTTGCCCAGAACTAAGAATTAGGAAACCCCTCAAGGGGAAGCTTCTTGACTCATCTGTCTCCTTCATCTCTCTTTAGGATCTTGGTTCTTGAAGTCCTGGTTGCCTCAACAGCTCTCAATGCTTTCAGACAGAGATCTTTTTAAAATCTTTAAAAAATTTTCTAGTTTGTCTTGGTGTGAGCATTCATTGCTCACAAGCTATGCTATTATAGCTGGGAATAGAATCCCTCCCACTTTATCTGTAGCCTGGTTAATTCTGGTGCCAGCTCTACCAGTGTTCACAGGAAAGTCACTTTTTTATTACTATTATTTCTGTATAGTTATGTCGTTTTCTATGATAACAATATGACTGCCACTGTGCTGTACCTGTAAGCCCTTAATGAAATATTGGGGATGTACTGAAAAAACTCATATGATCTAATGAAGATTTAATCTGGGGGCAGACTTCTGAGGGCTATAATAATAAGTACCGTTTATCAGCCATCTACCAAATGCCTTGTGTGTTAGATATATGTTGCTTCTAATTATTAACAATAATTTATTAATGTATATATTATTGTTCTAACTTTACTGAGAACAGAGCCAGGGCTCAGAATGATCAAATAACTTCCCCTTGGCATATCCAGGTCTGACTGACTTTAAAGTCCTCAGCATCATTTCCCACCTATTCTTGTGAATGTAGCAAAAGCTTAGGAAGACTGTGTTCCTCACATCCCCTCACACTTAGCTGCAGTCACTTGCTATAATTCAATCCAGCCTTTCTAGGTGATATCCCAAAGAAATAAAAATAGAAATAGACAACAGACCATGCTTATTGTACAGAGATGCTCAAAAAGCACTTTAATGAGCTAAACCTATGAGTATTAGTAATAATCTGGTAATTAACAGATGTTCTCTGCTTCAGGCAAAGTTTAGTTGGCTGGGCATAGATGGGAAAATCACAGATGAGGACTCCTTGATTTAAATAAATTAGCAGTGCCATGGCATTTTTTTTATTGATAGTAGCTATTTTAAGCTTGGAGTACCATGTACAGCCACACAGAAGATGTTGGGCACTGTTTTTGTTTTATCTGCTGACTTGGAAGAAAGTTCCATGACCCCAGTGCTGAGAAGCAGACAGGACCTGAAACTTTTCTCCGCAGCTCCTTGCTTAAGTCAGATTCTGAACTACCCATTGCTGGTCTTCTTCCTACCCTCCTAAAGTGCTCTACATATTAATCCCATTCTTTGTGATGTTTTATTGTCACCTGAAATAGAATGATGGTAAATTAAATTATGGTTGTGGATTCCCTGCAGTCCCTAAGTCAGATGTTAGTAAAGTGATAATTGAAGAATGATTTTGATTCAGAGGGTTTGTTTAGGGTTTTGTAGTTCTGTCTAGAAACATTTGGAAATGGGTACATCCAGATATTATAAGAAGGAAACTAATTCATTACAAACATATTCATAGTTCAGAGACTGATGTAAACATTTCTTTCCTGATGCCATTGACTCACCTTTCAGTCCAAACAGAACAAACATCTGATGGGCATCAAGAACTATCTTCTTATTTAGTCTCTTGCCCTCTGTTCTATTATTTCTTCTGTTCCCTCCCTCTCCCCCCACCCCTTCTTGCTGGGTTCTGGTAAATTTTACTGTCCCAGGAAACATATTTCATACTCCATCTTTGGGATGATAATCGTGAACCTTTATTTTCTTAAATGGGCCACCTGTAAGGCAAATAAAGTTTTCTTTTGAATCATAAGTCAATCTTAGAGAATCCTATGCTCTAAGATTATTAATAAAGAAAGGCATGACACTACTAATGGGAGACTTTAAGAAGTATTTTTTTATGTAACAAATATGAATTGCTCTATAACTCTAGGGATACAACACATTCACTTGTTGTGTTTATTAATCATGTACTTTGTTGGGCACAAATAGTTAGGTATTTGGTAAGTAAAAAGATGCAGTTCCTGCCTTGGTTAGGATACAATCCAGTTGGGAAGAAAGAAAGCAGACATGTTAAAACAAACAGTGGTGAGTTCAATGAAGATAAAGTAGAGGATATGGTTATAGGAAATATATGCTGTGTGTGTGTGTGCATGAACTAATTAGATATGAAAAATCACTAACACATAGGTGGCATTTAAAGATGTAGAAATCTATGAGATCAACAAGGGGAAAGAGGGTCAGAGACAGGAAAAGAGATTACATACACTCTGGGACTCAATTTGTTTTATGGGGGGTTGTCGAAGGTTAAGTCTGGTTCCATCTGCTGAGACTACTTAGCATTATCAGGCATTTTATTTCACAAACTGCTTTCCCTTGTTTCATTTTTGTAAGAACCTTGGGGACTTCCAAGGTCCTTAAAGGCCAACAAAACCGTCTGTTCAAGGGTAATTGCTCCAGTGTGTGTTCCATTTGTGCTGTACCAAGTTTAACCAGAGGGACCCTCACTTAGATTTCCAGGAGTGTAGCACTTCTCACCTCATTATACTTTTCTTTGACTTTATGGGGAAGATGAATTTAGACAAGATCAGTTCTGACACCCATAGGAAATTTGTAATCCTAGACAGACAGTCAACAACCATCAACCTACCACAGAGCATTCCATAGAGCTTCTAGTCTCTTCTTTACAAAGCTTCTTAAATTCTCTAAGTAGAACTAGCCCTTTGAAGAAGAAAGATCTATTTTGGGGCAGTTTTCATGGTAGTGGAGTCCTGCCTGGTAATTCCTCCTTCTGATTCTGGAAGACAATATGATTTTTTATTCTCCTTAGACCTTATGAAGAGCCCAGGCTTTAGATAGCGAGGCCTGTCCACTTCCCTGGGTTGTGGACATGACATCATTTTTTTCTTTCTTAATGAGTATTGCTATAGAGTAGCCAGAAACAAAACAAAATTATTATTCAGTAAATTATTCTATAAATGGCAGAATACATTTTAAATGGGTTTAAGTTTAAAGTATATGATTCATTGCTGGCTGGAAGGAAACTGGTGCAGTATTTCTGGAAATTAAATTAATATTATAAGTATGACTATACCCTATGGACCAGCAATCCCATTTCTGGGTGTTTTCCTACATGTGCATCTATAAGGATATTCATCACTGTTGTGGTTCAGAAAAAAAAATCTAAGTGGTTATGGGACAGTATATTTGTTTCTTTGCAATTATTTTCTTTCCTAATTATACTGGCTAGGACATTTATAATAATGTTGCACAGAACGTGACTTAGTTTCTTGATCTTACTGTCAGCCTGCTTATTTTTCTCCTTGAGAGTTATGTAGCAGCATGTTTTCTTCAGTAAATTTTTTTTTGGTATCATTAATCTACAATTACATGTGCAACATTATGGTTACTAGACTCCAAACATCATCAAGTCCCCACCACATACCCCATTACAGTCACTGTCCATCAGAATAGTGAGATGCTGTAGAATCACTACTTGTCTTCTCTGAGTTGTACAGCCCTCCCCGTGCCCACCCCACATTGTCTGCTAACCGTAATGGCCCTTTTTCCCCCTTGTCTCTGCTTTCCCACCCATCCTCCGCAGTCCCTTTCCCTTTGGTAACTGTTAGTCCATTCTTGGGTTCTGTGAGTCTGTGGCTGTTTTGTGCCTTCAGGTTTTCTCTTTGTTCTTATACTCCACAAATGAGTGAAATTATTTGATACTTGTCTTTTTCCACCTGCCTTATTCACTGAGCATAATACAGTCTAGCTCCATCCACGTTGTTGCAAATGGTAGGATTTGTTTTCTTCTTATGGTTGAATAATATTCCATTGTGTATATGTACCACCTCTTCTTTATACATTCATCTGCTGATGGACACTTAGGTTGCTTCCATTTCTTGGCTATTGTAAATAGTGCTGCGATAAACATAAGGGTGCATATGTCTTTTTCAAACTGGGCTGTTGCATTCTTAGGGTAAATTCCTAGGAGTGGAATTCCTGGGTCAAATGGTATTTCTTTTTTTTTTTCTACTGAATGTATTTTTTTATTTTTATTTATTTTTTTAAGTTTACTTTGATATCATTAATCTACAATTAAATGAGTAATATTATGGTGATTACACTACCCCCTTCATCAGGTCCCCCCCATCAACCCCATTACAGTCACTGTCCATCAGCGTAGTGAGATGCTATAGAGTCACTACTTGTCTTCGCTGGTTTGTACAGCCCCCCCACCGTGGCCCCCTAACATTACATCTGCTAATCGTAATCCCCTTTTCCTCCTTGTCCCTCCCTTCCCACCTATCCTCCCCAGTCCCTTTCCCCTTGGTAACTATTAGTCTGTTCTTGGGTTCTGTGAGTCTGCTGCTGTTTTGTTCCTTCAGTTTTTTTCTCAGTTCTTATACTCCACATATGAGTGAAATCATTTGGTACTTGTCTTTTTCGGCTTGGCTTATTTCACTGAGCATAATACCCTCTAGCTCCATCCATGTTGTTGCAAATGGTAGGATTTGTCTTCTTCTTATGGCTATATAATATTCCATTGTGTATATGTACCACCTCTTCTTTATCCATTCATCAACTGATGGACACTTAGGCTGCTTCCATTTCTTGGCTATTGTAAATAGTGCTGCAATAAAAAAAAGGGTGCATCTGTCTTTTTCAAACTGGGCTGCTGCATTCTTAGGGTAAATTCCTAGGAGTGGAATTCCTGGGTCAAATGGTATTTCAATTTTGAGTTTTTTGAGGAACCTCCATACTGCTTTCCACAATGGTTGAACTAATTTGCATTCCCACCAGCGGTGTAGGAGGGTTCTCCTTTCTCCATAACCTCTCCAACATTTGCTGTTGTTTGCGTTTTGAATGGTGGCCATCCTTACTGGTGTGAGATGATATCTCATTGTGGTTTTAATTTGCATTCTCTGATGATTAGTGATGTGGAGCATCTTTTCATATGCCTGTTGGCTGTCTGAATTTCTTCTTTAGAGAAGTGTCTGTTCATATCCTCTGCCTATTTTTTACTTGGATTATTTGCTTTTTGTTTGTTGTACGTGAGCTCTTTATATATTTTGAATGTCAACCCCTTATTGGATATGTCATTTATGAATATATTCTCCCATACTGTAGGATGTCTTTTTGTTCTACTGATGGTGTCCTTTTCAGTACAGAAGCTTTTAAGCTTGATATAGTCCCACTTGTTCATTTTTGCTTTTGTTTCCCTTGCCCAGGGAGATATGGTCATGAAGAAGTTGCTCATGTTTATGCCCAAGAGATTTTGCCAATGTTTTTTTCTAAGAGTTTTATGGTTTCATGACTTACATTAAGGTCTTTGATCCATTTTGAATTTACTTTTGTGTATGGGGTTAGACAGTAATCCAGTTTCATTCTCTTACATGTAGCTGTCCAGTTTTGCCAACACCAGCTGTTGAAGAGGCTGTCATTCCCCATTGTATACCCATGGCTCTTTTATCGTATATTAATTGACCCTATATGTTTGGGTTAATATCTGGACTCTCTGGTCTGTGGGTCTGTTCTTGTGCCAGTACCAAATTCTCTTGATTACTGTGGCTTTGTAGTAGAGCTGGACGTCAGGGAGCATATTTACCCCTGTTCTATTCTACCTTCTCAGGATTTCTTTGGCTATTTGGGATCTTTTGTGGTTCAATATGAATTTTAGAACTATTTTTTCCAGTTTGTTGAAGAATGCTGTTGGTATTTTGATAGGGATTGCATTGAATCTGTAGATTGCTTTAGGTAGTATAGCCATTTTGACCATATTTATTCTTCCTAGCCAAGAGCATGGGATGAATTTTTATTTGTTAGTGTCCTCTTTAATTTATCTTAGGAGTGTCTTGTAGTTTTCAGGGTATAGTTCTTGCACTTCCTTTGTTAGGTTTATTCCTTGGTATTTTATTCTTTTTGTTGCAATTGTGACTGGAATTGTTTTCCTGATTTCTCTTTCTGTTAGCTCATCGTTAGTGTATAGGAAAGCAACAGATTTCTGTGTATTAATTTTATATCCTGCAACGTTGCTGAATTCTGGTATTAGTTCTAGTAGTTTTGGAGTGGAGTCTTTAGGGTTTTTTATGTACAGTATCATGTCATCTGCAAATAGTGACAGTTTGACGTCTTCTTTACCAATCTAGATGCATTGTATTTCTTTGCTTTGTCTGATTGCCATGGCTAGGACCTCCAGTACTATGTTAAGTAACAGTGGGGAGGGACTTCCGGGAAGATGGCAGTGTGAGCAGGTTGGCAGAAATCTCCTCCCAACACTATATTTATCTACGAAAACACAGAAAATATATCTATTCCTAAAAGAGAGACGAGAATACACAGGAAAGTGCACAGCGTGCAGTTACACCCGACAGGACTCGGCAGCCCAAGAGGCGGTCTTAAAGAGCCCAGCTGACATACGTGGCAACTATCAGAGACCAAATTATACAGCCATGAAAAGACAGAGGAATATGGTTCAGACCAAAATCAACCAGACAACCCCAGAGAGGGAGTCTGAAGGGATGGAAATGCACAGCCTCCCTGAAAAAGAATTTAGAATAAAAGTCATAACCATGCTGATGGACCTACAGAGAAATGTGCAAGAGCTGAGGGAGGAAGTGAGGGAACTGAGGAAAGACAATACAGAAATCAGACAAGCGATCGACAGGCTTAACAGCAGAATGGATGAGATGCGAGAGACTGTTAATGGAATAGAAAACAGAGAACAGGAGTACAGAGCAGCTGAGGCAGAAAGAGATAAAAGGATTTCTAGGAATGAAAGAATATTAAGAGAACTGTGTGACCAATCCAAACGGAACAATATTCGCATTATAGGAGTACCAGAGGAAGAAGAGAGAGAAAAGGGATAGAAAGTATCTTTGAAGAAATAATTGCTGAAAACTTTCCCTCGCTGGGGAATGAAGTAGTCTCGCAGTCCACCGAAGCTCATAGATCTCCTAACACAAGGGACCCAAGGAAGACAACACCAAGACACATAATAATTAAGATGGCAAAGATCAAAGATAAAGACAGGGTATTAAAGGCAGCTAGAGAGAGAAAAAAGATCACCTACAAAGGAAAACCCATCAGACTATCATCAGACTTCTCAACAGAAACCTTACAGGCAAGAAGAGAATGGCATGATATATTTAACGTTATGAAACAGAAGGGCCTCGAACCAAGAATATTGTATCCAGCACGATTATCATTTAAATATGATGGAGGGATTAAACAATTTCCAGATAAACGAAAGTTAAGAGAGTTTGCCTCTCATAAACCACCACTACAGGATATCTTAAATGGACTGCTCTAGAGGGAAGCACACCTAAGTCTAAAAAGATGTCACCAGAGGAAAAAAAAAAATCATAGCAAAGAAAGCAGACCATCCAAATACCAACTAAAGGCAAAGAATAAAACACCTATTATAGAAAGAATAGAGGAGGAGGAATAAGAAGGGAGACAAATAAAGAAACATCAGACTGTGTTTAAAATAATTTAACAAGAAAGTTAAGTTAGATTGTTAGATACTAAAGAAGCAACCCTTGAACCCTTGGTAACCACGAATCTAAAGGCAGCAATGGCAATAAGTACATACCTATCAATAATCACCCTAAATGTAAATGGAATGAATGCACCAATCAAAAGACACAGAGTAACAGAATGGATAAAAAAGCAAGACCCATCTATATGCTGCCTACAAGAAACTCACCTCAAATCCAAAGATATACACAGACTAAAAGTGAAGGGATGGAAAAAGATATTTCATGCAAACAAAAAAGAGAAAAAAGCAGGTGTTGCAGTACTTGTATCAGACAAAATAGACTTCAAAACGAAGAAAGTAGCAAAAGATAAAGAAGGACATTACATAATGATAAAGGGGTCAGTCCAACAAGAAGATATAACCATTATAAATATATATGCACCCAACACAGGAGCGCCAGCATATGTGAGACAAATACTAACAGAATTAAAGGAGGAAATAGACAGCAATGCATTCATCTTAGGAGACTTCAACACACCACTCATTCCAAAGAACAGATCAACCAGACAGAAAATAAGTAAAGACACAGAGGCACTGAACAACACACTAGAACAGATGGACCTAACAGACATCTACAGAACTCTACACCCAAAAGCAACAGGATACACATTCTTCTCAAGTGCACATGGAACATTTTCCAGAATAGACCACATACTAGGCCACAAAAAGAACCTCAGTAATTTCAAAAATATTGAAATCCTACCAACCAACTACTCAGATCACCAAGGTATAAAACTAGAAGTAAATTTTAGAAAGAAATCAAAAAGTCTCACAAATACATGGAGACTTAACAACACTCTTCTAATTAATCAATGGGTTAACGACCAAATCAAAACAGAAATCAAAGAATATATGGAGACTAATGACAACAACAACACAAAGCCACAACTTCTGTGGGACGCAGCAAAGGCAGTTCTAAGAGGAAAGTATATTGCAATCCAGGCCTATTTAAAGAAGGAAGAACATTCCCAAATGAATAGTCTAAAGACACAATTACTGAAATTGGAAAAAGAAGAACAAATGAGGCCCAAAGTCACCAGAAGGAGGGACATAATAAAGATTAGAGAAGAAATAAATAAAATTGAGAAGAATAAAACAACAGAAAAAATCAATAAAACCAAGAGCTGGTTCTTTGAAAAAATAAACAAAATAGATAAACCCCTAGCCAGACTCGTTAAGAGAAAAAGAGAATCTACACACATAAACACAGTCAGAAATGAGAAAGGAAAAATCACGACGGACCCCACAGAAATACAAAGAATCATAAGAGAATATTATGAGAATCTATATGCTAACAAGCTGGAAAACATAGAAGAAATGGACAACTTCTTAGAAAAATACAACCTTCCAAGACTGACCAAGCAAGAAACAGAAAAACTAAACAGACCAATCACCAGTGACGAAATCGAATTGGTAATCAAAAAACTACCCAAGAACAAAACCCCTGGGCCTGATGGATTCACCTCTGAATTCTACCAGACGTATAGAGAAGAAATAACACCGATTCTCCTTAAAGTTTTCCAAAAAATAGAAGAGGAGGGAATACTTCCAAACTCATTCTATGAAGCCAGAATCAGTCTAATACCAAAACCGGTCAAAGATCTCACCAAAAAAGAAAATTACAGACCAATATCCCTGATGAACGTAGATGCAAAATTACTCAACAAAATATTAGCAAACCGAATTCAAAAATACATCAAGAGGATCATACACCATGATCAAGTGGGATTCATCCCAGGGATGCAAGGATGGTACAACATTCGAAAATCCATCAACATCATCCACCACATCAACAAAAAGAAGAACAAAAACCACATGATCATCTCCATAGATGCTGAAAAAGCATTTGACAAAATTCAGCATCCATTCCTGATTAAAACTCTCAACAAAATGGGTATAGAGGGCAAGTACCTCAACATCATAAAGCTATATATGACAAACCCACAGCTAACATCATACTTAACGGCGAGACGCTGAAAGCTTTTCATCTAAGATCGGGAACAAGACAAAGATGGCCACTCTCTCCACTGTTATTCAACATAGTACTGGAGGTCCTAGCCACAGCAATCAGACAAAACAAAGACATACAAGGCATCCAGATTGGTAAAGAAGAAGTCAAATTGTCACTATTTGCAGATGACATGATACTGTACATAAAAATCCCTAAAGATTCCATTCCCAAACTACTAGAACTAATATCTGAATTCAGCAAAGTTGCAGGATACAAAGTTAACACACAGAAATCTGTTGCTTTCCTATACACTAATGATGAACTAACAGAAAGAGAAATCAGAAAAACAATTCCATTCACAATTGCATCAAAAAGAATAAAATACCTAGGAATAAACCTAACGAAGGAAGTGAAAGACCTGTACTCTGAAAACTACAAGACACTCCTAAGAGAAATTAAAGAGGACACTAACAAATGGAAATGCATCCCATGCTCTTGGCTAGGAAGAATAAATAGTGTCAAAATGGCTATACTACCTCAAGCAATCTACAGATTCAATGCAATCCCTATCAAACTACCAACAGCTTTCTTCAATGAACTCGAACAAATAATTCTAAAATTCATATATGGAACCACGAAAGACCCCGAATAGCCAAAGCAATCCTGAGAAGGAGGAATAAAACAGGGTGAATTACACTCCCTGACTTCAAGCTCTACTACAAAGCCACAGTAATCAAGACAATTTGGTATTGGCACAAAAACAGACCCACAGACCAGTGGAACAGAATAGAAAATCCAAACCTTAACCCAAACATATACAGTCAATTAATATTTGATAAAAGTGCCTTGGATATACAATGGGGAGACGACAGCCTCTTCAGCAGCTTGTGTTGGAAAAACTGGACAGCTACATGTAAGAGAATGAAACTGGACTACTGTCTAGCCCCATACACAAAGGTAAACTCAAGGTGGATCAAAGACTTGATTGTAAGTCATGAAACCATAAAACTCTTAGAAAAAAACATAGGCAAAAATCTCTTGGACATAAACATGAGCAACTTCTTCATGAACATATCTCCCCGGGCAAGGGAAACAAAAGCAAAAATGAGCAAGTGGGACTATATCAAGCTGCAAAGCTTCTGTACAGCAAAGGACACCATCAGTAGAACAAAAAGACATCCTACAGTGTGGGAGAATATATTCATAAAAAACGTATCTGATAAAGGGTTGACATCCAAAATATGTAAAGAAATCATGCACCTTAACAAACAGAAAGCAAATAATCCAATTAAGAAATGGGCAGAGGACATGAATAGACACTTCTCCAAAGAAGAAATTCAGATGGCCAACAGGCACATGAAAAGATGCTCCACATCGCTAATCATCAGAGAAATGCAGATTAAAACCACAATGAGATATCACCTCACACCAGTGAGGATGGCCAACATCCAAAACACAAACAACAACAAATGTTGGCGAGGATGTGGAGAAAAGGGAACCCTCCTACACTGCTGGTGGGACTGCAAATTAGTTCAACCATTGTGGAAAGCAGTATGGAGGTTCCTCAAAAAACTCAAAATAGAAATACCATTTGACCCAGGAATTCCACTCCTAGGAATTTACCCTAAGAATGCAGCAGCCCAATTTGAAAAGGACAGATGCACCCCTATGTTTATTGCAGCACTATTTACAATAGCCAAGCAATGGAAGCAACCTAAGTGTCCATCAGTAGATGAATGGATAAAGAAGAGGTGGTACATATACACAATGGAATATTATTCAGCCATAAGAAGAAAACAAATCCTACCATTTGCAACAACATGGATGGAGCTAGAGGGTATTATGCTCAGTGAAATAAGCCAAGCCGAAAAAGGCAAGTATCAAATGATTTCACTCATATGTGGAGTATAAGAACAAAGAAAAAAACTGAAGGAACAAAACAGCAGCAGACTCACAGAACCCAAGAACGGACTAATAGTTACCAAAGGGAAGGGGACTGGGGAAAATGGGCGGGAAGGGAGGGATAAGTGGGAAAAAGGGTATTACGATTAGCAGATGTAATGTTGGGGGGGCACGGGGAGGGCAATAAAACTCAGAGAAGACAAGTAGTGATTCTATGGCATCTCACTACGCTGATGGACAGTGACTGTAATGGGGTTGGTGGGGGGGACCTGATGAAGGGGTAGTTTAATAATCGTAATATTGCACATGTAATTGTAAATTAATGATAATAAAATTTTAAAAAATCAGGAAAGAAAAAGTAACAGTGGGGAGAGTGGGCATCCCTGTCTTGTTCCCGATCTTAGGTGAAAAGCTTTCAGCTTCTCACCTTTAGGTATGATGTTGGCTGTGGGTTTCTCATATATGGCCTTTATGATGTTGAGGTACTTGCCCTCTATACCCATTATATTGAGAGTTCTTATCATGAATGGATGTTGAATTTTGTCGAAAGCGTTTTCTGCATCTATGGAGATGATAATGTGGTTTTTGTTCTTCTTTTTGTTGATATGGTTGATGATGTTGATGGATTTTCGAATGTTGTACCATCCTAGCATCCCTGAGATGAATCCCACTTGATCATGCTGTATTATCCTCTTGATGTATTTTTGAATTCAGTTTGCTAATATTTTGTTGAGTATTTTTGCATCTATGTTCATCAGTGATATTGGTCTGTAATTTTTTTTTTTGGTGGGGTGTTTGCCTGGTTTTGGTATTAGAGTGATGCTGACTTCACTGAATGAGTTTGGAAGTATTCCCTCCTCTTCTATTTTTTGGAAGACTTTAAGGAGAATGGGTATTATGTCTTCTCTATATGTCTGATCAAATTCAGTGATGAATCCATCTGACTGGGGTTTTTTTCTTAGGTAGTTTTTGATTACTGATTCAATTTCGTTGCTGGTGATTGGTCTGTTTAGATTTTCTGTTTCTTCCTTGGTCAGTCTTGGAAGGTTGTATTTTTTCTAAGAAGTTGTCTATTTCTTCTAGGTTTGCCAGCTTGTTAGCATATAGATTTTCTAGTATTCTCTGATAATTCTTTCTATTTCTGTGGGGTCTGTCATGATTTTTCCTTTCTCATTTTGATTCTGTTTATGTGTGTAGATTCTTTTTTTCTCTTAAGAAGTCTGGCTAGGTGTTTGTCTATTTTGTCTATTTTTTCAAAGAACCAGCTCTTGGTTTCATTGATTTTTTTCTGTTGTTTTATTCTTCTCAATTTTATTTCTTCTCTGATCTTTATTATGTCCCTCCTTCTGGTGACTTTGGGCCTCATTTGTTCTTCTTTTTCCAATTTCAGTAATTGTGTCTTTAGACTATTCATTTGGTATTCTTCTTCCTTCTTTAAATAGGCCTGGATTGCGATATACTTTCCTCTTAGAACTGCCTTTGCTGCGTCCCACAGAAGTTGGGGCTTTGTGCTGTTGTTGTCATTTGTCTCCATATATTGCTTGATCTCTGTTTTAATTTGGTCGTTGATCCACTGATTATTTAGGAGCATGTTGTTAAGCCTCCATGTGTTTGTGGGCCTTTTTTTTTCTTTGTACAATTTCTTTCTAGTTTTATACCTTCGTGATCTTAGATGTTGGTTGATAGAATTTCAATATTTTTTAATTTACTGGGGTTCTTTTTGTGGCCTAGCATGTGGTCTATTCTGGAAAATGTTCCATGTGCACGTGAGAAGAACGTGTTTCCTGTTACTTTTGGGTGTAGAGTTCTGTAGATATCTGTTAGGTCCATCTGTTTTAGTGTGTTGTTCAGTGCCTCTGTGTCTTTACTTATTTTCTGTCTGGTTGATCTGTTCTTTGGAATGAGTGGTGTGTTGAAGTCTCCTAAAATGAATGCATTGCTTTCTATTTCCTCCTTTAATTCTGTTAGTGTTTGTTTCACATATGTCGGTGCTTCTGTGTTGGGTGCAGATATATTTATAATGGTTATATATTTATAATGGTTATATCCTCTTGTTGGACTGACCCCTTTATCATTATGTAATGTCCTTCTTTATCTCTTGCTATTTTCTTTGTTTTGAAGTCTATTTTATCTGACACAAGTACTGCAACACCTGCTTTTATCTCCGTTGTTAGCATGAAATATCTTTTTCCATCCCTTCACTTTTAGTCTGTCTATATCTTTGGGTTTGAGATGAGTCACTTGTAAGCAGCATATAGATGTGTCTTGCTTTTTTATCCATTCTATTACTCTGTTTCTTTTGATTGGTGCATTCAGTCCATTTACATTTAGGGTGATTATCGATAGATATGTACTTATTGCCATTGCAGGCTTTAGGTTTGTCGTTACCAAAGGTTAAAGGGTAGCTTCTTTACTATCTATCTGTCTAACTTAACTCTCTTATTAAGCTGTATAAATGCAGTCTGATGATTCTTTATTTCTCTGCCTTCTGATTCTTCCTTTTCCATTCTTTATATGTTTGGTGTTTTATTCTGTACTCTTTTGTGTTTCCTTTGACTGTTTTTGTGGATAGTTGATTTTATTTTTTGCCTTTAGTTGGTATTTGGATGGTCTGCTTTCTTTGCTGTGATTTTATTTTCTCTCATGACATCTATTTAGCATTAGGAGTGCTTCCATCTAGAGCAGTCTCTTTAAGATATCCTGTAGAGGTGGTTTGTGGTAGGCAAATTCCCTCAACTTTTGCTTGTCTGGGAATTGTTTAATCCCTCCCTTAAATTTAAATGATAATTGTGCTGGATACAGTATTCTTGGTTCAAGGCCTTTCTGTTTCATTGTGTTAAATATATCATACCATTCTCTTCTGACCTGTAATGTTGCTTTTGAGAAGTCTGATAATAGCCTGATGGGTTTTCCTTTGTAGGTGATCTTTTTTCTCTGTCTGGGTGCTTTTAATACTCTTTCCTTGTCTTTGATCTTTGCCATTTTAATTATTATATGTCTTTGTGTTGTCCTCCTTGGGTCCCTTGTGTTGGGAGATCTGTGGGCTTCCATGGTCTGAGAAACTATTTCCTTCCCCAGCTTGGGGAAGTTTTCCTCAATTATTTCTTCAAAGACACTTTCTATCCCTTTTTCTCTCTCTTCTTCTTCTGGTACCCCTGTAATGCGAATATTGTTCCATTTGGATTGGTCACGCAGTTCTCTTAATATTGTTTCATTCCTAGAGATCCTTTTTTCTCTCTATGCCTCAGCTTTTCTGTATTCCTGTTCTCTGATTTCTATTCCATTAACAGTGTCTTGTACCTCATCCAGTCTGCTCTTAAGCCTGTCAATCGATTGTTTCATTTCTGTAATCTCCCTCCTGACTTCATCCCTTAGCTTTTGCATATTTCTCTGTAGGTCCATCAGCATGATTATGACTTTTATTTTGAAATCTTTTTCAGGAAGATTGTTTAAACCTATCCCACCAGGCCCTCTCTCTGGAGTTGCCTGAGTGGTTTTTGACTGGACCATATTCTTCTGTCTTTTCATGGCGACAGAAATGTTCGCAGACTGGTGACACATGTGTCAGCTGGGAGAACAAAGTCCCTTCCTGCTTGTTGTTCACCTTGCAGTTCTCCACAGACTATGCTGGTTATCCACACACCAGGAGGCTGTCTCTGAGATACGTCCCTAAGCTGCCGTGGGCAGGGCCACCCTCCGCCCAGCCTAGAGCACTGTGGGGGGTGGCAGCCATGCCAGGTGAGTTCTACTGCCAGGACGTGTCCCTTTAGGCCTTCTGGACCTTTCTCCAGCTTCTGCTGCCCTTCCTGGTTAGCTGCTTGCTGGGAGGAGACTCTGTGTGGCTGCCATGTGCAGGACTGCTCTACGGCTGCTCTGCAGCTGTCGCTGATCAGCTGGTCCATTTGCAGCACTGGCCAGGGGGAACGAATGGCAGGCTGCTTATCACCGTGAGCGGCTTTGGGGCTGCTTTACCTGACAGGCAGTTAGGGGTCCCGAAATTCCTCACAATTCCCAGCCTGCCGGGCTGAGGAATGTTCAAGTGTTGGGCCCTTGTCCCTTTAAGTCTTTTAAAAAGTTCCCGCTTTTCTTTTGTCCCAGGGGAGCCGGCTGTGGGGACCCACTCGCAGTCTCTATCTCAGATCCTGCTCTTCCAATTCTCTGATATCCAGTACACCATGCAATGTGTGTCTGTGCTCCCGGTGCAGATTACCAGGGTTGGTTATTTAGCAGTCCTGTGCTTCCACTCCCTCCCCATTCTGATTCTTTTCCTCCTGCCGGTGAGTTGGGGGGTGTGCTTGGGTCACGCCAGGTCACGGCTTTGTATCTTACCCCCTTCGTAAGGTGCTGAGTTCTCACAGATGTAGATGTAGCCTGGCTGTTGTACTATATCTTTTGTTCTCTCTTTTAGGAATAGTTATATTTGTTGTATTTTCAAAAGTATATATGGTTTGGGAGGAGATTTCTGCCCTGCTTATGCCACCATCTTAAGACCCCTCTTCAGTAAATGTTTTTTATCTGGATGTTTATTTCTATTCCTAGGATGTTAGTCTTTGTCCAATTCATTTAATGCATTTACTGAGATAATCATATGATTATTCTCTCATGCATGTTAATATGGCAAATTATCTTGACTAATTTTAAAATGCTAAACCAACTTCTCATTTTCCTCAATTTAGCTGTAATATAAACCTCAATTAGCTGTAATATATTCTTCTTTTTCTGTATTGATATATTCAATTTGTTAATATTTTGTTAATTACTTTTGTATTTATGTTCTTGAGGGCTATTGGCCTGTGCTTTTCTCCTCTTGTAATGTCTTTGGCAGGTTTTGTTGTTAGAGTTATATTGGCCTCATGAAGTGGCTTGGGAAGTGTTCTCACTTCTACTACCTAGGAGTTTGTTTAAGGTTGGTGTTATATCTTCCTTACATGTTTGATAGAATTCTCCATCTGTTTAAAGCAGAATATAAGACTGCCATTTTCTTTATAGGAAGGTTTCTAATTACAATTGACATTTAAAAAATAGGTATCAGTCTATCCAGAATTATTTTTCTTTCTGTGTAGGTTTTGGAATTTGTGCCATTCAAAGGGTTTATTCATTTTATCTAAGTGTGGAGAAAACACTTTGGATACTAAAGAAAACTGCTCTGGAAGGAAAACTTAAGATGTATCCTGCATTAATTAAGTTGGAAGGCTCTTAAGGGAAGCTAAGGAAAAGAGACTAAAGTATCGCCTTTGTCTCTATTGAATGTCTCAGATGTCTATGAAGGCTTTCTACTGTGACTGCTCACAATTCAATCATTCCCAGTAGATAGTCAACTTATAGTAACTTGATATTTTTCTTCTCATTGTAGTTGCTCTATGACCAGCTCTGTGGTATCTTAGAATTCAACCAAGACTCAGAACTCTGGTGCTGATTTCTGACATTTTTTCTCCACTTAATTCTGTTTTCTTCTCTCTGGCATTCTGCCTCACAGATTTCAGCTTCTCAGCCTTCCAAACTCTGATCTCTGTCTCCCCAGCTCTGTAGAGCAGCTTTCTCTGCACGGCGGATACCTTCCTGCTTTGCAGTGTTTTGGGCAGAAATTGGAGGTGAACATAAGGGATAACAATCCTGTACTACCTGTTGTTTGAAGTCTGAAAACAGTTCTTTCATAAATTTTGTGCGGTTTTCTATTTGCTTATGGTGAGACATCTAACCAGCATCAGTTACTCTGTCAGGACCAGAAAAGATGGCCATTCTTCCCCAGAGTCTATAGCAATCCTCTCCTAAACCAGAATTAGTTAAATTTTCATATTCATTCCTGAACCAGTCACTAGCAAGGGGTATTCAGTTGCCATCTTTGATGCAATCTAGTGAAACTTTCTTAGATAGAGTTGAGGATGGTAAACATTCTTAAGGGCATATTTTAAAAAGAGTGCGAATCAAAGGGATAAAAGTAAACTTTTTTTCCCTTTGAGTTAAGTGTTTTAAATCTTGATGGTAATGCTGGTTACATAACTTTATGCCTTCAATATTCACCAAAGTGTAAACATATAATTGGTGAATTTTATTATAGTTAAGCTCAATAAAGCCAATTAAAAAAATGTTTCCAGCTTTTGTTGCAATATACAGATGCCATATTTTAAAAAGTACAAATATCAACAGAAAAAAGAGCCAGAGCCCCGGTCTCTAAGCTTTAAAGGGAGTATTATATAAGGTAATGTTTTAACTGTAGGATTACTAGCAGCCAAAGAGAAAGAGTATCTCCCTAGGCCAGAAGCCTTGAGAACATTTTATTTGCATTCTTCCTCTTTTTTCCTGGTCAGTGTCACCTCTCAAGTAGCTGAGTTCTTTCTTTCTCACATCCCACATGAAGAGAAAGTGCTTTCCTCTCTCTTTAATGGAATGGCCTCTTTTTCCTTATAGAAACCCATCCTCTTTAGCCTCTCTTAATAGCCTGCAGACTAAAACAATAGAATGCAATGTCTTAGTTTATCTTCCTCGAGAAATAATCTTTTCGTTAGTATTGTATGTGTCTTCTCCTTACCTTATTTGGGATTGCTGGTGATGGAGGCCATTATGGCTTTGAAGTTGCTGCCCTGTAGCATACACTAGTGGCTGTCCATAGAGTATCCATACCTCTTTTTCCTACTTAGTAGAACTCAGAAACTGATCCAGTATCCACCACAGTCTTCATGCAGCCCATGCAACTCAGGGGAAGTTGAACTCAGCCTCTTTGCACACAGTATGAGACTCAGTAAATCTTTGTTGAATGAATTGCTTTCATTGAACGTTATTTTAACTTCTCATTTGATCTCCTGTTTTCCTTGGCAGACTTAGGGTTGTTTCATTTATTATGTAGTGTTGGCATAGTGTCTAAGGCCTAGAAGCATGGCCTGTGAAAATGTAAGAGACCTGGAAAAATCCCCCAAACCCCAAAAAAACAAAATGAAGCTTTTTATTAGTCAGCATTGGTTAGATTATACTCCTAATAACAATTATTTCCCAGGTCTTAGTGACTTAACCTGAAAAGCTTTATTTCTAGCTTATGTTACAAGTTTATTGCAGCTTAATGGTGAGGAGAGGGGGATTCTGGGTGTCATACAATTGCTACAGAACCCAAACTGATAGAACCTCCACAATCTCTTATTTGTAACACCTAGAAAACACAGCCTTCTTGACTCCCAAGGCAGGGAAAGACGGAGCCTGAAGAATTGAGCACAAGCTTTTTCTCTGTCTCATCACCCACTTTTCACTGGGTAGGATTAATCATATGGCTTTGCTCAACTGTAGGGATGGAGAAGTACAGTTTTCTTTTTGCCAAGAGGAAAGGAGTGCCTCTTAGGACATTGTCAGGATTCTGGATATTTCTCTGAGTTAAATAGGGCAGTATAAGAGAATTTGAAAAGAAGAGTGATGAAATTGATTTATCTTAATAATACTGAATATTGTTTGGCTGTTGTCTTGGGATTGGACTGTAGGAGAGGTTGGAAGCACAGTGACTTGTTAAGAGGCTGTTGCAGTAATTTGATATGGAGAGGATCTTGGGCTCATGTAGTAGTAGTTGAAATGAGGGGTACGTGTCATATTCTTGATGTATAATAGACAAAGCATGCAGTTTCATGCTGGAGTTTGCATTCTCTATAAAATGTAACTTGTTAAATGTATTGAAATATCTATATAAATGAATACCGAACATAAAGAGCCAAAACAAAGTGTCCTGAGAAATTTGAAATATGGCCAGTAAATGTTCAGCTTTGGAGAGCAAAGCAAGTAAAAAGATAAGAGATCCATATTTACAGACTGATGTATAAAAATCCCTAAAGGCTGCATTGTAGTAGGAGAGGCCATTGCTGGTTTTTTGAAGTGTATGGGAAATTTATATTCCTCTGTGATGCACATTACAAGGCATTTACTTTCCCTCTCATCTTTGCTCAAGTGATGCAGTATGGCCAGCTCTTTCCTGGTCATCCTCTTTAAAACAGAAATCTATTTTCTCCTGCCTCCTGCTATCCCAATCTCACTTCTCTACTCTATTTTTCTGCATGTCTCTCATCACAATCTGTTATATAATGTTATCTGTTATTATCTGTTTCCCCACTAGACTGTAAGTACCTTGATGGCAAGTACTTCCCTCTGTTTTGTTCACTCCCATAACCCCAGTGCTTGACCAATACTAGGCCAACATGTATTCATTTAATGAATAGATGGTGTAATTAATACAAACCAATTGGATTTCAACTAACCTATTTTTTCTTTGTCCTGATGTATGTTTTTGTTTGCTCTTGGTGTGAGCCTGTTGTTTCTTTTTTTTGTGCACGTCTTCTCAGTTATGGAAAATTACAACCATATGCAAATAGAGAAATGGTATTGTGTCCATATAGCTATTACCCATCATTTAAGATCTATCTTATGTTCAGTCTTATCTGTTTCCCCATCCTTATCACCACCCTGGTCCACAAATTATTTTGAAGCAAATCTAAGACATCGTATCATTTCAATATGTATCTTTAAAAGAGTAGGCCTCTTAAAATACATAGCTATAATACCATTATCACACTGCAAACAAATGAGCTATGACTCTGTAATATCAGCACAGAAAAAAAAATTTCCATAATGTCAGAAAGTTTCTAGTCACTGTTTAAGGTTTCCCAATTGACTCACATTTATTTAAAAGTTTGTTCAAATCAAAACACAAATAAAATCTCTAAATTGCAATTTTATGGGTATATCATTTATCTATTGGTACACTAATGCTTTGTAAAGTATCCCATAATACTTCCTAGTTATAACAAGAAGTTATTGCTAATTGTTGAAAAACAAGATTCAACTAAGTACATTTAAAAACCTAATTGGCTTTATTCAATGATTCATGAATTGGACAGCATCCCATCCAGCAGACAGAAGGAAGTTCCATGGAGTTGTACAAAAGGGAAGAAAGAGGATGGGACAAGGAAGTTAAAAGAGTAGATTATTTTAGGCAAGGATACCTTCTTTTAAGGAAAGGCAGGGGGTCTTCTCATGCAAATTACCTCACTAGTGCAGATCAGGAAATTCCAGACTGATTAGCTTGAGATTCTATTCCTGGAAGAGGCTGAAACTGCAGTTAGGTTAGATATTACATCTTGGTGGGGCTTAGCAGAAGTGACACCATTTTGGCCTATTGTTTCTTTTTAACATAATGTATCTGGGTCATTTCTTCAACAAATAAATTGCAACAAGGTAAATATAGAGAGATGGAGGAGAAACCAATAGATTAAAAGAAATTTATAAATGATGTATCTACTGTAGAATTCATCCTGTCTGGGCTCATTTGCATATGTGGGTTTGGCTGGCTGTTAGCTATGTGAACTGGCCTCACCTGGCGTGACCTGGATAATTTGGCCTTGATCCATTGTCTGTCATCATCCAGTAGGCTAGCTCAGGCATGTTCTCATAGCAGTGGCAAAGGAGGGAGAGAGCAAGCAGATGCATGTAATTCACTTCAGGTTTAGGCTTCCACATGGCACACCATCACTTCTGTTTCATTCTTTTGGCCAAAGCAAGTGAATTACCAAGTCACAGTGTGAGATTGGAAAGCATTGTAAAGTTACATTGCATAGAGTGGGTTGAAGAATGTAGCAATTTTTGTTATCTACAGTAGATATATCACTTATAAGTTTCTTTTAATCTATTGGTTTCTCCTCCATCTCTCTATATTTACCTTGTTGCAATTTATTTGTTAAAGAAAATGCTATTTTTTAGTATCTGAGGAGTCTGATTTCTGGGTTTTATTCTTTTGATGTTATTTAACATTTTCTATACCTCTATATTCCATATAATCTGTGGTTAAGTATAAAGGGCTAATCAGATTTGGATCTGACTTTTTTTCTGCCAAAAATATGTTATAGGGTGTGTTGTGAACTTCTAATAGGAGGCACATACTACTTTGCTGTCTTTTTGTAATGTTAGAAGCTATCATTGATTTTTGCCTAATTCCATTATTTCATTATCAGTAGCAGAATGGTGATATTCTTACTTTTTAACTGAAATATCTCTATAGAGAAAAACATTTTCCTTCATCAGTTATTAGAATTCTCTCAGATATGACTGGAATAGGAAAAGCAGAACAAATGAGTCAAGGGTGTGGATAGAGGAGAAGTTGTCCAGTGAAAAATCAGTATACCATTATCAGAAAAGACAGTAATATTGGACAGTTTAAAATAGCTGATCTCCACTCTGCTAAGAGAGGGAAATCATTTGGCTCAAAGACCATATGTATGGCTATAATGACAGGGGTGTTCATTAAATATGCCATTGAATACATGAATCACGTAGCCAGTGCATTTTTTTTAATTCCAATTTTTTACCAAGTAACTGTATGATGATTTGGTTTTCTATATTAATCTGCTTTCTGAATTTTTAGTCACACTTCTCTTGCAAATGAACAACTTTGAGTTTATTCAGGAGTCTTTTGAATATGATTAGTGAGAGCTTCTCATGTCAAGTCTTCTCAAGTCAAGTTTTATGCTAGGCAGGATAAGTATTAGATTCTGAACTGTGGTAAATTCTTCAAAGTAATACATCCTGGGGAGGGCTTTTTATACTAATGGTAAGCTTATACATTTCCATTTAACTCCTACAACCTTAAAAGGGTGAGAATGGCATATTACTTAATATTAGTGGATAAACTGGCTTTTTGGTTAACAAATGAAATTCTTTTGTAAACTTGTTACTCTCTTAAAGTAAGTCCTCTAGAGTCTGAACATTTCTGAGTGAACTAATCAAATATAATTTAGAGGCCATGAAAACTGAGGACCTTATTTCATTTACCAATACATTGTTATCAGAATGTCAATACAGGTGATCTATTTCTTGAAAGACTTCCTTCCCATGGCTTACAGGGTACTCTGCCCTCTTAGCTTACTTCTCTATGAAAGACTGTTGGCTTTCAGTTGCGTTTGTGGGATCATCCTCACCTTCCTGACCTTGAAATGTTGGGATTCCAACATTTAGTCTATTTCTTTTATTCTCTGTCTATGCTCATTTCTTTGATGACTTAATTCAGTCCTTTTGCTTTAAATACTATGTGATCCTCAAATTCACATTTGTAGTTCTCACTTTTTCTCTGAACTCCAGGCTTTTATATGCAACTGTTGATTTAACATCACCATCTGGATATTTTAAATATACATCCCAGTTTTAATATGTCTTAAACCAAATTTCTGATTTCTGCTTGATCATCATCCTCTTTCTGCAAAAAAGAGAAAGTGAATGAAAGACGCTGCTCCTCGTGCAGTAGAGGTTGTGAGTACCCTTTCACCGCTGTGTGACCTCGGGCAAGTTACTAAAAATTTCTGTGCCTTAGCTTACTTACTGGTAAAGGTTAAATGAATTAATATTTAAGAGGATTAAATGAATTAATTTATGTGAAGTGCTTGGAAAAGCTCCTGGTACCTACTAAGAATAATTTATGGGTTAACAATTCATTATTCTTTTTGTCATTTTATTGTTTTTAATATTATCATCTTGGTAAACAGCATCTTAATTCAGCTGCTTGCTCAGGCCAAGTACTTAGGAGTCACCCTTGATTCTTCTCCCTCTCTCTGCATGAAATTTATCAGCATTTTCTGTTGGCTGTACTTTCAAGTTTGTTCTGAATCCTGCCAGTTCTCACCACTTCTATGCCCACAACCAAAGTCCAAGCCATCATCCTCTCTTGCCTGGAAAATGATGAGAATCTCCTCATTGGTCTCTCCATTTCTGTTCTTGCCTATATGGTTAATTTTATGTGTCAACTTGACTGGCCTCTCCACCCCTTGGAAACACCTCTTGATATGGAGATGCACTAAGGCCAGAGGACAGATTCTGGAAATATTGCAGTTTTACCCAAAGAAAGTAAATCTGATCACATCAGTCCCCTGCTGAAGACACTTCAGTGGCTTCCTCTCATGTTTGGAGTAAAATCCTGTTATTTCCTTGAAGGCCCTGCATGATCTGGCCCTGGCTCATTCCCAGATGCTACCTCTTATCTCATCTACTACTCTGTGCCTTGTTTACCACACTCCTGCCATTCCGGCCTCCTCGCTGTTCTTTGAACACACAAATCTGCTTTTCATAGAGTCTTTAAATATGCCATTACCTCGACCTGGACTTCTCTTCTTCAGATATCTATGTGGCTCATTCCTTCTTAGTTCAAAATTCTACCTAACTATGAATTATCTAGGATGTCTTCCCTAATAACCATTCTTTCGCTATCTATCCTGCTTTATTTTTCTCTGAACAATTCATGTTTTATTAGTTATGTATTTCTTTATTTTTTATCTGTCTCGTGGTTAGAATATAAGATTCATGAAGTCAGGACTTAGTCTGTTTCACTGAATGCTTTTGACGAGTGCCAGACCGTGCCTGTGCATGGTAGCTGCCCGATCAGTATTCATTGTTGAACAAACACCTGAAACATAAATAACTGCACTTTGTTTTGCTTAAACTTCAACATTTGTTGTTCATTTTTGCTATCATCCTGCCCTGTCTTTCAATGTAAGCATAATTCACACAACTGCCTTTGTGAAGAGGCCTGTTTGGACTCTAGAGTTAGGCCTTGCTTAGGTCTCAATAGAATTTTTTATTAAGGAAATTGTACAGGCAAACTTGTAAGTATATGATTGTATTTTGGGGTATTTTAATTAATGAGGAGGGAGGGTTATTACTAGTTTCCTTATTAACAGAAAATCCTATGTTCCTTTTTGCCTCATGGTCAGCTGAATATAGGAACTAGAATATTCAGTCACATGTGTGACTAGATGAGGGTATCTTAGCTTCATCCTGCTAAGTAGATGATTTATTCTGAGTTCCAAATAGCTGAGAATTTTTAGTGTTGAGTTTTAAAAAAAGATACAGCAAAATATATTTAGGAAGTGGCCCATAATATCTATGAAATAAACAATGAAGTATGACCTGTGCACAGTAAGCCCAGTCCAGCATGATAGAAAGGTTCTAAATGACTTCCAGTCCCTTGTCCACAGGTACTAACTATCAATAGTTTTTTGTGCTTGTGATATAGTGTGTTATACAAAATACTATTTGGTCATTCAGATGAAAATTGAAAACAGTTCCTGAAAACACTTCAGAGCCTTAAAGGTGGAATGGGTGTCTTGCCATGTTAATAAGAGCTTTTTGTACGCCCCCAAGGGCAGGGGCTGGAGGTGGAATCAGCCAATGGTCAGTGATTTAGTCAATCGTGATTATGCAATGAAGACCTCACAACACCCCATGAGAAGAGCATATTTTCTCTTTTGCATTCTACTTTGTTACTGGGGAGAGCTTCCATGCTTGGGGAACCAGAAAGTTTCCACTGCCACTGAGCCGGCCCCAAGCTCCACGAGGATAGAAGCTCTTTTATTTGGGACCTTGCCCTGTGGATATCTTCATCTGGCTGAATTGTATCCTTTATTAAACTGGTAAATGTATGTGTTTCCTGAGTTCTGTGAGCTGCTCTGGTAAATTAATCAAACCTAAGGGGGAGGTTGCTGGAACCTCCTGTCTGTAGCTGGTAGGTCAGAAGCACAGGCAATAGCCTGGGCCTTGTGTCTGGCGTCTGGAGTGGGGGTGGAGGGCAATCTTGTAGGACGGAGCCCTTACTGTGGGGAATCTGGTCTCCAGGCAGATAGTGTCAGAATTGAGTTGAGTTCCTGCATACCCTGGTGGTCGTGGAGAATTGCTTGGTGTGCCTGGGAACTCCCCACACCACCCATAGGAATCAGGTTGGGAACGTAAAGAAGGAGTTACTATGTATTACAGTAATTCTTGCCACAAAAGAAACTATTCATATACCAGCATATAGAAATATTTCTATTTTTAATTTAACTCTTCTATTTTTATAACTCACAATATGGCTTGGTGATCTTTCCATTGTCAGCTAATATGGATCTGATCCTTGTGTTATGGGTTGTATGGTATGTCATAGTCTGAATATATCATAATTTATTTAAAAAGAACTATGATGCTGAAGGCATTTCTTCTTCCACTTTTAGCTATAATAAACAGCTTATACAAATACATTGGTTGACTTTTGCAAGTGTGGCTGTAACTAAATTCCTTGCAATGACTTGCCAGATCAGAGTATAAACACTTTAAATTTTAGAAGATACTGTCAAATTGCCTTCAAAATGTTACATAAATTCACACTTCTTCCAACTGTGTCAGCACTGGTCATGGTTAAACCTTTACATTTTTATCCATCTCATGGATAATTAACATCTTGTTTTGGTTTGCATTTCTTTAAAAATTAAAAACTTTTTCCATGCCTATTGACCATTTGTTTTTATTTTGTAAATATTATCTGTTCATATCCTTTGCTTGATTTTTATTAGATTATTTGTCTTAGTCTTGATCATATAACTTCTAAGATGTTAAAGAAATTATTCCTTGCATGTATGTTACAAATATTTTCTTGTCTTGAGTATAATATTTTAATGAACACCATTTTTTTGGTGGTTTCTTTTTTATTATTAAAGTATAGCTGATACACAATTTTTTAAAATTAAGGTATCATTGATATATAGTCTTATGAAAGTTTCACATGAGCAACATTGTGGGTTCAACATTCACCCATATTAATAAGTCCCTCCCCCATTGCAATCACTGTCCATCAGTGTAGTAAGATGCTGTAGAGTCATTACTTGTCTTTGCTGTACTGCCTTCCCCGTGACCTACCTATATTGTGTGTGCTAATTATAATTCCCCTTAATCTCCTCTCTGCCTTTCCACCCACCCTGCCCAGACCCTGAACTTTGGTAACTGCTAGTCCCTTCTTGGAGTTTGTGAGTTTGCTGCTGTTTTTTTCTTCCTTCAGTTTGGCTTTGTTGTTATACTACACAAATGGGGCAAATCATTTGGTATTTGCCTTTCTCCACCTGGCTTATTTCACTGAGGATAATACCCACTAGCTCCATCGATGTTGCTGCAAATGGTAGGATTTGTTTTCTTCCTATGGCTGAATAGTATTCCATTGTGTATATGTACCACCTCTTCTTTATCCATTCATCTATTGATGGGCACTTAGGTTGCTTCCACATCTTAGCTGTGTAAATACTGCTGCAATAAACATAGGGGTGCATATGTCTTTTTGAATTAGGGACCTTGTTTTCTACAGGTAAATTCCTAGGAGTGGAATTACTGGATCAAATGGTATTTCTATTTTTAGTTTTTTGAGGAACCTCCATATTGCTTTCCACAATGATTGAATCTAATTTACATTCCCACCAGCAGTGTAGGAGGGTTCCCCTTTCTCCACATCCTCACCAGCATATGTTGTTTCTTGTCTTTTGGTTATTGGCAATCCTAAGTGGTGTGAGGTGATATTTCATTCTGGTTTTAATTTGCATTTCCCTGATAATTAGCAATGTGGAGCATCTTTTCATGTGCCTGTTGGCCGTCTGAATTTCTTGTTTGGAAAAGTGTCCTTTCAGATCCTCCACCCATTTTTTAATAGGATTATTTGTTTTTTGGGTGTTGACACATGTAAGCTCTTTATATATTTTTGATGTTAACCCTTTATTGGATAAGTCATGTACAAATATTTTCTCTCATACTGTAGGATGCCTTTTTGTGCTGCTGATGGTGTCCTTTGCTGTACAGAAACTTTTAGTTTGATGTAGTCCCATTTGTTCATTTTTTCTTTTGTTTTCCTTGCCCAAGGAAATGCATTCAGGAAAAAAGTGCTCATATTTATATTCAAGAGATTTTTGCCTATGTTTTCTTCTAAGAGGTTTATTGTTTCATGACCTACATTCAGGTCTTTGATCCATTTAGAGTTTACTTTTGTGTATGGGACAGTAATCCAGTTTCATTCTCTTACATGTAGCTGTCCAGTTTTGCCAACACCAGTTGTTGAAGAGGCTGTCATTTCCCCATTGCATGTCCATGGCTCCTTTATCATATATTGACCATATATGCTTGGGTTAATATCTGGACTCTCTATTCTCTTCCATTGATCTATGGGTCTGTTCTTGTGACGGTACCAAATTGTCTTGATTACTGTGGCCTTGTAGTAGAGCTTGAAGTGGGGGAATGTAATCCCCCTAGCTTTATTCTTCCTTCTCAGGATTGCTTTGGCTATTTGGGGTCTTTTGTGGTTCTATATCAATTTTAGAACTATTTGTTGTAGTTTGTTGAAAAATGCTGTTGGTATTTTGATGGGGATTGCATTGAATCTGTAGATTGCTTTAGGCAGGATGGCCATTTTGACAATATTCATTCTTCCTATCCATGAGTATGGGATGTATTTCCATTTACTGGTGTTTTCTTTAATTTCTCTCATGAGTGTCTTGCATTTTTCAGGGTGTGGGTCTTTCACCTTTTTGGTTAGGTTTATTCCTAGGTATTTTTTTTGATACAATTGTAAATGGAATTGTTTTCCTGATTTCTCTTTCTGCTAGTCCATCGTTAGTACACAGGAATGTAATAGATTTCTGTATTTTAATTTTGTATCCAGCAACTTTGCTGAAATCAGTTATTCTAGTAGTTTTGGGGTGGATTCTTTAGGGATTTTTATGTATAATACTATGTCACATGCAAACAGTGACAGTTTGACTTCTTCTTTACCAATCTGGATGCCTTTTATTTCTTTGTGTTGTCTTTTTGCCATGGCTAAGACCTCCAGTACTATGTTGAATAAAAGTAGTGAAAGTAGGCATCCTTGTCTTGCTCCTGAACTTAAAGGAAGAGCTTTTAGCTTTTTGCTGTTAAGTATGATGTGGGCTGTGGGTTTGTCCTACAAGGCCTTTATTATGTTGAGGTACGTGCCCTCTGTACCCATTTTGCTGAGAGTTTTTAACATGAATGAATGTTGAATTTTGTCAAATTCTTTTTCGGCATCTATGGAGATGATCATGTGATTTTTATCCTTTTTGTTGATGTGGTGGATTGTGTTTATTGATTATCAAATATTGTACCATCCTTGCATTCCTGGAATAAATAAATACCCCCTTGGTCATGATGGATGATCTTTTTGATATATTTTTGGATTCAGTTTGCTAACATTTTGTTGAGTATTTTTGCATCTATGTTCATCAGGGATATTGGTCTGTAATTTTTTTTTTTGTGGTGTCTGTCCGGGTCTGATATTAGAGTGATGCTGGTCTCATAGAATGAGTTTCTAAGTATTCCCTCCTCTTCTACTTTTTGGAAAACTTTAAGGAGGATGGGTATTATGCCTTCACTAAATGTTTGATAAAATTCAGCAGTGAAGCAATCTGGTCCCTGGAATTTTTTCCTTAGGTGGTTTTTTGATTACCAATTCAATTTCACTGTTGGTAATTGGTCTATTCTCTTCCTCGGTCAGGCTGGAAGGTTGTATTTTTCTAGAAAGTTGTCAATTTCTTCTTTGTTATCTAGTTTGTTGGCATATAATTTTTCATAATATTCTCTAATAATTCTTTGTATTTCTGTGGTGTTCATAGTGATTTTTCCTTTCTCATTTCTGATTCTGTTTATGTGTGTAGACTCTGTTTTTTCTTGAAAAGTCTGGTTAGGGGTTTATCTATTTTGTTTATTTTCTTGAAGAACCAGCTCCTGCATTCATTGATTCTTTCTGTTTTATTCTTCTCGAATTCATTTACTCTCTGATCTTTATTATGTCCGTCCTTCTCCTGACTTTGGGCCTCATTTGTTCTTCTTTTCTTACTTTCATTGTGAATTTAGACTGTTCATTTGGGATTGTTCTTCTTTCATGAGGTAGGCTTGTATTGCAGTATACTTCCATCTTAGCACAGCCTTCGCTGTGTCCCTCAGATTTTTTGGTGTTGAATTATTGTTGTCATTTGTTTCCATATATTGCTTGATCTCTGTTTTTATTTAGTCATTCATCCGTTGATATATAAGAACATGTTAATCCTCCATGTATTTGTGAGCCTTTTTTGTTTTATTTTTGTAATTTATTTCTAGTTTCATACCTTTGTGGTCTGAGAAGCTGGTTGGTACAGTTTCATTCCTTCTGAATTTACTGAGGCTCTTTTTGTGGCCTAGTATATGATGTATTCTGGAAAATGCTCCATGTACACTTGAAAAGAATGTGTATCCTGCTGCTTTTGGGTGGAGTGTTCTGTAGATGTTTGTCAGGTCCATCTGTTCTAATGTGTTGTTCAGTGCCTCTGTCTCCTTACTTATTTTCTGTTTAGTTAATCTGTCCTTTGGAGTGAGTCGTGTATTGAAGTCTCCTAAAATAAATGCATTGCATTCTATTTCCCCCTTTAATTCTGTTAGCATTTGTTTCACATATGTAGGTGATCCTGTGTTGGGTGCATAGATATTTATAGTAGTTGTATCCTTTTGTTGGACTGACCCCTTTATCATTATGTAATGTCCTTCTTGGTCTCTTGCTACTTTCTTTGTTTTGAATTCCATTTTGTCTGATACAAGTACTGGAACTCTTGCTTTTTTCTCCCTATTAGTTCCATGAAATATCTTTTTCCATCCCTTTACTTTCAGTCTGTGTATGTCTTTGGGTTTGAATTGAGTCTCTTGTAGGCAGCATATAGACGGGTCTTGTTTTTTTATCCATTCAGTAACTCTGTGTCTTTTGATTGGTGCATTCAGTCCATTTACATTTAAGGTGATTATCGATACATATGTACTTATTGCCATTGCAGGCTTTAGATTCATGGTGACCAAAGGTTCATGGGTAGCTTCTTTACTATCAGTCTAACTTAACTCATTTAGTATGCTATTGCAATCTAAAGGTTCCTTTTTTCCTCCTCCTCCATTCTTTATGTATTAGGTGTCATACTCTGTACTCTGTGTATTCCTTGACTACTAGTTGATACAATTTTGCATTTGCTTAGTAATTAGCTGTTCTACTTTCTTTACTGTGGTTTTATTACCTCTGGTGACAGCTATTCAAGTTTGGGAGCACTTCCATCTATAGAAGTCACTCCAAGATACACTGTAGAGGCAGTTTGTGGGAGGTAAATTCCCTCAACTTTTGCTTATCGGAAATTGTTTAATCCTTGCTTTAATGTGAAATGATAATCTTGCTGGGTAGAGTATTGTTGGTTCAAGGCTCTTCTGTTTCATTGCATTGAATATATCATGCCACTCCCTTCTTGCCTGTAAGGTTTCTGTTGAGAAGTCTTATGATAGCCTGATGAGTCATCCTGTGTAGGTGATCTTTTTTCTCTCTCTGTCTGCTTTTAATACTCTGTCCTTATCCTTGATCTTTGCCATTTTAATTATTATATGTCTTGGTGTTGTCTTCCTTGGGTATCTGTGCACCTCCATGGCCTGAGATACTGTTTCTTTCTCCAGACTGGGGAAGTTCTCAGCACTTACCTCCTCAAAGACACTTTCTATACCTTTTTCTCTCTCTTCTTCTTCTTTTACTGCTATAATGTGAATATTGTTCCATTTGGGTTAGTCACATTTCTCTTAATATTTTTTCATGCCTTGAGATCCTTTTTTCTTTCTGTGCCTCAGCTTCTTTGTATTCATGTTCTCTAATTTCTATTTCATTTACTGTCTCCTCTACTTCATCTAGTCTTCTTTTAAACCCCTCCGTTGTATGTTTCATTTCAGATACTGCATTTTTTAGAGTTTCTGTCTCTTTCTTGAAGTACTCCCTGAGGTCTTGAATATTTTTCTCCTGCACCATGATCATGTTTATGAATTTTATTTTGAAATCTTTTTCAGGAAAATTGGTGAGTTCAGTTTCATTTGTCCCTCTTTGTAGTATTTGTGGGATTTTGGTTTGTACCAGGTTCTTTTGATGTTTCATATTTGTAATAGTAACTTGTTGTAGGTGGCACCCTGTAGAGCCCAGAATCTCTACTCTTTGGAGTTGCTCAGCTCCTAGGGGGAAGGTGGGGTTTACAGGTCTCCTTCTCTGGTGCCTTCAGGAGAAATGTGCCTGCTTCCTGACTGCAGTGCCTGCCTCCACTGCCAGTGCTAGTGGACTGAGTGTACAGGAAGGAGCCTCTGTGCTATGCCCTTGTAGTTGCCATAGGTAGGGCCGCCCTCTGGCTGGCCTCATGCAATGGTGTAGGCAGCAGGTTTGCAAGCTGGTGCTGGCCAGGAGGAAGGAACTGCAGGCTGCATATTGCTGTTGAGAGCCTCAGGGCTGCGTTTCAAGCCAGGCGGATGGAGTGCCTGAAGCTCCTGAGAGTTCCCAACATGCTAGGCTGAGTGTGCCAGGAGAATTTTGTCCACCTGTCCTTTTTCCTGTGCAGCAAGCTCTGTGCAGTGCTTGCCCCTTTAGTAGCCCTCTGGCTTTTGGGAAGCCACTCAGAGTGTCTGCCTTTCTTTTGTCCCAGGGATCCGGTTGTGGGTACCTTTTCTTAAGTGGCTGGAATCTCACTCTCTCCGAGTATTCCACCTGTCTTAGCTTTCCAACCTCACTAATCTCCAGAGCACTGTGTAATGTAGGTTCATGCTCCTAGAGCATATCTCCAGGGCTGGGTGTTCAGCAGTCCTAGGCTTCCACCCCCTCCCTGCGGTATCACAGCTCTGATACTTTACTCTTTTCTGTGAGGTCTCCTCTTTTCCCCAGATGTAGGCAGTCTGTCTCGGCCTTCTTTCCTGTGCCTCTTTGGAGATTAGTTGTATTTGCTATATTTTCATATTATATGTGGTTTTGGGAGGAGGTTTCTGTCTCACCTTTCATGCTTCCATCTTTAGCCGATCTTAATGAATAATTTTTAATGTAGTTATGTAGTCACATCACTTCTGAAATTTATCTTGTTTAGAAAGGGCTTTCCCATTCTAACATTTTGAATCCATTTATTGATCTTTCTTATAGAACATGCATGGTTTCATTGTTTTAGGTGTTTAAATCTTAGGTCTTTCTGGAAATTATTTAGCTGCTGCAAATCAAGTAGTGATTTGACTTTACTTTCTTCTTAACTAGTCCATTCTAGTTGCTTCAACATTGATTACTGAGTAATTTATTCTTTTTGACCACTTATTTGAAATACTCATTTATCAAATTGGTTTACATCAATTTTTTCATTTTCTCTTCCATTCTGTTGATCCATATGCTTCTTCAGTCACAAACTAACTACTGTAGCTTCTTGCCATATCTAATTATCAGGACAAGCTTGTCCTTTCTTGTTTTCTTTTTCAGAATATTCCTGGCTTTTGATATATGTTCTTTTTTCCAGTTGGACTTGAATTCATCTGTACCGAGAGGAAGCTAACGAAATCTTTTCTTGTTCTCACTTGTGTTTCTTCATACATAGACATAAAAACTGTGTATTTATTTCACTGGGTACTAGACCATTAAGAATATAACTGGTTTGTAAAGTCAGACTGGCAGGTAATGGAAATCTGGGATATTCATTTTCCATGTAGATGGGCCCAAACAAGAAATAACAAAATGTTCCAGAAGGAATTCTAGAGACATGGATGTTTGTGTGTAGGTCTTCAAAATTTCTGTTATTCTTTTTTATACGGTGATAAAAACCAACCAATAAATGTGGGTAATAGGGATCCAGTAAAAATACTTAATAATCTCTGATTTATGGATGAGGCATTTTCCTTCCTTCTTTCCTACCTCCCAAAGTTCACTTAGTATAATCAAGTTTCATTTTTAATTTTGTATGTTCTGTATTTGACATTTTCCCAGACTTTTTTGGACTCTTCCACTGTGTTGGCACTAAACTTAGAACAATATCCTTGGGAATCTGATGCCCTTTCAGTTCACTTCTTAAATGTTCTTAAATATTGACAACCATCATTTAAGCTCCTAAAATTCTATCTTTCCCCATGGATTTCATACTAGATTTGACTTCTTTTCTTATTTGCACTTCCCATTGAGGAAGAAGTGCCCTAAATGCTTATGCTCTACCCCACCTTCCCCTCTTTAAAATATAAATTGATATTTTAGCAGCTGGCTGCTCACCTGGAGAGATTTTAGAATCAATGAACATTTTTTGGAAATTGTATCAGAACTCTTAATCTTAGTAATAGTCTAAGGTATATATCATTCTCATTTAGCAAAAGAGTAAATAATCTAAAAGAAGCAGAAGAGAGAGGGAAAGAAAGTTATATTTATTGTGTATTTAGGTGCTAAGAGTAGCTAAGAGTGCTTTACTCCATGAGGGCAAGTTTGTTTTTTCACCAGTCCATCCTCAGTATCTGTCATTCTGCCTGGGACATAATGCTGCTGAATATTATTTGTTAAAAGCTTGTAATGATCATCAGTGTTGCAAGGCTGGATAGAAATGGCTGGTAAATAGTCAGCTGTCCTCCCTATGGTGGTGAGCATATTTGTGGAGCAGCCCTGCTTTTACACCTGTGAAAGAAATGTTTTAGTAAACCTATTAAAGACAAAAATTTACTCTGTTTTATCAGACCCATCTGTTTTCATTGACTCTGGGAACCTTTAGCAGAATTTTCATTTCCCAACAATTAAGTTTTCACCTTTGTAGTTTTTAGTCCTTCTGTGTTAAGGCTAGAGGATAGGCATCAGGGGACAGACATAAAACTTCACTTATTTTTAGAAGGGATATATCTGGAATGTATTTCCCTCAAATGTTACTCTTAACTTCTTTAACACTGCAGAGCATTATTCTTTTGAAGATAAGTATTTGGGTTAAATTAT
Organism: Smutsia gigantea; assembly: GCA_032199065.1. Lineage (NCBI taxonomy): Eukaryota > Metazoa > Chordata > Mammalia > Pholidota > Manidae > Smutsia > Smutsia gigantea. The sequence goes on along the minus strand of JAVSCE010018701.1, from coordinate 80,263 downwards.
AGCCCCACTGTGGGTAACAGTTCCATGGGAAGAAAATGTGTTAATATCTTACAGTTTCAATTTATATTTTTGGTACATACTCAGCCTGGTTTCCATTTGGCATTTAATGATGTTTGTATTATCCACCACATTCCTTTTCTTTAGAATTAATCCAAGGTTGATTACACCCCCTCCACAAAGCCACTCGGTTTTTCAGCATTTGCATCTTCATGGCTTCATGGGCCTATGACACAGCTCATGATTAATCACTCACTTGAAATATTTTTGAACAACAGGACTGCTACCTTTCTCAACCCTGGAAAGCCTGCGGAAGGCTACTGTCACAGCACACATGAAGAAGTACCTTACAATAGCCTCAGGGTCTCCTACAACTCAGAGGTAATTTGTCACAGAAATGTATTTTAAAGTTCAAGAGCAGTTGTGTGCCTTTTCTCCTAAATTGCTGAACAACTTAATGTCTTTTTAATGTGAGAAACCATTTGCATTGTCCTGAAGTGTTAGAGCCTTTAAACCAACCACAGGTTTGCACGGGGCTCCTTTTGCTCCCAGATTTCATATGCTGCAGTAACAGTGAAGAAAAATACTCATTTCTCAAACACTGTTGGCTCTTTCTGCTGCTACTAATGCAAAGGTTTGGTTTTTAATTTGTTGTTGGTTTCTGCAAAGCACAAATCATATTATTAGTTTTAAATGATGATAGATGCTGTTATTTTAGAGACATGAAAAAACAAAACAAGATTGTGGTGTGAAAACTCAATTTTAGATTGCTTAATTAATTTATTTTAGTGGCCTATAGCAAGTGTAAATCAGTCTAACAAATGAAATGCCTGGAGGTACCTTATAAATTGCAGTACTGTTTTTGTTACAGTGAATATAAATGAATCAAATGCAAATTTCTAAGACTGTTTAAAAATGTTTCTAGCAACATGGATATAAATCCATGACCCAACTTACATAGTTGATTATATTCAGCTAAGAGTTTGTTTGTTTACATCTCATTTCTGACAAAAATATGCAATTGTCAACCATTTTGAATTACAGATTTCCTTTCATTAAGTTGGTAAGGAAGTTTCTCCATGCTTCATTCTCACTGGCCATGGTATAGACTGAATGTTTTTCCCCCAAAATCATATGTTGAAATCTCATTCCCCAGTGTGACAGCGTTTGGAGGTGGCACCTTTGTAAGGTGTTTAGGTCAAAAGGACAGAGCCCTCCTGAATGGATTAGTGCTCTTATAAAAGAGGCCCCAGAAAGCCCCTTCTGTCCCCTTCCACCATGTGACAGCACAGCAAAAAGTCTGTCATCTATGAAACAGGAAGTGTGCTCCCATCAGTCACCAAATCTGCTGGTGCCTTGATCTTAGCCTGTAGAACCATGAGAACTAAATTTCTGTTGCTTGTAAGCTACCCAGTCTATGGTATTCTGTTACAGCAGCCTGAACTAAGACCAGAAGATAGCCTAAAGGAAAGGACGGTAAAGCTTTCATAAAAATCTGAGTTGACAGTGGGTTATTATGCAGCCAGTGCAACATGAATTAGCATTATACTTAAAGAATTTAGAGGGCCTTCCATAGATTCTACTAAGAAAAGCAAGATGTAGAGAAGCATTGTAAAGAGGATCGTTGTGGATACATACAGGCATCTCGTATGTTTGTGTGCCTATATCTCAATATTTAGAGATGGAAGGATGTATAGTATAGTTACAGATGCAAACGTACTGGGTGTTAACATGGATTTCCCAGAGAGTGAGGTGGCCGGAATAGAATCAGTAAAAAAGAAAATAAATATTCCCCTAAATGCAAGTCTTATGTTTGTTAAAATGGGCATGTTCATACCAACTGATTTTGTTTTTTAGGTGAGGTAGAAATAAGGTACAGAGGAAGCTTGTCTTCATTTATACAGCAGTAAGGAAATTACATTTCTTTATATCTGACAGCTTAAATATTGAATATTAAGTAAAACTGGATATCTGATCAATTTGTTTGAAAAGGAATATATTTTTTATAACATGGAATAATCAGCTACCCTTAATTATTGGTAAACAAAAGCCTCATGGGAGTGACTTTTCTTTATAGGGCTTTCTTTCCTTTAGTCAACAAGAAATTACTTAGCATCTAATTTGATCCAGGCCCTATTTTAGGTGCTGGGCAGGCTACATAGAAGTAAGATAGTGCAAATTTCAGGTAACCTATAGTAAAGCTGGGGACACCAACCAGCAATACTTTATGGTGTATTTACCAGGTGGGAAAGGGAAGAAGGTAAACTTTCTAGGCATTGAGAACAGTATGGGCAAAGCCTCAGATAGGAGAAAGAACATGGCATATGTAGAGACTTGTGGAATGGAATGTGCTTGAGCAGTACAGGGAAATCCAGTTGGGAAGAGAAGAAATAGGTAATATCAGGAGACAAAATAAAGGTGATTTAGATGAGACTGTATAGTGGCTTAGTGGGCATGCTATGAAGAGCTTGGGCTCTTTACTATAAATTATGAGGAGCTCTCGAAAATATTAGTGTTGAAGTGACATGAATGGATTTATGGTTTTAGAAAGGTAACTCTAGCAGCAAGGTGGAGAGTAACAGTTGAGGAGTAAGAGATACAAGGTACACAACCATTTAGGAAACTTTTGCCAAAGACAAACAGGAGAAAATAAGAATAGTCAGAAGAGAAGGAAGATACTGTGGGAAATAATATAAAAATACATTAATAGAATATAGAGATTGTTGTAAGAGGTTGGCCAAGAAAGTCAGAAGTTAAATATGCTACCAAAGTTTCTAAGGATAAAGTCAGTGAAATAACAAATTCTCTCCCATTGACTTGATGAAAACAGAGAAGGGCTTATATTTAAAACATGCTTATAAACAGACCAGCTATAAACATAAGAATTTTTATTGAGTGTTTATTCTCTATTAGGCTAAACATATATTACATGTACTAACTCTTCAGAAACATTCATTCAACAAATAAATACTGTCAACTGTGTGCCTGAGGTTTTAGATATTGTTTTTTTTTCATTATTTCCATTTTATTAATGAGAGAACTGCAGTTTGAAGAGGTTAAAGAAGTTGCCATGATATCACAGCTAATACATGGAGTTAGGACTAGAATCCAGTTTTGTTTTGTTCTCAAATGTTTTCACCAACTGTGCTGTGCTGCCTTTTTGACATTATGTGGAGTGGGTAGGCTCTGTATTTCCCAGGAAAACTGGTTCCACATTTACTCCAGTGCCTCTGAGTGTCTCTAAATAACGTGGTTATCATTGACATTTCTCATTTTAACAAGCTATTGATTTCTCTCTATGAAAGATAAGGATATAATTCTTTCCTCTTTCTGCCCCACTACACACATGCAAACTTTTTATCTCCCATACTCCCCAAACAGTAATGATCTAATTTTGGTTTAACATATTCACTATTCTTTTATTATGACTATATTCCCTGTTTACAGCTGAGCCAAGTATAAAAGTATAATTACTTTTACTGTACAATTTAAATATTCATCATCCTTAATTTTTTTTCTTTTTTTTCTTGATTTTCTATGTACCTATTATTAACCCAACCTCAGACTCCTTGACAATTGTCTAGAATGCCTCTGAATACATTAATTCACCTTCAGGTTTCTATTTTGTGTACCTGAAGAACCCTCTCTTGTACTGTTCTTAACATGTACCCAACCAAATTGATTCCTCCTCTGCCTGGAATATCTTTGATCCTCTTCTTGGGGCCTTCTTTTACCATCATCCTGAGATGTCTTTTACCTCTTCTTTGTGCTGCATAGCCTGTTTCTGATTTTTCTTGTCTTTCCTATTTCTTATAGAAGATAAATGTTTTGAAATTTTTACGTGTTTGAAAGCACATTAATTTTTTCCTTAGTTTTTTAAATGGTGGTTTGACTTGGTAATGAATTCTAGGTTGAAAATATTTTTCCTTCAGAATTTTAAAAGGATTTCACCATTGTCATCTAGATTGCAATACTGAGTATAAGCCACCTATCATTTTTTCTTTTTGGTAGCTTGAGGGATGTTCTCTTTGTCCCTAGTGATCTGAAGTTGCCTAATAGTTTTCATTTTGGTTTTTTTTTTGTTTGTTTTTGTGGGGAGTGGGGTGATTCTTCTCTACATACTCTCTTTTTCCTTCCTTCCTGTACCTCTTCTCCCCTCCTCCTGCATCTTTTAGATTAAAAGTATAATATAATAAGAAATACATTTAATCATTTTCCCCCAGTTTCTGGCACAAAGCTCCTTAAAACCCATGGAATTTCTCGAGTGATGAGTGTCATTTGTCCTTCATGAAGAGTCTCTGAGCAAACCTGAGCTTTACGAGATGGCTTACTTGTGCCACAGTCAGCCTTAGGATGGGGCTAGTCACAAGAAAGACCAAGTGCTTAGAGTTGAAATTTTCAGCCCTGCCTACTGACCTCTGGGAAGGGGAAATAGGTCAGGGGGAGACTGCAGATTAAGCTCTATAAGGACTCTTCAACAACAGGATTTGATGAGCTTCTGGGTTGGTGAATGCATCTACAGGCTGGGAGGGTGGTATACCCCAGGTCCATAGGAGCAGAAGCTCTTGCTCTTGGGACTCTTTCGAACCTCACCGTATGCACCTCTTCATCTGGCTTTTCATCTGTATCCTTCATTGTAATCTGGGAAATGTAGGCAAATGTTTCTCTGAGTTCTGTGAGCCACTTTAGAAAATTCAATGAACCCAAGAAGGGTTTTGTGGGAACCTCTGATCCACAGCCAATTTGTCAGAGACACAGGTGACAACCTGGACTTGTGATGGGAGTCTGCTCTGGAGTCTTGTAGGACTGAGTCCTTAACCTGAAGGATCTGATGCTATCTCCAGGTAAATAGCGTTAGAATTGAGTTAAATTGTAGGACACTCAGTTAGTAGACTCTGAGAATTGGAGAATTGCCTGGTGGTGTTGGAAAAACACATTGGAAGCTTCCCTTAGTTGTGTGCTGATATATAGCTTTCTGCTCAGTTTTAAGAGGGAACTAAAAAAGTGAATTGAAAATATGAAAATATGAATGTGGCTTGTCAACTGAGAGCTCTTGCATGTTGCTCCAACAATGGGGAACCTCTGATGTTTATATCCTTTAGAACAGGTGAGATTCTGCATAGAAGAATATTCAGTCTCCTTCCTGGAGGGGGGAAGGCTGGGTGACAGCTTTCAGTGAGCTTAGTGTTATGGTAGGAAGCCAAGGAAGCCAAGGACACAAAGTTTCTGTTGAGGCTTGAGGAAGGTAGAGGATCACAAGGTGCTTGGGTTCTTGAGATTGAAACAATATAACAATGTTCCCCCACCACCGGGACTCAGTGGTACGGAACAGCTTGTTGATCATAGTCATGGAAGCCCATATGTTTGTAATACAGTATCCCGGTAACTTTTACAGAGGTAGATTAAAATATAACTAGCATCCTGAATACACCTATAGTGATCTAATAGCTCCCACTGCAATGGTTCCTGGGTGCTGACTCCCGTCTAACTTTGTAGAAAAAGTATATAAGGCATGGATGGCCCTGCTGTACTTGGGGCTCAGCCTTTGAATAGGAATCTGCTGAGCCAGTGCCAGCACTAATAAATGCTGCTCCCCACCAAACATCTCAGTGTCCCAACTCCTTGTTCATAGTTCCTGTAGTTCCTGCAACAGTGTGGAAGGGATCTCTTTATTTTTTAGTAAGTTGTGCCTTGAGATAAGCTGTTCTCCATCAGCCTGGAAGGGAAGTACCTTTATCTTCCTTTAAGTAGACACCTCCAGTCTTTTGCTGGTGCAGAGCATTGCTAGTTTCTTGCCTGTCCAGAGTTGGTTGGGGACCTGAGACCTACTAGATTTTCAGACAACTTCCTTTTTTAAAGCCCTTCTTCCTTTACCCGCATTTTCAGAGGTATATGATGCTGCTGACTTCTGAGTCTTTTGGGGATTCAGTTTTCTTATGTTTGCTATGTCATTTATATTTTTTCCCTTCTACTTTATATTCTCCAAAATTTGTTTTTGTTACTATCTCATGTTCTCAATGCTTTAATGGTAAACCTTAAAAAAAAATCCCTTTATTAATTTACTGGGATTTTGATAGGTATTGAAAGTGTGCGTATTCAGTTTCCCATCTTTACCCAGAAGTCCAAGGAATGCGAGGAAACTCTTTCTGGAATCTTTTGTGTTGTTGTGGTTTTAATTTCATTTATTAAAGCTGGTTTCCCTGTGGCATCCTTCATGGAGATGAAGAATTGATAGCCAAAGTACTCTTGTTGCATGGACTGGAATGGCTCTATGATTTGAATCAAATCCATTAAGCTCTGCTATTTAGTTTATGTTTCCATAAACTAGAAATAATACCTTATACTCATAGGTTATTATGAAGATATAATCAGATAATCTGGCATTTTGTAAAAGGGTTTTAATGTGCTCCGTAAATGCAAGCTAATCTATATGTGGAGACACAGTAGTATTCTTCAGAGTATAAACAATCTCAATTCATAAGCCGTTTTCCTCACAGATGATTTTTTTCTCCATTGCATGATTATTTTTGTTGCTTTTCCCTGAAACTTCTCTCTGTTTTCCAAGAATAGCCAACTGCTCTACCCTATGCCAAGAGGAGGGAAATGATTATACTGAGCTCTTTTATGTCAAACTTCTGACAACACCTCCCATGGCATTTCTTTACTAAGACAAAACAACGAGGGAATAAATTCATCTTCAGTTCATTATGTCTACTCTGCTTCTTCTGCCTTTGAGTATTCTATTCCATCTGGTTACCCTAGATGAGGGATTTTTCCTTTGTGCCATCACCAAAGTTGCAAACCAAATGGCAGCTTATCTCAACTGCCAAACTGTGAAATATACATGCTCCACTAACTGAAGAAAATATACTGACAGAAAAGGCCTGGATTCAGTGACCTAAGCCAAAAATAGTTACAGGCAGAAAAAAAAATCAATCATTTGTTATTCCCTGCTGGCAGCAAAGAACTCCAAAATAGATGTACTTTTCCTGAACAGAGATTAATTGTCTCATGATTCTATGGCATCAATTTCAGAAATTCATGTGCCAGAGATACATTCTTGTATACCTTCTCTAAGGAGTTTCTCTTGATACTTTTGATAGAAGCTCTACTTTTTTTACAGTATGAAAATAAAATTAGATGGATTTTGACTTCTGAACTTGATGGGGAAATTGAGAGCAGTCTAGCCCTTCAATTTTAAACAACTGGATAACTGGACAAAATATATGGAACCACCTGAAAATCTAGCACTTGAGAGTGTAAAATAAACAATGTTCAACATCCAGTAAAAGAACTCCCTTTTTATTCTGCACTTTTTGTATAGTCCTTGACTGATTTTATTTATTTATTTATATTTATTTTATTTTTATTTTGGTATCATTAATCTACAATTACATGTGCAACACTATGGTTACTAAACTCCCCACTTCATCAGGCCCCCTCCCCCACTTACCCCAATACAGTCACTGTCCATCAGCGTAGTGAGATGCTATAGAATCACTACATGTCTTCCCTGAGTTGTACAGGCTTCCCCGTGCCCCCACAACATTATACCTGCTAATCATAATGCCCCTTTTTCCCCCTTATACCTCCCCACCCATCCTCCCCAGTACCTTTCCCTTTGATAACTGTTAGTCCATTACTGGGTTCTGTGAGTCTGTGGCTGTTTTGTTCTTTCAGTTTTTTTCTTTGCTCTTATGCTCCACATATAAGTGAAATCATTTGATACTTGTCTTTTTCCACTTGATTTATTTCACCGAGCATAATACCCTCTAGTTCCATCCATGTTGTTGCAAATGGTAGGATTTGTTTTCTTCTTATGGCTATATAATATTCCATTGTGTATATGTACCACATCTTCTTTATCCATTCATCTACTGATGGACACTTAGGTTGCTTCCATTTCTTGGCTATTGTAAATAGTGCTGTGATAAACATAGGGGTGCATCTGTCTTTTTGAAACTGGGCTGCTGCATTCTTAGGGTAAATTCCTAGGAGTGGAATTCCTGGGTCAAATGGTATTTCTATTTTGAGTTTTTTGAGGAACCTCCATACTGCTTTCCACAGTGGTTGAACTAATTGGCATTCCCACCAGCAGTGTAGGAGTTCCCCTTTCTCCACATCCTCGCCAACATTTGTTGTTGTTTGTGTTTTGGATGTTGGCCATCCTTACTGGTGTGAGGTGATATCTCATTGTGGTTTTAATCTGCATTTCGCTGATGATTAGTGATGTGGAGCATCTTTTCATGTGCCTGTTGTCCATCTGCATTTCTTCTTTGGAGAAGTGTCTATTCATATCCTCTGCCCATTTAATTGCATTATTTGCTTTTTCTCTGTTGAGGTGCATGAGTTCTTTATATATTTTGGATGTTAACCCAACGCCTTATTGGATATGTCATTTATGAATATATTCTCCTATACTGTAGGATGTCTTTTTGTTCTACTGATGGTGTCCTTTGCTGTACAGAAGCTTTTCAGCTTGATATAGTCCCACTTGTTCATTTTTGCTTTTGTTTCCCTTGCCTGGGAAGATATGTTCATGAAGAGGTCACTCATGTTTATGTCCAAGAGATTATTGCCTATGTTTTTTTCTAAGAGTTTTATGGTTTCATGACTCACATTCAGGTTTTTGATCCATTTTGAGTTTACTTTTGTGTATGGGGTTAGACAGTAGTCCAGTTTCATTCTCTTACATGTAGCTGTCCAGTTTTTGAAGAGGTTGTCATCTCCCCATTGTATATTCAAGGCTCCTTTATCATATATTAATTGACCGTATGTGTTTGGGTTAATGTCTGGCTTTCTATTCTGTTCCACTGGTCTGTGGGTCTGTTCTTGTGCCAATACCAAATTGTCTTGATTACTGTAGCTTTGTAGTAGAGCTTAAAGTCTGGGAGTGTAATTCCCCCTGTTTTATTCCTCCTTCTCAGGATTGCTTTGGCTATTCGGGGTCTTTTGTGGTTCCATATGAATTTTAGAACTATTTGTTCCAGTTCGTTGAAGAATGCAATTGGTATTTTGATAGGGATTGCATTGAATCTGTAGATTGCTTTAGGTAGTATAGCCATTTTGACACTATTTATTCTTTCTAGCCAAGAGCATGGGATGGATTTCCATTTGTTAGTGTCCTCTTTAATTTCTCTTAGGAGTGTCTTGTAGTTTTCAGGGTATAGGTCTTTCACTTCCTTCGTTAGGTTTATTCCTAGGTATTTTATTCTTTTTGATGCAATTGTGAATGGAATTGTTTTTCTGATATCTCTTTCTGTTAGCTCATCATTAGTGTATAGGAAAGCAACAGATTTCTGTGTGTAAATTTTGTATACTGCAACTTTGCTGAATTCAAATATTAGTTCTAGTAGTTTTGGAGTGGAGTCTTTAGGGTTTTATGTACAATATCATGTCATCTGCAAATAGTGACAGTTTGACTTCTTTACCAATCTGGATGCCTTGTATTTCTTTGTTTTGTCCGATTGCCATGGCTAGGACCTCCAGTACTATGTTGAATGACAGTGGAGAGAGTGGACATCTCTGTCTTGTTCCCCATCTTAGATGAAAAGCTTTCAGCTTCTTGCTGTTAAGTATGATGTTGGCTGTGGGTTTGTCATATATGGCCTTTATGATGTTGAGGTACTTGCCCTCTATACCCATTTTATGAGAGTTTTTATCATGAATGGATGTTGAAGTTTGTCAAATGCTTTTTCAGAATCTACGGAGATGATTACGTGGATTTTGTTCTTCTTTGGTTGATGTGGTGGATGATGTTGATGGGTTTTTAAATGTTGTACCACCCTTGCATCCCTGAGACGAATCCCACTTAATCATGGTGTATTATGCTCTTGATGTATTTTTGAATTCGGTTTCCTAATATTTTGTTGAGTATTTTTGCATCTGTGTTCATCAGGGATATTGGTGTGTAATTTTCTTTTTTGGTGGGTTCTTTGCCTGGTTTTGGTATTAGAGTGATGCTGGCTTCATAGAATGAGATAGAAAGTATTCCCTCCTCTTCTATTTTTTGGAAAACTTTAAGGAGAATGGGTATTATTACTTCTCTTTATGTCTGGTAAAATTTAGAGGTGAATCCATGTGGCCCTGGGGTTTTTGTTCTTAGGTAGCTTTTTGATTACCAATTCAATTTCATTCTGGTAATTGGTCTGTTTAGGTTTTCTGTTTCTTGCTTGGTCAGTCTTGGAAGGTTGTATTTTTCTAAGAAGTTTTCCATTTCTTCTCGGTTTTCCACCTTGTTAGCATACAGACTTTCATAGTATTCTCTTATAATTCTTTGTATTTCTATGGGGTCTGTCGACATTTTTCCTTTCTCATTTCTGATTCTGTTTATGTGTGTAGATTCTCTTTTTTTCTTAATAAATCTGGCTATGTGTTTATCTATTTTGTTTTTTTAAAAAAAACAGCTCTTGGTTTCATTGATTTTTTTCTATTTTATTCTTCTAAATTTTATTTATTTCTTCTCTAATCTTTCTTATATCTCTCCTTCTGTGACTTTGGGCCTCATTTGTTCTTCTTTTTCCAATTTCAATAATTGTGTCTTTAGACTATTCATTTGGGATTGTTCTTCCTTCTTTAAATAGGTCTGGATTGCAATACACTTTCCTCTTAGCACTGCCTTTGCTGCCTCCCACAGAAGTTGTGCCTTTGTGTTGTTGTTGTCATTTCTCTCCATATGTTGTTTGATCTCTGTTTTAATTTGGTCGTTGATCCATTACTTATTTAGGAGCATGTTGTTAAGTCTCCATGTATTTGTGAGCATTTCTGTTTTCTTTGTACATTTCTAGTTTTATACCTTTGTGATCTGAGACGTTGGTTTGTAGAATTTCAGTATTTTTTAATTTGCTGAGATTATTCTTGTGCCCTAGTATGTGGTCTATTCTGGAAGATGTTCCATGTGCACTTGAGAAGAATGTGTATCCTGCTGCTTTTGGGTGTAGAGTTCTGTAGATGTCTGTTAGGTCCATCTGTTCTAGTGTGTTGTTCAGTGCCTCTGTGTCTTTACTTATTTTCTGTCTGGTTGATCTGTCCTTTGGAGTGAGTGGTGTGTTGAAGTCTCCTAAAATAAATGCACTGCTGTCTATTTCCTCCTTTAATTCTGTTAGTATTTGTTTCACATATGTCGGTGCTACTGTGTTGGGTGCATATATATTTAAAATGGTTATATCCTCTTGTTGGACTGACCCTTTTATCATTATATAATATCCTTCTTTATCTCTTGCTACTTTATTTGTTTTGAAGTCTGTTTTGTCTGATACAAGTACTGCAACTCCTGCTTTTTTCTCCCTGTTGTTTGCATGAAATATCTTTTTCCATCCCTTCATCTTTAGTCTGTGTATATCTTTGGGTTTGAGGTGAGTCTCTTATAAGCAGCATATAGATGGGTCTTGTTTTTTTATCCATTCTATTACTCTGTGTGTTTTGATTGGTGCATTCAGTCCATTTACATTTAGGGTGATTATCGATAGATATGTACTTATTGCCATTGTTGGCTTTAGATTCCTACTTACCAAAGGTTCAAGGGTCGCTTCTTTACTATCTAACAGTCTACCTTAACTCTCTTGTTAAGCTATTATAAACACTGGCTGATGATTCTTTTTTCTCTCCCTTCTTATTCTTCCTCCTTTATTCTTTATATACTAAGTGTTTTATTCTGTACTCTTTTACTTTTCCTTTGACTGGTTTTGTGGATGGCTGATTTTACTTTTTGCCTTTAGTTAGTATTTGGATGGTCTGCTTTCTCTGCTATGATTTTATTTTCTCTGGTGACATCTTTTTAGCCTTAGGAGTGCTTCCATCTAGACAGCCCTTTTAAGATATCCTGCAGAGGTGGTTGGTGGGAGGCAAATTTCCTCAACTTTTGCTTGTCTGGGAATTGTTTAATCCCTCCCTCAAATTTAAATGATAATTGTGCTGGATACAGTATTCTTGGTTCAAGCCCCTTCTGTTTCATAATGTTAAATATATCATGCCATTCTCTTCTGGCCTTTATGGTTTCTGTTGAGAAGGCTGATGATAGCCTAATGGGTTTCCTTTGTAGGTGATCCTTTTTTTGTCTCTTGCTGCCTTTAATACTCTGTCCTTGTGTTTGATCTTTGCCATTTTAATTATTATGTGTCTTGTTGTTGTCTTCCTTGGGTCCCTTGTGTTGGGAGGTCTGTGGGCTTCATGGTCTGAGAAACTATTTCCTTCCCCAGCTTGGGGAAGTTTTCCTCAATTATTTCTTCAAAGACCCTTTCTACCCCCTTTTCTCTCTCTTCTTCTTCTGGTACTCCTATAATGCGAATATTGTTCCATTTTGATTGGTCACACAGTTCTCTTAATATTTTTTCATTCCTAGAGATCCTTTTATCTCTCTGCCTCAGCTTCTCTGTATTCCTGTTTTCTGATTTCTATTCCATTAACAGTCTCTTGCACTTTGTCCAGTCTGCTCTGGAGCCTGTCAATCACTTGTCTCATTTCTGCAGTCTGTCCTCACTTCCTCCCTTAGCTCTTGCTTATTTCTCTGTAGATCAATCAGCATGGTTATGACTTTTATTTTGAATTCTTTTTCAGGACGATTGTTTAAACCCATCCCATCAGGCCCTCTCTCTGGGGTTGTCTGTGTGATCCTTGTCTGGACCATATTCCTCTGTCTTTTCATGACAATAGAAGTGGTGACTGGCAGGTGCCACGTGTGTCAGCTGGGAGAACAAAGTCCCTTTATGCTTGTTGTTCTCCTTGCCCTTCCCCGGGGCCTGAGCTGGTTTCCCACACACCGGGAGGCAGTCTCTGGGATAATCCCCTGAGCTGCCTGTTTGCAGGGCCGCCTCAGCCTAGCCTATAGCACTGTGGGGGTTTGCGGTCTTCCTGGGTGCGTTTTGGTCCCCTTGGTGCCTTCCAGCGCTTGTTATGGGTTCTGGGTCCCTTCCCGCTTAGCTGCGCACCAGCCGGGAGTAGATTCTGTGAGGTTGCTGTGGGTGGGGCCGCTCCTCTGCTGTTCCGCAGCTGTGGCGGATCCACCGGACCCTTTGCGATGCTGGCTGGGGGCTATGAATGGCAGGCTGCTGCTCTCGGTGGGAAGCCACGGCCTGGCTGCTTTGCCCGGCTGCTGGCCAGGGGGTCCGAAATTCCCCAAGACTCCCGTCCTGCTGGGCTGAGTACACTGGGACTATTTTGTTCTGCTGTTGAACCCTTGTCTCTTTAAGACTTTTAAAAAAGTGCCCGCTTTTCTTTTGTCCCAGGGAGCCTGCTGAGGGGACCCGCTTGCAGTCTCTGTCTCGGATCCTGCCCTTCTGTTTCTCTAATCTCTGATACACAATGTGATGTGTGTCTGTGCTCCTGGTGCAGATCACCAGGTCTGGTTATTTGGCAGGTCTGTACTTCCACTCCCTCCCAGCTCTGAATCTTTTCCTCCTGCCAGTGCGCTGGGGTGGGGGAGTGTTCCGGTCCCGCCGGGTCGCAGCTTTGTATCTTACCTGCTTCGTGAGGCACTGAGTTCTCGCATATGTAGCTGTAGCCTGGTTGTTGTACTGTATATTCTGGTCTCTCTTTTAGGAATATTTGTATCTGTTGTATTTTCACAAATATATATGGTTTTTGGAGGAGATTTCCGCCACTCTGCTCATGCCACCATCTTCCCAGAAGTCTCCTTGACTGATTTTGTGAGTAGTTGATTTAATTTCATAATTGCTTGGCAATTAATTGCCTTTATTGTGGGTTTATTTTCACTGGTCAAAGCTATTTATCCTTAGGAACATTTCCATTTACAGCAGTCCCTTTAACATCTCCTGTAAGGCTGGCTTAGTGTTGGCAAATTCCTTCAACTTTTGTTTATCTGGAAATTGTTTAATTCCTGCTTCAATTTTAAATGATAATCTTGCTAGAGTAAAGGATTCTTGGGTGGAGGTCCTTCTGTTTTGCTACATTAAATATATCATGCCACTCCCTTCTGGCCTGTAAAATTTCTGTTGAGACGTCTGCTGGTAGCCTGATGGGATTTCCTTTATAAGTAATCTTTTTTCTCTCTCTGGCTGCTTTTGATACTCTCTCCTTATCCTTGATCTTTGCCATTTTAATTATTATATGTCAGTATTGTCTTCCTGGGTTCCTTTTTTAAGGAGATCTCTGTACTTCCATGACTTGCATGTCTATTTCCTTCCCCAGATTGGGGAAGTTTTCAGCAATTATTTCCTTAAAGAGACTTTCTATCCCTTTGTCTCCCTCTTCTCTTTCTGGTACCCTTATTATGTGAATATTGTTCTGTTTGGATTGGTCACACAGCTCTTTTTTTATTCTTTTATTCCTAGAGTCTTTCTTCTCTCTGCTTTTTGGCTTCATTGTTTTCTTGCTCCCTAATTTCCAAGTCATTTACAACTTCTTTAACCTCTGAAAATCTGCTGTTAAATCCCTCCATTGTATGTTTCATTTCAGATCGTGTATTCTTCAGCTCTGAGTGGCTCTTTTGCAGATTGTCTGTTTTTTTGTTGAGATCTTCCCTCAGATCTTGAATATTTTTCTGTGGACCTGTGAGCATATTTATGACTTTTACTTTGAACTCTTTCTCAAGGAGATTGGTGATTTCAGTTTCTTTGGCCCTCTTTCTGGTGTTTTGTCTTGAAATTTTGCTGAAACAAATTCCTCTGCCTCCTCATTTTTTCAGTGTCTTATGGAGTAATATTTTTATGAAGGAGGCGCCCTCTAGTGCCCAGAAGCTCAACACTTCACCTTCCAGTGTGGGAGCCCCAGCTACTAGCATGCAGTGGGTGGGGCATCTTTCTACCTGGCTTGTAGTGATCTGGTTTCAGGTGGGCTGTTTGCTTTGGCCATGCCTTTGTGATCAGTGCAGGAGTCTCTGCTAGAGTTGCTATGGGTGTGGCCAACTTCTGCCTGGGCTGCAGCAGTGTCAGCAGCTGCAGGTGGGTGGGACCAGCACCTGTTGGGAGGAAGGAGCTCCCAGGGCTGGCTCCCCACAGGCAGTTCCCTTGCTGGGGCCAAGAAAGCTGGGAGAGTCTCCCTCTACCTACCTGGTAGCAAAGTTTGACATCACTGCTGGGTCAAGTGGGACGTCAGCTGGTTGAGCATTCAGGAGAAGCTTTGGTGGTAGCTTCTGGAGCTGCCATGTGTGAAGCCACCCTCCGCCTGGCCTGCAGCAAAGATGGGGGTGGCAGGCAGGTGGGACTGGTGGAACGAAGGAGCTTCCCAGTTCTGCCTCCTTCTAGCAGTTCCCTGGCTGGGCAGAAACAGGGCCAAGAAACCTGGGAGGGTCTTCCTCTGCCTACTGGCAGCAAAGTCTGTTCCCACTGCCAGGCCAAGTGGGCTGTCTGTAGGCCATGCACCACAGGGAGGAGCCTTGGGGCTGTGTTGCCAGTGAGGGGGATGGAGGATCTCGGGCTCCTGAGAGTTCCCAACCTCTTGGGCCAAGGGCAGTCTGGTAGGTATTGTCCACCTGCCCTTTCTCCTGAGCAGAAAGCTCCGGGTAACCTCAGCCTCCCCGAGTGTTCTGCCAGTCTTTGTCGTCTGGCCTCACTAATCACCAGAGCATGTTCTCCTGGAGCAGATCTCCAGGGCCAAGTGTTCAGCCATCTTGGGCTCCTACTCTCTCCCTGTTCCATTCCTCTTCCTCCCTCCTGTGTTCTGGGGTAGGGGGAGGGATTGAGTCCACTGGATCACTGCTTTGCCACTTTACCCTTTTCTGTGAGGTCTTCTCTTCTTCCCCAGATATAGATGGTCAGGTCTGCAGTCTTCAGATAGTTTTCAGGTTTAGTTGTACTTGCTGTATTTTCTTTTCTTAATGTGTTTTTGGGAGGGGGTTTCTGTCATCTTTTTCCTAGAATCCAAGAACTCCGTTTTTAAAACCATTGGTATCCCAGAACTCTGATTCCTGAGAAGGAAAACAAATAAGTTGAGTCGTAAAACCACTTTGGTTTCTGCCAGAGAAATAGAAATGGGGATCTCAAGATGAGCAAAATGATGTCCCTGATTTAAGGAGACAGATATTGCAGTGTGGAGAAGAGATTAGGTAGTTGGAATTTGTAGGACAGAGAACAGGAGAGGAGAGAGCTATGCAGAGAAAGAGCTCCAGAAATCTGCATATGACTCCCTTGGGTCTGAAGCTGAATATAAATCAAGGATTTATAATGTAGAAACCAGGGAGGCTGGGAAAAGGTAATTGGGTAGTTGTTAGCTGAAAATTCTCAAAGCTCACCCACAGGGGTGGGAGATGTTAAAATTCTGACCAGCTAGAATGGAGAGTCCTCATTTAACAACTATGACATTTCCATAGAGACTCCAGAAAGGTCATACTTTAGAAGGATGGCAAAACTAGCCCTAATGTTAGCTACACTGGACTTTTTTTCATAAAAAAGCTGAAAAAGAAGCTTTGAAAGATCAACATTATTGGTGAGTAAATTAACCTGGTAGAATAATGTCTAACACTATTTAAAAACTGAAACAAAGTCTAACATTTGAGAATGTAAAGTTGACCATGGCCAACATCCAAAAAAATATACCAAAGCAGTAAAGAGCTTTAAAACAGCTATGATTAATATGGTTATGGCTGTAATGGTAAACACAAAAATAATCAAAAGAGAATTAAAAAACTATAAAAAAGAGCCAAATGGAGCTTTTGAAGCAGAATAGTATACCTAATACATTTATTGGATGAGATTAATAGCAGATTAGATACTGTAGAATAAATAAAAAGCCAGTGAGCTTTAAGATATATGAATATAACCTATTCAAACTGAAACTCAGAAAAAAGCTGAAAAAAATCAACAAACTGATCTGTAGAAAATATCAAGTTATTTGGAGTCCCAGAGAAGGGGATAGAGGACAAAAAATTCTTGAAGAAATAGTGGCTGGAAAATATTCAAATTTGATGGAAACTATAAAAGCTGAGTCCCAATAAATTAAATGAACTCCGATCAGATAAGACACAAGGAAAATCACAGGAAGTTATATCATAATTGGATTGCTAAAATTAAGGTTCATTTTGGCAGGAAAAAATCTTTGACCAGTAATCTCATTTTGGGGTACTGAATAGGTCAGCTGGTAGAGTCTATGGACAGGTGGAACTTACTATCAAGGTCTCTAGTTGGGTGAGGACAGTACCTATGCTCTGAGGTTGGGGTGGGTGTTGTGCTTCTGGGTGGGCTGTATAGTCAGTTGGCTCCACATTCAAGCAGATCCTTGGGTGGGCTTCCTAATTGGTAGGACTGTAGGCTGGCCTGTGGCTGCCCATTTCCTGTGGTTATGCTTCCTGTATGGATGGAAGTGGAGGCTATCATCAAAAGTTGGGTGAGACTGTTCATTTGTTTTTCTGATTGGGCAGGGTGGTAGAATGACCTGTTGACTGGGCATTCATTCAGACAGAACTGCCTGTCAACCTAAATAAAATGCCTGTCAACAGAGATAAACCGAGGCAAGCTCAAATAACCAGAAATTGAATTTATTCATGAATAGCAGAGAAACTGCAGTTTGGGTAACACAAACTGTAGCAAGCTTCAGGTGAGTCAGTTGAAGGTTTGGGGTGGGCTGTATTTATGAGCAAGGAGTGTAAAGAGGGGTAAGTCCAGCCAGAGCACAAGTAGTAAATTTATTGGCTTGAGGATGGGGAGATTCTTGGATATTCATTGGTCAGGAGATAACCTCTGGTTTTCGGTAAGTCAGGCATTTATGGGGTATCAGTCTCTCAGTGCTTTGTTTTGTTTTTCTGAGGGTGGGTCATGAGATTCTCCATTTCATAACCTCTGGTTCCATTTAGATTGAAATCATTTCACTTGCCAAATAAGCTACCTGACCAGAGAGGGCCACCAGCTTGGCTCTGCAGATGGGCAGAGTTGGTGGCTGAGATTTCTGCCCCAGTGCCATGGCAAGCAGCAGTGCTGTCCACAACAGTCTGAGCACTGATTGATGTCGTCTTGCCTTCCTTCCCACTTTCTCTGATCCCCAGTGGTAAGCCCTGCACATTACCCCAGTGATTGAGCACTTGAGGTGGAGACCCTATTGGGCTTCCTGGGGAGTGTCCTGCAATGCTGGGGGCTGAATATCTACCTGAGGCTCTCTTTCCCCACTGAGAAATTGAAGGCTTGTGGGGGCCTTCTCAGTGTGGCACTGTGCTCGCCTGGGGAGTGATGTGGTCAGAATGTTGCCTCTCTTCTTACTCTTCTAATGCAGTTCTTCTCTGTCTCAGTGGTCCAGGGGTTGCATCAGCCTCACCCCTGGGTTTTGGGACTTCTCACAGTGAAGTCTTGTTATGAATAATTGCTCTATGAACATTGGTCTTCTTCTGAGGGGGACTGAAGTCAGAAACAAGCTATGGCACCATCTTGATTATGTCACTGAAACTTGTTTTAGAAAAGGTGATGTGAAGTAAAGGAAAAAGTCAAGCCACAGGATGAGAGAAAATATTTCTGAAACTAATATCTGATAAAGGAATTGTATCCAGAATAGAGAAAGAAATTTTACAACTCAATAATAAAGTAACTTTTTAATATTAAGGTATCATTGATATTCACTCTTATGAAGGTTTCACATGAAAACCATTGTGGTTACTACACTCACCCATATTATCAAGTCCCTCCCGTAGCCCACTGCAGTCACTGTCCATCAGTGTAGTAAGATGCCACAGTTACTACTTGTCTTCTTTGTGCTACACTATCTTCCCTGTGACCCCACCCACACCATGTGTACTAATCATAATGCCCCTCAATCCCCTTCTCCCTCCCTCCCCACCCACCCTTCCCATCCCCTTCCCTTTGGTAACTTCTAGTCCCTTCTTGGAGACCCTGAGTCTGCTGCTATTTTGTTCCTTCAGTTTTGCTTCATTGTTAACCCTCCAAAAATGAGGGAAATCATTTGGTATTTGTCTTTTTCTGTCTTGATTATTTCACTTAGAATAATACCCTCTGGCCCCATCCGTGTTGTTGCAAATGGTACGATTTGATTTCTTCTTATGGCTAAATAGTATTCCATTGTGTATATGTACCATCTCAAGGTACCAACTTAGGTTGCTTCCATATCTTGGCTATTGTAAATAGTGCTGCAATAAACATAGGGGTGCATAAGTCTTTTTGAATCTAGAACTTGTTTTCTTTGGGTAAATTCCTAGGAGTGGAATTCCCCAGTCAAATGGTATTTCTATTTTGAGTTTTTTGAGGAACCTCCATATTCCTTTCCACAATGGCTGAACTAGCTTACATTCCCACCAGAAGTGTAGGAGGGTTCCCCTTTCTCTATATCCTCACCAGCATTTGTTTTTGTTTGTCTTCTCGATGTTGGCCATCCTTACTGGTCTGAGGAGATATCTCATTGTGGTTTTACTTTGCATTTCCCTGATGATTAGTGGTGTGGAGCATCTTTTCATGTGTCTCTTGGCCATCTGAATTTCTTCCTTGGAGAATTGTCTCTTCATATCCTCTGCCCATTTTTTAATCAGGTTATTTACTTTTTGGGTGTTGAGGCATGTGAGTTCTTTATGTATTTTGGATGTTAACCCCTTGTCAGATATGTCATTTACAAATATATTCTCCCATACTGTAGGATGCCTTTTTGTTCTGTTGATGGTGTCCTTTGCCGTACAGAAACTTTTTAGTTTGATTTAGTCCCATGTGTTCATTTTTGCTTTTGTTTCCCTTGCTCGAGGAGGTGCATTCAAGAAGAAGTTGCTTATGCTTATATTCAGGAGATTTTTGTCTATGTGTCTTCTAAGAGTTTTATGGTTTCATGACTAACATTCAGGTCTTTGATCCATTTTGAGTTTACTTTTGTGTATAGGGTTAAACAATAATCCAGTTTCATTCTCTTGCATGTAGCTGTCCCATTTGTTGAAGAGGCTGTCACTTCCCCATTGTATGTCCATGGCTTCTTTATCATATATTAATTGACAATATATGGTTAGGTTTATATCAGGCCTCTCTAGTCTGTTCCATTGGTCTATGGGTCTTTTCTTGTGCCAGTACCAAATTGTCTGGATTACTGTGGCTTTGTAGTAGAGCTTGAAGTTGGGGAGCATAATCCCCCCAGCTTTAGTCTTCCTTCTCAGGATTGCTTTGGCTATTCGGGGTCTTTTGTGGTTCCATATGAATTTTAGAACGATTTTCTCTAGTTCATTGAAGAATGCTGTTGGTATTTTGATAGGAATTGCATAAATCTGGAGATTGCTTTAGGCAGGATGGCCTTTTTGACAATATTAATTCTTCCTATCCATGAGCATGGGATGCGTTTCCATTTATTGGTATCTTCTTTAATTTCTCTCGTGAGTGTTCTGTAGTTTTCAGAGTATAGGTCTTTCACTTCCTTGATTAGGTTTATTCCTAGGTATTTTATTCTTTTTGATGCAATTGTGAATGGAATTGTTTTCCTGATTTCTCCTTCTGCTAGTTCATTGTTAGTATATAGGAATGCCACAGATTTCTGCGTATTAATTTTGTATCCTGCAACTTTGATGAATTCAGATATTAGTTCTAGTAGTTTTGGAGTGGATTCTTTAGGGATTTTTATGTGCAATATCATGTCATCTGCAAACAGGGACAGTTTAACTTCTTCCTTGCCAATCTGGATGCCTTTTATTTCTTTGTGTTGTCTGATTGCCATGGCTAGGACCTCTAGTACTGTGTTGAATAGAAGTGGGGAGAGTGTGCATTCTTGTCTTTTTCCCCATCTTAAAGGAAAAGCTTTTAGCTTTTCGCTGTTAAGTATGATGTTGGCTGTGGGTTTGTCATATATGGCCTTTATTATGTTGAGGTACTTATCCTCTCTACCCATTTTGTTGAGAGTTTTTATCATGAATGGATGTTGAATTTTGTAAAATGCTTTTTTAGCATCTATGGAAATGATCATGTGGTTTTTGTCCTTCTTTCTGTAGATGTGATGGATGATGTTGATTGATTTTCGAATGTTGTACCATCCTTGCATCCCTGGGATGAATCCCACTTGATCATGGTGTATGATCCTCTTGATGTATTTTTGAATTTGGTTTGCTAATATTTTGTTGAGTATTTTTGCATCTATGTTCAACAGGGATATTGGTCTGTAATTTTCTTTTTTTATGGTGTGTTTCCGTGGTTTTGGTATTAGAGTGATGCTGGCCGCACAGAATGCGTTTGGAAGTATTCCCTCTTCTTCTACTCTTTGGAAAACTTTAAGGAGGATGGGAATTAGGTCTTCACTAAATGTTTGATAAAATTCAGCAGTGAACCTGTCCAGGGGTTTTGTTCTTAGGTAGTTTTTTGATTACCAATTAAATTTCGTTGCTGGTAATTGGTCTGTTCAGATTCTCTGCTTCTTTCTGGGTCAGCCTTGGCAGGTTGTATTTTTATAGAAAGCTGTCCATTTCCTGTAGGTTATTCAGTTTGTTAGTATATAATTTTTCATAGTATTTTCTAATTATTCTTTGTATTTCTGTGGTGTCCGTAGTGATTTCTCCTTTTTCATTTCTGATTCTGTTTTTGTGTGTAGACTCTCTTTTTTTCTTGATAAGTCTGCCTAGGGGTTTATCTATTTTTGTTTATTTTCTTGAAGAACCAGCTCCTGCTTTCACTGATTCTTTCTATTGTTTTATTCTTCTCGATTTCATTTATTTCTGCTCTAATCTTTATTAGGTCCCTCCTTCTACTGACTTTGGGCCTCATTTGTTCTTCTTTTTCTAGTTTCATTAATTGTGAGTTTAGACTGTTCACATGGGATTGTTCTTTCCTGAGGTAGGCCTGTATTGCCATATACTTTCCTCTTAGCATGGCCTTCGCTGCATGCAACAGATTTTGCGGTGTTGAATTATTGTTTTCATTTGTCTCCATATATTGCTTGATCTCTGCTTTTATTTGGTCATTGATCCATTGGTTACTTAGGAGCATGTTGTGAAGCCTCCATGTGTTTGTGGGATTTTTCATTTTCTTTGCATAATTTATTTCTAGTTTCATACCTTTGTGGTCTGAGATACTGGTTGGTACAATTTCAATCTTTTTGAATTAACTGAGGCTATTTTTGTGGCCTAGTATATGATCTATTCTTGAAAATGTTCCATGTGCACTTGAGAAGAATGTGTATTCTGCATGTTTTGGGTGTAGAGTTCTGTAGATGTCTGTTAGGTCCATCTGTTCTAATGTGTTGTTCAGTGTCTCCTTACTTATTCTCTGGTTGATCTGTCCTTTGGAGTGAGTGGTGTGTTGAAGTCCCCTAGAATGAATGCATTGCATTCTATTTCCCCTTTAATTCTGTTAGTATTTGTTTCACATATGTAGGTTCTCCTATGTTGGGTTCATATATATTTATAATGGTTATATCAGCTTGTTGGATTAACCCCTTTATCATTATGTAATGTCCTTCTTTGTCTCTTGCTACTTTCTTTGTTTTGAAGTCTATTTAGTCTGATACAAGTACTGCAATGCCTGCTGTTTTCTCCCTATTAGTTGCATGAAATATTTTTTTCCATTCCTTCACTTTTAGTCTGTGTACGTCTTTGGGTTTAAAGTGAATCTCTTGTAGGCAGCATATGGACGGGTCTTATTTTTTTATGCATTCATTGACTCTATGTCTTTTGATTGGTGTATTCGGACCATTTACATTTAGGGTGATTATCGATAGGTATGTACTTATTAGCATTGCAGGCTTTACATTCGTGGTTACCAAAGGTTCAAAGGTAACTTCCTTTCTATCTAAGAGTCTAACTTAACTCACTTTATATGCTATTACAAACACCATCTAAAGGTTCTTTTTTTTCTCCTTTTTCTTCCTCCTCCATTCTTTATATATTAAGTATCATATTCTGTACTCTTTGTCTATACCTTGATTGACTTTGGGGATAGTTGATTTAATTTTGCATTTGCTTAGTAATTAGCTGTTCTACTTTCTTTACTGTGGTTTTATTACCTCTGCTGACAACTATTAAACCTTGGAACACTTCCATCTATAGTAGTCCCTCCAAAATACACTGTACAGACAGTTTGTGGGAGGTAAATTCTCTCAGCTTTTGCTTATCTGGAAATTGTTTAATCCCTCCTTCAATTTTAAATAGTAACCTGCCCAGGTAAAGTATTCTTTGTTTGAGGCCCTTCTACTTCATTGCATTAAATACATCATGCCACTCCCTTCTGGCCTATAAGGTTTCTGCTGAGAAGTCTGATGATAGCCCAATGGGCTTTCCTTTGTATGTGATCTTATTTCTCTCTCTGGCTGCTTTTAATAGTCTGTCCTTATCCTTGATCTTTGCCATTTTAATTACTATATGTCTTGGTGTGTTGTCTTCCTTGGTTCCCTTGTGTTGGGAGATCTGTGCACCTCTATGGCCTGAGAGACTGGCTCCTCCTCCATATAGGGGAAGTTTTCAGCAATTACCTCCTCAAAGACACTTCTTATCCCATTTTCTCTCTCTTCTTCTTCTGGTACCCCTACAATGTGAATATTGTTCCATTTGGATTGGTCACACAGTTCTCTCAATATTCTTTCATTCTTAGAGATCCTTTTTCCTCTCTGTTCCTCAGTTTCTTTGTATTCCTCTTCTCTAATTTCTGTTTCATTTATCGTCTCATCCACAGTATCTAATCTACTTTTAAAACTTTCCATTTTATGTTTCATTTCTGATACTGTGTTCTGTAATGATTGGATCTCTGACTGGAATTCCTCCCTGAGTTCTTGAATATTTTTCTGTATGTCCATGAGCATGTTAATGATTTTTATTTTGAAATTCCTTTCAGGCATATTCATGAGGTCGATTTCGTTTGACTCTTTCTCAGGAGTTGTATTCATATTCATAATTTTACTTTGAACCAGGTTCCTTTGGCATTTCATATTTGTATATGGCAC
Organism: Smutsia gigantea; assembly: GCA_032199065.1. Taxonomy (NCBI): domain Eukaryota; kingdom Metazoa; phylum Chordata; class Mammalia; order Pholidota; family Manidae; genus Smutsia; species Smutsia gigantea. Next base: position 56,485 of record JAVSCE010018701.1, on the reverse strand, counting down.
CCTCTAGTGCCCAGAAACTCTAATCTCTGGAGCTACTCAGCCCCTGAACCAATGTCGAGGGTTGTAGGGAAGTGGTATTGGTGCCTGGCAAGGGAAAGAGCTGTTTCCTGCTTCCGGCTGCTGTGCCTGTCTCCACTACCAGAACCAGTGGGCCGAGCACACCGGTATAAATCTCTATGCTTTGTGTTTGTAGTTCCTGTAGACAGAGCTTCCCGTGGCCAGCCTAACACCAGGATAGAGTTTGCCGGTTTACATGCCAGGTGGGGCTGGCTGGGAGAAAGGTGCAGTAGGCTGCTTATCATGGAGGGGGTCCTTGGAGCTCTGTAGCCAGCCAGGGAGCTGGAGCACCTGAAGACTGTGAAAGTTCCCAACCTGCTGGGCCTAGTGCACCCAGACAATTTTGTCTACCTGTCTTCTCTCCTGAGCAGTAAGCTCTTTGCAATCCTTTGCCCTTTAGCCACCCTCTTGCTGTTAGGAAGTCTCTCAGACTGCCTGCCTTTCTTTTGTCCCAGAGCAGCCAGATATGGAGTCCTACTTTTCACAAGCAGCTGGAATCTCAGTCTCTCCAGGTATTCTGCCTGTCTTAGCTTTCCAACCCCTTAACCACAAGAGTACCATGAAAACACCGTGAAATGTAGGTTTGTGCTCCCAGATCAGATCTCCGTAGTTAGGTATTCAGCAGTCCCAGACTCCACTCCCTCCCTGCTCTGTTTCTCTTCCTCCACCCAGAGACCTGGTGTAGGGGAAGGGCTAGGGTCCCGCCAGGCCATGGCTTTGGTATGTTACCCTGTTCCGTGAGGTTTATTCTTTTCTCCAGGTGTATGCAGTTTGGCGCAGTCCTCTTTCCTGTTGCTCTTTCAGGATTAGTTGTATTAGTTATATTTTTGTATTATATGTGGTTTTAGGAGGAAACCTGTGTCTCGCCTCTCACGCCACGATCTTTAATCCTGTCCTTCCTGTTTCTTATATGACTTGTTGACATCAGAATTTTCAAAATTCAATATATCACAATTTGAGTTTTCAAAATTAAAAAATATCAAGGATTTCTGTAAAGTGACTCATTTGAGTCAAGTGCTTTTTCCCATCTGAATAATGGGCTGTTGATTCAGAACTCTCTAATGAAATTAGAAATGCCAATTTTTCATTCAGCCTACTTTTAAAAATCTGTTCTTTCTGTTTTGGCTTAATTTGCAAATAAATTTGATTATTCAGTTTGGTACAGAGGTTTTATTTGTATTTTAGTTTTATTCTTATGAATGAAATAGTCTGAAGCACACTGGTAAAATCTGTATTCGAATGGTACTAGTCCAGGACTCTTACTATCCAGGTCATAATATGATCTCTATTACTAAATTCCTAGGATTCTAATCTTTTGGATCTTGGTTTTAGTACCTGCAGTATGAGAAGTGTTGGACTATATTATCAGTCAGGATAGTCCAAGTTATGCTGCAGTAATAAAGAACACTCATACCACAGAGCTTGAAATAACTAGAATTTTTAATCTTGCTTCCACTATGTAACCATCATGAGTCAACTGGTATCATTGCCCCCAAATCATCATCATCCTTCCTTGGGACTCAGGCTGACAGAGTAGCCACTACGTGAAACATTGGTAATGGCCATGGCAGCAGGAAAAAGATGGCAAAACACTCATTGGTTCTTAAATCTTCTGCCCAGAAGTGACACATGTCACTTTCTTACATATAGTGTTGGCCAAAGCTAACCTTATGGCCAAGCCTGACTTCAAAGAAGGGAAGTGTTAGATATTGGTAAAAATGATGTCATCTTTATAATCTATAAAAGTTCTTTAATTTCTAGGAGTCTGTGTTTCTAAAGTGCATTAAGAGTGGATATAACAGACTTTTTTGCCTTGAGAACAAATATGTACTTTGTAGTGAAGATTGATGATACTTTTGAGGAATTTTTAATTTAGGTAATTGCAGATTCACATGAAGTTATAAGAAATAATACAGACTGATCTTGTGTACACTTTACCCAGTTTCCCCTAATGGTAACTTTGCAAAACTGTAGTACAACTTCACAGCCACGACACTGATGTTGATCTAATCCACCTATTTTATTCAGATTTCCATTTCACTTGTACTTATATATTTGTGAATGCACATTTAGTTTTCTGCAGTTTTATCAAATGCATAGGTTCAGGTATCCTCCATCTTAGTCAAAGTACTGATATGTTCCAATTCCACAAGAATCCTTTGTGTTGACCATTTTGAATCACACTTGTCTCCCTCCTACCACTATTACCTTCAGCATTAATGTGTTCTCCATTTAAAAACTTTTATCATTTCAGAAATTCTATCTAAATGGAATCATACAGTGTGTAACCTTTGAGGGTTTGCTTTTTTCATTCAGTGTAATTTCCTGGAGATTTCACCCAAGTTGTATGTATCAATAACTTGTTTTTCTTTATGTGTAGGACTCATGGCATTTATATACCTCAGTTTGTTTAACAGTTGCCTGTTGAAGGACATCAGGACTTTTCCCAGTTTCTGGCTAATATGAATAGAGCTACTATTACATTTGGTTACAAGTTTTGTGTGATGCAGTGAATTACGTTGTTATTGAATGCTGAGCCAGCCTTGTGTAGCAATAAATATACTTGGTTGTGGTATGTAAATCATTCTGTACCTTTTTTGGAATTGATTTGCTAATATTTATTGATGATATTTGCTTCTAAGTTGGTGAATCATTGGTCTGTATTTTTTTTCTAAACTATCTTTGTGTCTCTGAGTTTACTGAGGTTTTGTTCATTTTGTTTTGTTTGGTTTTTAGATTCCACAGGTGAAATCATATGGTATTTGTCTTTCTTCACCTGGCTTATTTCACTTGTAGTACCCTCTAGGTCCATCCATGTTGTCACAAATGGCAGGATATCTTTCTTTTTTATGGCTAAATAATATGCCACTGTGTATATGTACCACATCTTCCTTATCCATTCATTACTGTTGGTCATTTTGGTTGCTTCCATACCTTGGCTACTGCAGATAATGTGGCAGTAAACAGAGGGGTGCATATACCTTTTTGTATCAGAGATTTTTTTGGGGGGGGTAAATTCCTAGGAATGGAATTCCTGGGTCATATGGTATTTCTGTTTTTAGTTTTTTGAGGAACCTCCATACTGGTTTCCACAGTGACTGCACCAATTGACATTCCCACCATCATGTAGGAGGTTTTCCTTTTCTCTACGTCCTCACCAACACTTGTTATTCCTTGTCATTTGGAAAGTGGCCATTCTAACTGGTGTAAGGTGATATCTCATTGTGGTTTTGATTTGCATTTCCCTGATGATTAGCAATGTGGAGCATCTTTTCATGTGCCTGTTTGCCATCTGTATTTCTTCTTTGGAAAAAAATGTCTACTTAGGTCCTCTACCCAATTTATAATCCTGTTATTTGTTTTTTTGTCATTGAGGCATAAGAGTTTTTTATATATTTTGGATGTTAACTCCTTATTGGATAAATCATTTACAGATATATTCTCCTATACTGTAGGTTGCCTTTTGTTCTGCTGATGGTGTCCTTTGCTGTACAGAAGCTTTTTAGTTTGATGTATGTAGTCCTTCTTGTTCATTTTTTATTTTGTTTCTCTTGTCTGAGGAGAATGTCCAGAAAAAAATTTCTTATGCTTCTGCTCAAGAGATTTTTGCCTATGTTTTCTTCTAAGAATTTTATATTTTCATGTCTTATATTTAGGTCTTTAATCCATTTTGAGTTTACTTTTGTAAATAGAGTTAGACAGTAATCCAGTTTCATTCTCTTGCTTGTAGCTGTCCAGTTTTCCCAACATGATTTATTGACTGTTGGTTGGTGGTTACCATAGGGGAAGGTGAGGGGGATAAAGAGGTACAAATATCTCAATCATAATATGAGTTGATCACAGGGATGGAAGTGCAGCATGGAGAATATAGCCAGTGGTTCTGTAACACCTTTCTCTGTTGGGCAATAGTAATTGCAGTATTTTGGGTGAGAATTTAATAATGCTTGTAACTGTTGAAACACTGTGCTGTATACTTGAAACCAATATAATAATTGTGTATCAACCATACTTCAATTAAAAAAAAATCTTTGTCTGGTTGGTATATTGGCTTAATAAAATAAATTATTAAGTGCTCTCTCTTCTTCTATTTTCTGGCATAGATTGTGTAAAATCGGTGTTAATTCATTAAATGTTTGATAGAATTCTCCAGGAAAGGCACCTGGGACTAGAGATAAGTTTTTTTTGTGAATTTTTATATTACAAATTCAATTTATTTGATGGTTACAAAACTATTCATGTTACATATTTCATCTTGGTTTGAGTTTTGGTAGGTTGGGTTTTTAAGGAATTGGTTAGTATCTTTTAATTTGTTGAATGTGTGAGCATAAAGTTATTTGTTGTATTTATCTTTTTCATATCCTAAATCTGTAGTGATATCTGTTCTGTTATCTGATATCCAAGTCTGTTCTGGTAGTGATTATTTGTGTTTTTCCATTTTGCTAGACGTTTTTCAATTTATTGATTTTTTTTTGAAGGACCAGCTTTTGTTTCATTGATCTTTCTATATTTTCCTATTGTCAATGTCATTGAGTTTTACCCTGGTATTTATTGTCTCCTTTCTTGCTTTTATTTTTGATTATTTCCTCTTCTTTTTCTAATTTTTGAAGTAAGGACTTAGGTTATTTTTTTGAGACTTTCCCCTACTGTAAGCATTTAGTGATAAAAATATCCCTCTTAACATTTCTTTAGTTGTATTCCACAAATACTGATACACATTACACTTTTATTTCCATTATCATTCAGTCCAATGTATTTATTTTTCTTGAGACTTTCTCTTCGATTTATTGCTTGTTTGGAAGTTTTTGTTTAATTTCAATATATTAAGGGATTTCCCTGTTGTCTTTCTTTGTTTCATTCATTTCTTGTTAGATTGCATTATTACTAGAGAACACAGATCTGTATGATTCCAATTCTGTTAAATTGGCTGAGGTTTGTTTTATGACCTAGGAATGTTTTATGACATTAGTGAATGTTCCATGGGTACTTGGAAAAAAGGTATATTCTGCTATCAGTGGTAGAATATTCCAAAAAAGTCAATTAGAACCCCTTAGTTGATGGTGTTGTTCAGATCTTTTAAATTCTTGCTGCTTTTCTTTCTAGAAGTTCTAACATGCTAAGATGAGACTGTTGAAATACTCAGCTGTCATTGTGGATTTGTCATTATGTCACCCCCTCTTTATCTCTAGGTAATTTTCTTTGCTCTGAATCTACTTTATCACATATAAATATAGCCACTTCTGCTTTAAAAAAAAGTTTCCAAGGTATGCCATTTATCATCATTTTACTTTCAAACTCCCTATGTTTTTGATTTCATAATGAATTTCTTATACTTCATATAGTTGGGTCATTTTTTAACACATTCTCGAGGGGAGTGTGAGAGGATGGTGAAGGGGTGGAGAGGAGTGCCTTCCTTGGCCACTTTTTGTTGTCAGGATTCGTGATCAACTCAATGGTGTTGGTCTTGCCTGATGTTGGTCATGGGGGAATAATGAGCCTCTCTAGGTTGGGGGCTGGTCACCATGGGTCTGGATTGTTTCTTCCCTTAGGTGGAGGGATATAAGATGCTCTGCTGCTGTGTGTTTCCTCCAGTCAGGATCCCTCATAAGTTTCCTTTTTTCTTACCACCTTTCCACATTCTTCTTTGGTTGCCTTTTATGTTATTTACAGGGTTTGTCATTGTGCTTAGTGGGGAGGAGCAGGGTGAAATGGGTCTATACCATTTTGTCCAGTCAAAAGTCATTATATTTTGTATGTCCAATTACTAGATTGTAAATTCACTGAATGCAAGATCCCTCATACTTCTCAGTGTCTTTCACAGTCCAGAGTACAGTTTCTTGTATATTATAGATTTTCAATAAATATTTGTAATTTTAAGTGGGGATGTTTATAATTGTGAACTTTGGGTTATTTCTAGACCCAATTATGATGGATTTAAATGTCCCCTTGTAATTGTCTTCATAATGAATAGTAACCTTTCTTATTGATTATTAAATGGATGCTTCTGTGTCATTTTGGCAAATTTTAAAGTTGTCACCATCATTGCAACATTGCTTTTCTTACATTTCTTTCAGGATTTCTGTATGTTGGTTATAGCCCCTTCATCTCGAGGATTTTTCATATTTCTTCTAGACCCTCTAAATGAAGATTGTAAGAGTAAATTGTTGATATGAAAAAGAGATACTGTTAAACTAAATTTTGCATTCTGAAATAGGTGAAATATTTATTTGAAAGTCAGATATAGGAAGATAACAGAAAAGATCTAGAGATTTTGAAAGTGAACATGATTGGTTCTTAAAAACCCTGTTTTCAGTTAAAAGTAGATAAGCCTTATGGATTGGTTTAACATCATCAATTTCATTTGACTTGATCCCTGATGGGGGTAAGATACAGTTTTATGGCCTTACCTCACAAATTACATCTTATCACATGTAATTACCTTTCCCATAACAATTTCAATCACTCATTTGCCTGTCATGTTTCAGAGAACTCTAAACTTTTCTTAATGTATTTTTTAAGTGGGCCCAAATACTCCTTCCCTAATCTACCATGGAAGCTGTTATGTAATAAAGTACTTGCTTATTATGATCATTGCCTATATACCAGTTACCACATTTCTTTCATAAATACATTCTTTAAAAATTTTTAACTTTTGAATCAACTGAAGTCATTTTGAAGGTTCCTTGGCTCTGTTCCAAGTGAGTAGGGTGAAAGGCTTATTCTTATGGGTTGTTGTTTGGAAAGAAGACTAGGGATTAGGTTTTTGCTTAACAAGAATCCCCATTACCAGAGCTGACCAGAATGCTCAGATGAATGGCTATAAAAAGAGAACATGTATAGAATCACTTGTACCTCAAATGCAAGTTAACGTAAAATCAGCAAAGTGGACAGGTATTTCCTTTGTTTTACAGTTTTCATCATCTGTACAGTACAATCTGGCACTGATTGTATTTTGTTTTCTAGGGTTTGTTATTTCATCTAGTTAACTTGTTACTTTCCTTGCCATTATACATAAGCTGCTTATGGATCGGAATGAAGGTCATAATTTTTTATGCTCTCACCTCTATCCCTTAAACTCGTCCTTTTGATAAGATGATCTTAAGTTCCAGGTTTTCTGGCCAGTCCAAATTTTAAATGTTCTACCATGTTGTTCCACAAACCATTGTCATAACCCACAATTTTAACACTGGTGTATAAACAAGATCCAACAAACTGGATCTCATAATTGACATAATACTTCAGTTCTTGGGCAAGATGAACTGTCTTAATTTGCAATAAGTAACTTCTCTAATTACAGAGCTAGCAATAAGTAATCATGCTGATATTGAAGGCAGTGGCTAGAGTGATATATTTCACCAGTTTTTGGTTCAGAAAATATATTAATCACATCCAGAGTGCCTAGTTCAGTACCTTGTTATTTTATAAGATGTTAGAGGATAGAATATTATATTTATTATAGTTTCCATTGTTGCTAAAACCTAAGGGAGAGAGAAGGGAGATAATTTCATCCATAGAATATTTAAGTTTACATTATAATGATCCATCTTAAAAAAATAACTGGGAAGTGAATGTCTTTGAGAGTGGATATCATAAATTCCGTTTTATTGGTGTCTTTGGAGAGATCTTTTAGATACATAAGTGGAAACACATTTTTATGTTTTCCCTGGGTGGGCAAGTGACATTCTTTTTGAAACAATAAGCTATTAGAACAGAAAGTAGTCCTCACAACTGTATAGTTTGGTGATCTATATTTTTAATTTTCAATTTTAGTAATGGAACCACTTTTCGAACAGGGGAGAGGATTCTGAGGACCTGGTGTGAGAAGTGCCCTGGACGCAGGAGTACTTGAAGCTGGCACCGTACTGGCCCTTCTTAATTACATGTGACACAGATTCCCTCATTTGCTTCAGTATTTCATGTTTGTAAACTGGAAAGAAACAAAAAGACCTAACAAACATAATAGATTTATTTAAAATACCACTTACAGTAAAAAATCATAAATTATCTTAAGGCTCATCTTGTCAAATTTCTTTTTTTAATTTAATTTTTTATTAAGGTATTATTGATATACACTCTTATGAAGGTTTCACATGAAAAAACAATGTAGTTACTACATTTATCCATATGATCAAGTCCTCACCCATACCCCAATGCAGTCACTGTCCTTCAGTGTAGTAAGATGACACAGATTCACTATTTGCCTTCTCTGTGCTACACTGTCTTCCACGTGACACCCCACACCATGTGTACTAAAACATAATACCCCTCAATCCCCATCTCATTTCCTCCCCACCCACCCTCCCCCGCCCCTCCCCTTTGGTAACCACTAGTTCCTTCTTGGAGTCTTCCAGTCTGCTGCAGTTTTGTTCCTTCAGTTTTGCTTCATCGTTATACTCCACAAATGAGGGAAATCATTTGGCACTTGTCTTTCTCCACCTGGTTTATTTCACTGAGCATAATATTCTCCAGCTCCATCCATGTTGTTGCAAATGGTAGGATTTGTTTCTTTCTTATGACTGAATAGTATTCCATTGTGTATATGTACCACCTCTTCTTTATCCATTCATCTACTGATGGACACTTAGGCTGCTTCCATTTCTTGGCTATTGTAAATAGTACTGCAAAAAACATAGGGGTGCATATGTCTTTTTGAATCTGAGGAGTTGTATTTTTGGGGTAAATTCCAAGGAGTGGGATTCCCAGGTCAAATAGTATTTCTATTTTTAGTTTTTTGAGGAACCTCCATATTGCTTTCCACAATGGTTGAACTAGCTTACATTCCCACCAGCAGTGTAGGAGGGTTCCCCTTTCTCTGCATCCTCACCGTATTTGTTGTTCTTAGTCTTTTGGATAGTGGCCATCCTAACTGGTGTGAGGTGATATCTCATTGTGGTTTTACTTTGCATTTCCCTGGTGATGAGTGATGTGGAGCATCTTTTCATGTGTTTGTTGGCCATCTGAATTTCTTCTTTGGAGAACTGTCTCTTCATATCCTCTGCCCATTTTTTAATTGGGTCATTTGCTTTTTGGGTGTTGAGGCATGTAAGTTCTTTATATGTTTTGGATGTTAACCCCTTGTCAGATATGTCATTTACAAATATATTCTCCCATACTGTAGGATGCCTTTTTGTTCTGTTGATGGTGTTCTTTGCCATACAGAAACGTTTTAGTTTGATGTAGTCCCGTGAGTTCATTTTTGCTTTTGTTTCCTTTGCTCGAGGAGATGTGTTCAGGAAGAATTTGCTCATGCTTATATTCAGGAGATTTTTGCCTATGTTGTCTTCTAAGAATTTTATGGTTTCATGACTTAAATTCAGGTCCTTGATCCTTTTCGAGTTTACTTTTGTGTGTGGGGTTAAACAGTAATCCAGTTTCATTCTCTTGCATGTAGCTGTCCAGTTCTGCCAACACCAGTTGTTGAAGAGGCTTTCATTTCCCCATTGTATGTCCATGGCTCCTTTATTATATATTAACTGACCATATATGGTTGGGTTTATATCAGGGCTCTCTCGTCTGTTCCATTGGTCTATGGGTCTGTTCTTGTGCCAGTACCAAATTTTCTTGAGTACTGAGGCTTTGTAGTAGAGCTTGGAGTTGGGAAGCATAATCCCCCCAGCTTTATTCTTCCTTCGCAGGATTGCTTTGGTTATTCAGGGTCTTTTGTGGTTCCATATGAATTTTAGAAGGATTTTCTCTAGTTCGTTGAAGAATGCTGTTGATATTTTGATAGGAATTGCATTGAATCTGCAGAACTTTAGGCAGGATGGCCATTTTGACAATATTAATCCTTCCTATCCATGAGCAAGGGATGTGTTTCTAATTATTGGTATCTTCTTTAATTTCTCTCATGAGTGTCTTGTAGTTTCAGAGTATAGGTCTTTCACTTCTTTGGTTGGGTTTATTCCTAGGTCATCTTGTCAAATTTCAATCAGAGTCTATGATAGTTAATTTGTGTAAGATTCAAGAAGTATTTCTTGAATGCCTACCGTAGGTCAAGCACTGAAGTTCTAGTGTCTGATGACAATTGAAAACAAAGAAGTAGTTCCTGTCCTCAAGGGGTGCTTAGAGGATTTAGCACCAGAACAGATATTACCTCCTGAAAGCATCCTGACTTACCATCTTTACCTCCTACAGTTTATTTGCTTTGTGAGCTGTTGTGGAATTGTGTAGACAGCCTGTAAACTGTCCTGATTCAAGTCCCATGTATCTTGGGTCTAGCCAGTCATGCCAGGGTGTAGCTGGTGCCACATTCCATGTAAAGCAGAGATTTGGTCTATAGATATTGCCTTGAAGAGCTAGGCCCACTTTTTGGGGAGATGGGTGAGAATTTCTGACAGGTGTGTTAGTTTTCTGTTGCTGCCATACAAATAATCACAATTTGGTAGCTTAAAATAACTTTATTATGTTACAGTTATGTAGATTAGAAGCCCAACACATGTCTCACTGGGCTAAAATCAAGGCGTCAGTTGGGCTGTATTCTTTTCTTGAAGCTTTAGAGTAAGATCTATTTCCTTGCCTTTTTCAGTATCCAGAGACCTTCCACATTGCTTAGTTCATGGCCTTCTCCTTCCTTTAAAGCCAGCAATGCCAGGTCAAGTCCTTCATACATTTTATCTCACTGACTCTCCTGTGACATCTCTGTGAATTTCCTCTTCTGCCTCTCTCTTCCACTTTGAATAATCCTTGTAATTACATTGAGGTCATTTGCATAATTCAGGATAATCTCCCCATCTCAAGGTCCTTAATATTAACCACATTTGCAAAATCTATTTTGCCATGTAAGGTAATGTATTCACAGGTTCCGGTGTTTATAGTATGGGCACTTTGAGGGGCTATCATTCTGTCTACAACAGAAGGTTATATAAGCTAATTAAAGGGTCTTGATAATGACCTATGATTCACTAAAAGAAATTCAGCACAGTGTAGCCTTCACATTTTGCCATTCTAGCTGTTGAGGCTGCTAGTCTAACCACAATGTGGAGCAAAACAACATTAAATTGACTGGTGGAATGACATTTCTTTACAGACTGAATGTGTCCCTGCAAAATTCATGTTAAAGTTCCAACCCCCAGTGTAACTATATTTGGAAGGTGGGACCTTTATGGAGGTAACTAATTAAATTAGGTCATAAACATGGGTCCCTGATCCATATGATTAGTGTCCTCACAAGCAGAGATAGGAGAGAACACCCCTGCGCCATGCTCCCCACAGCCATATGAGGACACAGCAAGAAGGGGGCTATCAACAAGCCAGGAGGAGAGCTCCTGCTGGAACTGAATTCGCTGGCACCTTGGTCTGGGAACTTCTAGCCTCCAGAACTGGGAGAAAATAAATTTATGTTGTTTAAGCCACCTACTCTATGGCATTTTGTTATGTCAACCCAAGTGACTAAAACAGCTTTTGGTACCAAGAAGTGGGCTGCTGCTATAATACTGTGGGTAAAATTGTAATATTTCCAGAATGTCTCTCCTGGCTTTAGTACATCTGCATATCAACAGATGCTCAAGTGTGGAGAGAAGTTCATCTCCATATCAATGGGTAATTACCTAGGCAGCCCAGGGTGTGTCTGAACCTGAGAGGTTAAGGGGAGGGGGCTGGCTTGCTTGCTGGCTTGCTTCTTCAGGAGCAGAGGAGAGAGATGTCCCTGGACTGCAGTTTGTAAGCAATAAAAAGGTTTTAAACTTTATTTCTCCCTTTGACTGATTTCAGTTTTTAGAGGTATTTTGCCCTGGGATTTCCTCTCCCTGGACTTACAAATACCTAAGTATGTGGACGTTGTTAGAACCTTGAACTGCCTATGGGCATAGTAAGCCTCACCCCCAACCTAGTTCTAAGAAAACTGTGTTCCAGTTACTGGTAAAACCACCCATTGTTCCAGTGACCCTCACCCTAGATGTTTCCCTAGCAACGACCGGCCACCCGACCATAAAGGGCAAAGGTAACATACCTTTACCGTAAAAGAAGATTCAAAGGTACTTACATACCTTTACCTACATACCTTACATGTTATATCAGGCGGCAACTTGGTGCCAGCTGAACTCAACCAATGAAAACGTACTAGACATACTTGTTTTTAAATCATCCAATCAGCATCCCCTCTTCCTGAACCTTGTAATGCATAGAAGTCACGGGACCAACTTCCCGCTCAATTTCCTTTATAAGCAGTTCCTCCTTTGCTGCTGCTGCTGCTCTCTCCTTTAGAGACAGCCATTGTCTTTCAGGCAATAAACTTCAGTGCTGGAGTTCTCGTGTCCTCTTTTCTTGAATGAGTGAATTGGGTAGCTGAAGAACCCCCTTTCAGATGTGGCTTTGGAATTGGGTGATGTGTAGAGGCTGGAAGAATTCTGAGGTACATGCTAGAAAAGATTGACATGAAATGATTGTTGATAGAATTATGAACATTAAAGGTGATTTCTGGTGAGAGCTCAGAAAGTAAAAGAGGAGAGTTAGAGACAAAGCTCCCATTTTCTTAGAGAATATGTAAATAATTATGAACAGAAAGTTGGTAGAAATATGGATGTAAAGGCCATTTTGGTGAGGTCTGGGATGGAAATGAGGAACAGTTTGTTGGAAACTGAAAAAAGGTGAACCTTGTTATAACAAGGCTAAGAACTTGGCTGAGCTGTGGTCACATTTTTTGTGAAAGGCAGATGCTGAAAACAATGCAATGGAATATCTAGCAGAGGAGATTTTTTAAGCAAAGTATTGAAAGCACAGCATGGGTCCTTCTTACTGCTTGTAATACACTGTGGGAGGAGAGAGAGGGATGGAAGAAAGAACTACTAACAAAAAGAAACCAGAACTCAGATCTGGAAAATTTTTAGCCTATCTGATGAGGAAAGACTCAGAAAGTTCTCAGATCCCTCCCCCTCTCCGGGTGTGGTAGGAAGCCAAGGAGACAGTCTCTGTTGAGGCTTCAGGAATGTAGAGGAATCACAAGGTGCTTGCGTGCTTGAGATTGAAACAATGTGACAATGTATTCCCCCTCCACTGGGACTCAGTGGTATGGAACAGCTTGTTAATCAGTCATGGAAACCCAGTAGTTTATGATACGGTATCTGGATAACCTTTACAGAAATAGATTAAAATAGAACTAGCATCCTGAATACACCTATAGTGACCTAATAGCTCCCACTGCAACGGTTCCTGGGTGCTGTCTCCCCCCTAGCTTTGTAGTAAATGTATAAAAGGCATGGCCCTGCTGCACTCAGGGCTCAGACTTTTGGAGATCACTCTCCTCTGAGCCCACCAGTGTGGAATAAATCTCCAGCCTCCAGACCTCTGAGTGCCACTTGGTTCTTCCATCAGCGATCCGGTCCAGGTTTTCCATAACATATCCATATTTCAAAAGAAATAGAAAGCCTATTCTGAAGAGAACAGTAACCATTTAATAAAGACATCATGGGTTCCATTAATGAATTTTATCAGCTGTTTCTCATAAGAAACCAGGAGCAAAGATGGATTATACCAGCAGAGACACTACCAGTTGCAACTAAAAGAAACAGAGAAAGGGGAATGAAATGAATGATGGCTGCCAGACTTTTTGGATTCTACAGGACCAACCGTAGACCTGTTTGGCTGCCACAGTAGGCTGGTCTTAAAGAAAGGGGAGAATGATCTCAAAGGCTATTCCAAGATCATCAAGGTTGCTACTCGCACCATAGGCCCATGGGGCAAGGCTGTTTCCTCTTCCTTGGTTTCAGAGGGAAGAGCCTCTGCAAAGAGCCATGTGAGGTTGGGGATGGAGTCCTTGTAGAGAGACCAGAGGGGCTGGGGCTCCCAAAAGCTGAAGGGGTGGGGGCCATATTGCAGAGCCATGGGAGTGATGCCACCATCCCAGTGGGGCTAAAAAGCAGGATATCAAACCAAAGAGGATTATTCTCAAAGCTTCTAATGGAATTTCCCTTGTTACATTTTGGACTTGTTTGGGACCTGCCACCCCTTATTTCCTATTTCTCCTTTTTGGAATGGGAATGTCTAGCCTCTGCCTGTCTTACTGTGGTAGGAAGCCAAGCCAAGAAAAGAGACAATGTTTCTTTAAGGCTTTAAGAATGCAGAGGAGTACCAGAGTGCTTGAGGTTAAAGCAATGTAACAGTGTACCCCCCACCAGGACCCAGTGATATGGAACAGCTTGTTGATCATAGTCATGTAAACCCGTTAGTTTACAATAGAGTATCCAGGTACACTTTATTGAGAGGTTAAAACATAACTAGCATTCTGGCTGAACTTACAGTACACTAACAGCTCCCACAGCAACATTCCTGGGGCCTGACTCTCTTGTACCCTTTGGATAGGAATCCGCTGAGCCAGTGCCAGCACTAGTAAACTGCTTGGCGCCAAATGTGTCAGTGTCCCGACTCCTTGTTCATAGTTCCCGCAGTTCCTGAAACATTACCATCTTATTTTGGAAGCACATAACTAGTTCCATAGGTTCACAGCTGGAGAGAAATTTTGATAGGATGAATCATACCCAGAGTCTCATCCATTCCTTAGATGGTATTTGGATGAGATTTTATTCTTTAGAGTTGATGGTGGAATGAGTTAAAACTTGGAGGACTAATGTGATGTAATGAACATATTTTAGTTACAAGAAGGACATGAGATTTGGGGGCCAGATATGGAATATTATAGACTGAATTTGTCCCCCCAAATTCTTACATTGAACCCCAAGCCCTAATGTAACTATATTTGGAGATAGGGCCTTTATGGAGGTAAGGTAAATGAGATCACAAGGGTGGGGCCCTGATCTGATAGATTAGTGTTCTTATAAGAACATTTATAAGAAGAGATACAAGAAAGCTCTTTCTCCTTCTCTTTCTTTCACTCTTCTCTCCCTCTCCATCTACCCTGTTGAGGGCAGTGAGAAGGTGGCTGACCACAAGCTGGGAAGAGCCCCTTCCCTAGGAATTGAATTGGCTGGCACCTTGATCTAGGATTTCTAGCCTCCATAACTGTGAGAAAACTCATTTTTGTTGTTGAGCCCATCCAGTCTGTGGTATATTGTTATGGTAGCCTGAGCTAAGACAGTTCTCAAAGCTGCTTTGTCTCCCTCTTCCTTTTCTGTTCACTGGCCCATGTGCCTCCTTGCAGCTTCTGCCCATTTGTCTTTGTTCCAACTTTTTAAATTTAAGAATATAAAAAAGGATATAAAACATGCTCAAGGCTGGATAAGATTGTAACATTTTGCCCAAAGGAAATTAAATTCTGAGATGGCATTTTTCAAGTGATATTAAGCAAACTGGTGGGGAAAATGTAACTTAAGAGATGGTAAAGCTTCATTTGAGTGAAGATATAGTCATCTCACAGTGCCTGTGCCTATGTAGAGATCATTTCAATTTCCAGCATGTGTCATGTACTAACACTCCCTACTACATTTCTTTTGGGATCATCAAGAACAGATTACTCAAGAACGGTTTGTTTGCAGGTCAATGATTGCCAATGAAAGCTTCCTGAATTGGACTGAAGATAGGGCAAAAAGAAAAATCATGAGCATAATGTTTCTTTTCATTTACAATCAACTGATTTCTTACAATGTGTTAGTGTAATAGGATGTTAAAATGGGAGTTCCAAGACATTGAAATGTAGTAGGTTTCAGATAAAATGAACTCTGAGATAGACCATCCTCTAGGAATTTCAGAGCAGATGGCCAGAAACTACTTAGAGAACCTCATCCTTATTAAAGAATTAATTCAATATAGATGGTTTGAAATGAGAGGATTTTATGAAGATGAATCCTTTAGAGTAGCCTGTATGAAATTTTCATTCTCTATCCTGTTGCCAAGGAGACAAAGTAGAGAGGTACCTTCTCCTCAAGTTCAGTGGTGGGAGGATTCAGTGTGACCATTCAGAAAGCTTGATATATGTTCCCTAGAGTTAGTGGATTCTCATTCCTGAGAAAGCTAAAAGTTGAGAAATTGGCTAAAGCTTCCAATAGCTTCAAAGTAGAGGGCGGGATCTAGAGAGCAACTTTTTTTTTCTCCAAGAGTGGGAAGTGATTCAAGAATTCTATGGTCTGAATGGGAAGCCTACTTTAGGAATGCCTATTTAATAAAAGGATCCTATTCAAGAGGGTTTTTGCCCAATGCTGAAGGTGTAGTGTTTGATGGAGAAGCTGAGGGGGATCAGGAGAGGCCTGCCTATGGCAATAATACTACCCATGTCAAGGGAACTGTGGTTGGAAGCACCTCTGAAGAACACAGACACATGCCCAGGAAACAGTCAGCTTTGAACAGGTGTCAGATCCTAAGAGCATGCAATCATCTTTTTTTTCCTTCCTCTTTTCCCTATTCTGAATTCCAGTTCAATCAGAATTCTCTGTTTTGCAATTCCAGCATCCTGTGGGAAGGGAATAAAAATCTCAGATGGGGAGAGAGTAAAGGATCATGCATCTACTCCTCTAGGTATGGGAAATTTTGCAGTTTTTTTGTTATTAGCTAGGACTGGAACTTTGGGGTTACTATTGTGTTTTTAAAGTGGTAATTGAAGACTTTATTACCCAAGTGACTAGTGATGCCATGTGGCCTGATAAATTTTCATGCAGTGGCAGGGGCAGGACAGCTCCCTCTGAACAAATTCAAAGGGACAATGGGAGAACAAAATAAAGTCACTTTTAGGATCACACTCCGTGAAACCTGTTGCTCAGTGTACTGATGACAGTGGTATATAATATTTTATACCTTGGGCCAATGTACAGAAAATAGACTGGATTCAGATCAATATGCCTATCTTCAAAAGGATGAATCACCTTTTTCTTCAAAGGCAGAACAACTCCTTAGAGGTTTTCAAGATCTTTAAAACCATTGGGTCTGACTTCAGATACATTTTTGTTTGAGATATGGCAATCAATCTGCTTGTCATGTTCAAATTCCCTTTCTAGGAAACCACCTTTTCAGCTCCTCCTTACTGAAGGAAACAGCATCAGGCTGTTCATTGCTCATGGGAGGCTACTGAAGGGACAGAGTCTGTATCCTGCTTCCAAAGGTAGCATGCTCTTAGGGATCTCAGAAGCCTATTGTTGGGATATCTAGTGGCCTTCATCATGGCCTGTTGTGAAGAAATCTACCCAAACAGAGATGATAACATCTTAATCCATCACATTTTTTTCTTTTGGGAATTTAAGCCAAGAGACTCAAAGAGAATCGCTCATGAAATTTGGATGCTGTGTTGAAAGGAGCCTATCATTAATCATATCCCTACTGAAGATATTGGAGCTGCTGTGTAGAGAGAAAATGATGCTAGTAATAAGCCTTGAGGGCCTCTAAACAAGAATAAGTGCTTTGATCCCTTTAGGTTTTTTCTATTTTTCATATCATTTCCACGAGCATCCTTACAATAAAACCTTTTCTGTAAAGAAACTTGATAGGTCTCTGTCTGCTACCACCAGAAAGATCTGACTACAGGAGTATGGTAAACTTGACCAAATGGTGCTGATAGGGAAATATTTACAAGGACAGAAATTTAGTCCAGGTGGCTCCCTTCTCTTCTCTAGTTAACAAAGACAGCAGAAATTCCCGTTATTTCCCCTCCCCTTCACTCGCCGGTCTGCCAGGCACTTACTCCCTAAACTCACTCCCTAACCTCACTCCCTAAACTTACTCCCCCTTGCCTGCTCGCTTGCTGTGCACGTAGGAATGGTACAGATACAGAAGCAGAAATATATATTTTGCTCCCTTTGCCTTTGTTTGGGGCTCAGACCTTGGGAGATTACTCGCCTCTGAGCCCTCCGGTGTGAAATAAACCTCAACACTCCAAGACCTCCGAGTGCTGCTTGGTCCTTCCATCAGTGATCCACTCCAGGTTTTTCCAGTATTTTCGAGAACAGTGCAGATTTTATTACACACTCATCACAACCCCATGTTTAGTGCTCGCTTGTGTATGCTCGCTTATGCTGTGTGATGGACTTTTTTCTGTTTATTTTAATGGCATCTGACTTCCTAAATGCAATATCTGTTATTATTTCAGTTGGTTCTGAATGGTTATTATTTTTGTCAGTTAATTTCAGCTGTTGTCTAAATACCAGTGTCTTCACATGGGCCAACAAACCATATTCTATACATGGGTTTTTCATTGGAACATTATGTATATTGCTTCAAAGTGGCTCATACTGTTTTTGTTAATATTGATGTTATTTGCTGTTCTTTTCAGCAACTTTTGGAAATTGAGAAAGAAATGCTAATGGAGTAGACCTTTTGCTCTAGATTTTGAAAAATTTTGTGAAGATGGAAATAAGTACACTCCACATACAGGACCCTTAAAGATTTACCTCTTAATAACTCCAATTCTTTTCCTAGCTCCTCTGTACTTTCACTACTCTTCCTAGTCCTAATCTTTAGCATTTGGTCTTACCAATACTAACTCTCTACAGGTGGGTTGAAGCTTTGATCCCATTTGAAAGTCAGCATTTTATTCTAGTGTGATGTGAGTTCCTGGCTTCATTAAAACCTCATCAGTGAACTAAGGGTCAGGCTAGTGTTGCCAAGTGGTCTGCTTCTATATAGACCCCCAAAATATCCTAACAATGAAACCAGTGGAAAAACAGTGGAGTATTCTGGAATGTACACAGGCATTGACATATGAGAATTTCCTAAATCTAGAATTTCCCACTTAGTACTTCTGTGATCATACTGCCTCAGGAAGAGAGATGTTACTAGAGGAATGGGCAGGAGGCATTACCTTGCCTTTCTGTGGAGAATTTTCGCTGGTTGGCAGGGCTCTTCAGTGTCATTCCCTGAGTCCATTTGGAAACAGAAAGATAAAGGAAGTTTAATTTAGGGAAATTGCATGTGCATGTGTGCTCACACACACACACATCCAGGCTCAAAGTTAAAATACTAATTAACAAATATATTTTTCTTTTCTGACCAGAAGATGGTGACCTACGGTGTGTATGTGAACAATACTAGATAACTAATTTTGTACTTGGTTCATGTAAACTGGTGTGAAAGATCATGTTTAAGTTCCTTGAACACCGTGGATCCCTGTATTAGCTAAGGTGGCATTACCTACTCTACCATAAAACCCCAAGTCTCAGTGACTTAACTCAGGAGAAGTTTATTTCTTGCTGACATTAAATCCTCTCAGAGAGAGCAGGTGTATGGCTGTATGTGGGTTCTCTGATAGCTCAGAGACACAGGCTGATGGACACTCTGCCATATTCTGTACATAGCTTCCTAGGTTGCTTTAAGCACCAGCACTCAGCAAGCCAAGGGGGAAAGAGAGTATGATTCTCCTGTGGGAGCCAAAGCCAGAGGTAGCTGTGGGTAAAACTGTAATATTTCCAGAATCTCTTGTCTGGCTTTAGGGCAACTGCATATCAATAGGTGCTTCAAAGGGGTGGAGAGAGGTAGTCATCTAGATATCAGTAGATAATTACAAGGTCCTGTGAGGGTTTATCTGGACTGGAGAGGTTGGGTGGGGTACTCTTCTTCAGCAGCCACGTCTGGAGGGACACAGACGACTACTTGAAAGAAATAAACAGGGAGAGACTTCCGGGGATGGCGGCATGAGCAGGGCGGAAGACATCTCCCAGCACTATATTTATCTACGAAAATACAGCAAATACAACTATTCCTAAAAGAGAGACCAGAATACGCAGGAAAGCGCACAGTGTGCACCTACATCTGAGAGGACTTGGCACCGCAAGAGCCGGTCTTAAAGAGCCCAGCTGACATACGTGGCAACTACCAGCAACCATTTCTATAGCCATGAAAAGACAGAGGAATATGGTCCAGACTAAAATCAACCAGACAACCCCAGAGAGGGAACCTGAAGGGATGGAAATGCACAGTCTTCCTGAAAAAGAATTCAGAATAAAAGTCATAACCATGCTGATGGATCTACAGAGAAATGTGCAAGAGCTGAGGGAGGAAGTGACGGAAGTGAGGAAAGACAATGCAGAAATCAGACAAGCGATCGACGAGCTTAACAGCAGACTGGATGAGATGCAAGAGACTGTTAACGGAATAGAAATCAGAGAACAGGAATACACAGAAGCTAAGGCAGAGAGAGATAAAAGGATCTCTAGGAATGAAAGAATATTAAGAGAACTGTGTGACCAATCCAAACGGAACAATATTCGCACTATAGGAGTACCAGAGGAAGAAGAGAGAGAAAAAGGGATAGAAAGTGTCTTTGAAGAAATAATTGCTGAAAACTTTCCCTCGCTGGGGAAGGAAGTAGTCTCGCAGTCCACCGAAGCTCATAGATCTCCCAACACAAGGGACCCAAGGAAGACAACACCAAGACACATAATAATTAAGATGGCAAAGATTAAAGATAAAGACAGAGTATTAAAGGCACCTAGAGAGAGAAAAAAGATCACCTACAAAGGAAAACCCATCAGACTATCATCAGACTTCTCAACAGAAACCTTACAGGCTAGAAGAGAATGGCATGATATATTTAACGGTATGAAACAGAAGGGCCTCGAACCAAGAATATTGTATCCAACACTATTATCATTTAAATATGACGGAGGGATTAAACAATTTGCAGAAAATGAAAGTTGAGAGAGTTTGCTACTCATAAACCACCACTATAGGATATCTTAAACGGACTGCACTAAAGGGAAGCACCCCTAAGGCTAAAAAGATGTCACCAGAGAAAATAAAATCATACCAAGGAAGGCAGACCATCCAAATACTAACTAAAGGCAAAGTATAAAACACCTAGTATATAAAGAATGGCGGAGGAAGAATAAGAAGGGAGAGAAATAAAGAAACATCAGACAGTGTTTACAAGAACGTAACAAGAAAGTTAAGATAGACTGTTAGATAGTAAAGAAGCAACCCTTGAACCTTAGGTAACCACGAATCTAAAGCCAGCAATGGCAATAAGTACATATCTATCGATAATCACGCTAAATGTAAATGGACTGAATGCACAAATTAAAAGACACAGAGTAACAGAATGGATAAAAAAGCAAGACCCATCTATATGCTGCTTACAAGAGAGTCACCTCAAACCCAAAGATATACACAGACTAAAAGTGAAGGGATGGAAAAAGATAGTTCATGCAAACAAGAAAGAGAAAAGAGCAGGTGTTGCAGAACTTGTATCAGACAAAATAGACTTCAAAACGAAGAAAGTAACAAGAGATAAAGAAGGACATTACATAATGATAAAGGGGTCAGACCAACAAGAAGATGTAACCATTATAAATATATATGCACCCAACACAGGAGCACCAGCATATGTGAAACAAATACTAACAGAATTAAAGGAGGAAATAGACAGCAATGCATTCATTTTAGGAGACTTCAACACACCACTCACTCCAAAGGACAGATCAACCAGACAGAAAATAAGTAAAGACACAGAGGCACTGAACAACACACTAGAACAGATGGACCAAACAGACATCTAAAGAACTCTACACCCAAAAGCAACAGAATACACATTCTTCTCAAGTGCACATGGAACATATTCCAGAATAGACCACATACTAGGCCACAAAAAGAACCTCAGTAAATTCAAAAATATTGAAATCCTACCAAACAACTTCTCAGATCACAAAGGTATAAAACTGGAAATAAATTTTAGAAAGAAAACAAAAAGGCTCACAAATACATTGAGACTTAACAACATTCTCCTAATTAATCAATGGGTTAACAACCAAATCAAAACAGAAATCAAAGAATATATGGAGACTAATGACAACAACACAAAGCCACAACTTCTGTGGGATGCAGCAAAGGCAGTTCTAAGAGGAAAGTATATTGCAATCCAGGCCTATGTAAAGAAGGAAGAACATTCCCAAATGAATAGTCTAAAGACACAATTACTGAAATTGGAAAAAGAAGAACAAATGAGGCCCAAAGTCATCAGAAGGAGGGACATAATAAAGATCAGAGAAGAAATAAATAAAATTGAGAACAATAAAACAATAGAAAAAAAATCAATGAAACCAAGAGCTGGTTCTTTGAGAAAATAAACAAAATAGATAAACCCCTAGCCAGACTCGTTAAGAGAAAAAGAGAATCTACACACATAAACAGAATCAGAAATGAGAAAGGAGAAATAACAACGGACCCCACAGAAATACAAAGAATTATAGGAGAATATTATAAGAATCTATATTCTTACAAGTTGAAAACCAAGATGAAATGGACAACTTCTTAGAAAAATACAACCATCCAAGACTGACCAAACAAGAAACAGAAAAACTAAACAGAGCAATCACCAGCAACGAAATAGAAGTGGTAATCAAAAAACTATCCAAGAACAAAATCCCCGGACCAGATGGATTCACCTCTGAATTCTACCAGACATTTAGAGAAGAAATAACACCTATTCTCCTTAAAGTTTTCCAAAAAATAGAAGAGGAGGGAATACTTCCAAACTCATTCTATGAAGCCAGCATCACTTTAATACAAAAACCAGGCAAAGACCGCACCAAAAAAGGAAATTACAGACCAATATCCCTGATGAATGTAAATGCAAAAATGCTCAACAAAATATTAGCAAACCGAATTCAAAAATACATCAAGAGGATCATACACCATGATCAAGTGGGATTCATCCCAGGGATGCAAGGATGGTACAACATTCAAAAATCCATCAACATCATCCACCACATCAACAAAAAAAGAACAGAAACCACATGATCATCTCCATAGATGCTGAAAAAGCATTTGACAAAATTCAGCATCCATTCATGATTAAAACTCTCAACAAAATGGGTATAGAGGGCAAATACCTCAACATCATAAAGGCCATATATGACAAACCCACAGCTAACATCATACTTAACAACGAGAAGCTGTAAGCTTTTCGTCTAAGATCGGGAACAAGACAGGGATGCCCACTCTCTCCACTGTTATTCAACATAGTACTGGAGGTCCTAGCCACGGCAATCAGACAAAACAAAGACATACAAGGCAACCATATTGGTAAAGAAGTCAAATTGTCACTATTTGCAGATGACATGATACTGTACATAAAAACCCTAAAGACTCCACTCCAAAACTACTAGAACTAATATCTGAATTCAGCAAAGTTGCAGGATACAAAATTAACACACAGAAATCTGTTGCTTTCCTGTACACTAACGATGAACTAACAGAAATAGAAATCAGAAAAACAATTCCATTCACAATTGCATCAAAAAGAATAAAATACCTAGGAATAAACCTAGCGAAGGAAGTGAAAGACCTGTACTCTGAAAACTACAAGACACTCCCACGAGAAATTAAAGAGTACACTAAGAAATGGAAATTCATCCCATGCTCTTGGCTAGGAAGAATAAATATTGTCAAAATGGCTGTACTACCTAAAGCAATCTACAGATTCAATGCAATCCCTATCACACTACCAACAGCTTTCTTCAATGAACTGGAACAAATAATTCTAAAATTCATATGGAACCACAAAAGACCCCGAATAGCCAAAGCAATCCTGAGAAGGAGGAATAAAACAGGGGGAATTATGCTCCCTGACTTCAAGCTCTACTACAAAGCCACAGTAATCAAGGCAATTTGGTATTGGCACAAAAACGGACCCACAGACCAGTGGAACAGAATAGAAAATCCAAACATTAACCCAAACATATACAGTCAATTAATATTTGATAAAGGAGCCTTGTATATACAATGGGGAGATGACAGCCTCTTCAGCAGCTGGTGTTGGAAAAACTGGACAGCTACATGTAAGAGAATGAAACTGGACTACAGTCTAACCCTATGCACAAAGGTAAACTCAAGGTCGATCAAAGACCTGAATGTAAGTCATGAAACCATAAAACTCTTAGAAAAAAACATAGGCAAAAATCTCTTGGACATAAATATGAGCGACTTCTTCATGAACATATCTCCCCGGGCCAGAGAAACAAAAGCAAAAATGAACAAGTGTGACTATATCAAGCTTAAAACCTTCTGTACTGAAAAGTACACCATCAGTAGAACAGAAAGACATCCTACAGTATGGGAGAATATATTCATAAATGACATATCCGATAAGGGGTTGACATCCAAAATATATAAAGAACTCATGCTCCTTAACAATCAAAAAGCAAATAATCCAATTAAGAAATGGGCAGAGGACATGAATAGACACTTCTCCAAAGAAGAAATTCAGATGGCCAACAGGCACATGAAAAGATGCTCCACATCGCTAATCATCAGAGAAATGCAGATTAAAACCACAATGAGATATCACCTCACACCAGTGAGGATGGCCAACATCCAAAACACAAACAACAACAAATGTTGGCGAGGATGTGGAGAAAAGGGAACCCTCCTACACTGCTGGTGGGACTGCAAATTAGTTCAACCATTGTGGAAAGCAGTATGGAGGTTCCTCAAAAAACTCAAAATAGAAATACCATTTGACCCAGGAATCCCACTCCTAGGAATTTACCCTAAGGCTGCAGCAGCCCAGTTTGAAAAAGACAGATGCACCCCTATGTTTATTGCAGCACTATTTACAGTAGTCAAGAAATGGAAGCAACCTAAGTGTCCATCAGTAGATGAATGGATAAGGAAGAGGTGGTACATATACACAATGGAATATTATTCAGCCATAAGAAGAACACAAATCCTACCATTTGCAACAACATGGATGGAGCTTGAGGGTATTATGCTCAGTGAAATAAGCCAAGCCGAAAAAGACAAGTATCAAATGATTTCACTCTTATGTGGAGTATAAGAACAAAGAAAAAAAAACTGAAGGAACAAAACAGCAGCAGACTCAGAGAACCATAGAACGGACTAATAGTTACCAAAGGGAAAGGGACTGGGGAAGATGGGTGGGAAGGGAGGGATAAGAGGGAAAATGTGGTATTAGGATTAGCAGACATAATGTTGTGGTGGTACGGGGAGGGCTGTACAACTCAGAGAAGACAAGTAGTGATTCTGTAACATTTCACTACGTTGATGGACAGTGACCGTAATGGGGTTGGTGGGGGGTACCTGATGAACGGGTAGTTTAATAAGCATAATATTGCACATGTAATTGTAGATTAATGATACCAAAATAAATTATATGTATAAAAAAAGATAGAAACGGGTTTTCCCCACTTTATTTCTCCCTTTGATTTCAGTTTCAAGGTATTTTGCCCTGGGATTCCAACCCCCCACCCCCCACAGAGTTACACAAGGTTACCCTGGGAGCTGACATCCAGCTGATATAGGAAGAGAATGGATGGTCACTTATGAGAGGATTTTATTGGCCAGATATGGAAATACCTCTAGTACTTCCATTGACAATCCATTGGCTGAAACATGGACACACCTGACTGCAAGGAAGACTGGGAAATGTAGTCCAGCTTTACTGGACTAGGCACAAATCTTGGTTCATTATTGATTGAATTCTCTGTCTCAGTCTCTTAATGAATATTAATACCTGAGGCTAGCTGTGTGGCTGTAGGCTAGGCTCAGGGCTTGTTTCACCTTTCTTATAATAGGCACTCAATCAGGATTAAATATACAAAACATATAACTTGTCTGTTGTCAATTAGGTACTTTACATGTCTACAAGAATATGATAAACACCTGTGTAGCCCTCCCCAGATTTATATGTATATTAATGTTATACATATTTGTGACTCAGATTTATTTTAAGTTATAAATATTATAGATATAGTTTGAGGCTCCCTAAGTACGTCTCTCAAATTCTGTTCTTCTTTCTCCTTTCTCACTATTTTGAACTCAGTGTTTATTACTCTTATGCATTGGCATCACTTTTTTTTTGTCACTTAGAATTCAGTAGCTCTGATTTACAAGTTTATAATCATAGTTAACCAAATCTCTTGTGGGAGGAAAAGCATGGTATTCTCGTTAAAGCAGTCCAGGAGTGGAAGGCACAGAGTCCTTCCTCCACCCTCATGGCTAGTCTCCAGGTATAGCATCCTCCTGGGGATGAGGGAATACAGAGATAGGAAGTTAGAGGGGTAATAATTAGGATTTTATCCTGAAAACAGTGGGAAATCCCATTCATTACTAGACATGGTCAAAGTTGTGGCTTAGAAGAATAGTTCTTGTAGCCATGTGAGGACTTCCCAGAGCGAGAGAGACCCTTGCTGTAGTGCTCGGGAAGATAATACAAGGGTCAACTAAAATGGTTGCCCATGGGCATGGGCCTTTTCTTGGCATAGGGTTGGAGGGCTCACAGTTTTTCTTTCTGCTTCAGAAAGGATTGCAGTTCAGTTTCGCGTGAGGATGCCACAAGCAGAAACTACTGCTGCTTCCATCTAGCATTTTGACCTTGACCGTTAGCTAAGTGGTAAAGAGGTCTCTCTCCATCAGGATTATAGCTCTTCTGTTGAAATCCTAAGCACTTTATATGCATTATCTTTAATCTTGACAAATGTCTCTGTCAAGGCATAACAGCTAGTATTGCTATGTGCCAAGCACAAGTGTAAACACCTTTACATGGGTTATTCCATTTAATCATCCACACAACCTCCTGAGGTAAATGATATTATTATCCTCATTTTACAGTTGAGGAAACTGAGGCCTAGAGAAATTAAGTAACTTGTTCAAGATTACACATCTGGTCAAGGTGATTAACACAACTTAACTCTGGAGCCATTGTCCTGCACTGTCTCTAATGGGAAGGCAATTATTTTGATTTCCAAAAGTCCAGTGAGAAGGAAAAAGCTGTGCTATAATTGAAAGCATCTTACTAACTTTTGTTAATATAGCCCTATTTCAGTGTATCAAATAGTGTAGAGAATATGGCTATAAGCCACACTCAATACCAGATTTAAACCAACATAGCTAATTGAATACCAACAGTTTTGCTTTAGTCCTTGCCAGAATGACTTCTTTGTATCATGGAATAGTCACAGAGGTGGCTAAGACTGAAAAGACCAGGATTTGAATGCTGGTTCTGCCCTGAACTGTCTTTGTGATCTTGAGTGGGTCAGTTTACACCCTTGGACTTCAGTTTCTCCATGGTAAAATTTCAAGAAGTGAACTAGAGTATTTTCAGTGTGCCCACCCAATTCTGTGACTACCTCTTTGCTTTTCTTTCCAACATCAGAAAATGACTTGAAAAAAAATGACAGGAAGTTTAAATAAATAATTGTATAAATGCAACAAACTAATATTAATGTTTCCAAAGGACAAGTAATTATTACAAAAGGACTAGGAATTATTTTTTAAAGATTCTTTTTACTAATATTATAAACATGCACACATTTTAGTCATCTGCTTGTACATGAAAAAAATCCAGATCTATAACTCTGGTGGCTAGCATATTTATTAAAAAAATAAGATTTAAATAAGTTAGTAACAATATGAAAAAGTACATAACTAAGAGAGGTAACATCTTGAAAAGAAATTAACTCCTCAAATATTTCAACATTTACCCTCTTAAAAGAAACAGGTTTGGGAGAACACAGATAAAAGAAAAGACATATAGAGGATGTTAGAAAAAGCAGGACTTTTTTTTTCCTCATGGTTAATTCTTTCTAAAATTAAAGCTATTTCTTTACACAAATGTATTTATAGGTAAGGTAAATGTACTTATTAAGTTGCCAAAATTGCTTTTAATTCAACCTCTCTCCAAAAGAGTGGATCTCAACCTGGAGGGCAGAGTCATATAGCTTTTTTCTATTTCCCAAAGGAGTTTTGCAGGAGACTGACAACATTTGTTCAGTGTGTATAAATGATGGAATAGATGTGGGCTAATTTCCACAGGTCCACAAAAACATTTGCTTTTGCTCTTAACTGAAGGGCTTGGGACTAATAGCTTGGAAATCCTGAGCTCTGGTAAACAAAGCCCGTGTGCCCTGAGTAATTCAGAGAGATACATCCTGTCTCAATATACCTGATGTGCCAGAGGTGAAGTGAGGTGGAACTGATGCCTCCACTTGCATGGACTGACTGGCATTGTTGAGGGCAGCCTTGTCAGCCAGTCTCAAACATCCCCTTTCAGTGTTTTCCTATCCCTTACCTTTCTGATCTTACTTTCCTTCAGGAAGCCACTGTTGAGTTTCTTGCTAAATTCCAGGCATGTGCTAGGCATTGATGCTACAGCCATGAAGATTATACTGGCCCTGCTCTCGAGGGTTCAAGAGTCCAGCAGAGAAATGCTGCCTTTAGTAATTTCACCTGCTCCCATCTCATTTCCTCCATCTGGGCCTGGGTATCTCCATCTCTAAGGGGAAGGGATTGCCTAAAAATATTTCTAAGATTATTAAAAAGGAAAGCACCCACATGTCTCTAAGTTAAGCAAGACTGAATCAAATTTATGGAACCAGACCTAGGATATAGAGCTAAGTGGTGACAGGCTCCAGGCCCCAGCACTCTCAGTTCCTGGAGCTCCGGCTCTGCCAGGAGAGAAGGGGTCTGTGGGGTCTCCCACGGTGGATTGCAGCCTGGGCACACTTATACACACAGACTTTTTGGACATCTTGGTCCTTTAGGACCAGGGTAGGCATCCCGAAATGTCCACTGCTCTTCATTCTTTCATTTCCCCGAAGGAGCAGTAGTTGGGCCCCAGGCCTCGCACAGTGCAGTCAGTGCTGTCACTGTCACACTTGCCACAGTGACATTCAGTGGCTACTGGGTATGTATACAGGGAGTCTGCGTGGTGAGCACAGCCAGCGACTCTCACTGTCTCGTACACCAGCTCCTTGAAGGTACATGTTTTCTGGATGTTGGGTCTGGCTGGGTCCTTGTACACCAAATCCTAAAGAGTTCAGGAGGAAGAGAATTAGGTTATAATATTCTGGAAGTTTCTATTTAGCTTACCTTAAAATGATATCAGGAACTTAATACTGCTTGCTCTAACATTTACCAATTCCATCACTTATGGAATTCCTAACTAAGGAAACAGGATCTCATGAATCACCTATGTGTTATACCACATTTCCTGGTTGGTTTGGAAATCTTACAGAGAATATAAGTCATTTCTTTTCCTTGTTTATATCAATATATTAATTATTTCTCAAACTGTACAGAAGCTTTGAATTTAAATATAGAAAAAGGATAAAAAAGGAAAATACGCAGAAATTTTAGGCTGACTTTTGCATTTAGTCAAAAGCTGTATTAATGACAATGTGAATCATATGCTGAAGTTTAATATCTCAGAAAATGTTTCCAAATTCATTGTCCCTGTGTATTTATAAAAGGTCAAAAAAGACACTTTGAAATGTTAATACTTAGCTTATCATGACTGTAAAGGCTCATATAAGATTTAAAATATTCCTGTCTTGATAGACACCTTACCCACAAATACTGTATATTTTGCAGGGCTCTTAGTCTTAAAGAATACACAGTTTACATATAAGAACTTTTAATCCAGGCAGAACAATTTTGTTCCAAGACTTTCTAGTAAAAAATATTAGTTGTATGAGGAAATTGGCACTACTATTTATTTTGATAACATGCTACCCAGTGTATATCCCAAGAAGGTGCAATAAATTGTACAAAAAATAGAGTTAGATCACACTCATTTGACACCGAATAATGTATGTTTCATTAAAAAGTTGCTGTTTTCAATTTCTGTTTACAGAATGAAATTCTACATAGATAATCAGTTACTATAGGGAAAAAGAGTAAAGAAAAAGTAGAAAATGCTTCTTTATTCAGATTAATGCAAAGAAGTGGAGTGAATAAAAAACAGTGGTTTTATGCCTCTGTGCCTTGGTTTTCTCAATGGTATAAAGAAATGAGTGTGTTTGCTGATTCATTTTGGTTCCAACAGTCTGCAGGGATTTATTGTGTTTTCAGGGCACTTGTTGGGATTTGTATTCAGGCGGACCAATCAGACAATTTTTATATTGTGGCTGCTGGTGTTTTGTGTGTCTTGGAAACTTATTTTGTTACTACCTCCATTGCAAAGATATGGCTTCAATTATAGAAATTGGGTCTTTGGGAATATTGTAGACCTTCTATTAAATATATATATGTTTACATATTTATCTCCATAGGTAAAATCTAGCACAGAACTACCTTTTCTTGAAATACAGAGTTAGCATATTACCAAACTGATGAGATCAAATCTGAGGCTTCCCTAAATTTACCCCAATCAAATCCAAGCCCAAACTTACACACAGTCACACAACACAGACAGTATTGGCTAAAGGACTCATGGCTATTACTTGGGAAACTTAAAATACTGATAAAGTGGGAAATAATGAAGCCTGCTTTGACCAGATATTCAACACCCTCACTTCCAGCAAAGTAAAGTTCCTACCCGGGTATAGCAGTAGCCTGCACACCAAGTGGTGTTGATGCTTATGCAGAAGCCACATTCCTCTTTCTCCACTGTGATGGTCATGTTGGTCAGCTCACAGCTACTGCAGCACATTGCTTTCCAGCAACAGAAAAGGAAACAAAACTGCACTGACTTCATCCTCGGCTGGGAAGCAAACAATTAAGGCCTACGAGAAACTGAAAAACCAAGAAATTATAATTATTTAAGTTGACCAAACCAAAAGTAATTGGTCTACCCATCGTCCCCAGTCACATTTTGATCCAGCATTTTTTTCCTCCCTGTTTCTTTTCTTCTTTGTTTCTTGAACAACCTTTTCTTCTTTTCCTCCTCCTTAATTTTTTTTGTCAAAGTAGAAACATATTATAGGTCCAAATTCCAATATAATGACTTAAGCAGAGCAATATTTAAAGATGAGAGTATTACTGCTATCTTAAAGTGATTACTCTGAAGCAGGTAATTGTGATCATCATATTTGTCCCTTCATTATAATTTTTAAAGACTATTTTTGTTTAAAAAGAAAAAGAAAATTCTATTCTACAAAATTAGTTCATCATTTTTAGCATCTCACATATATTATTTGCTTTTGCTCATATTTGTTTAAAGCACAACTATTTCAGAGGCCAGGGAAATTGAACTATATAAAGTCAATTGTTTTCTAATAGCAATTGCAGTGTATTAACCATATTTAAGAAGCCTAGTTGACAAGTGCAAATTCCCTACACAACAGTATTTGAAAAGCCCTAGATTTGTTCTCCAGATGCTGAAAAATCTAATTTCAAAAGTAATGTTCCCCTCTTGATAACTATAGTTGCTGAGACTCACCTGTAGTCAGTTGCCTTGTCTGGGAAAAGCTGTAGACTGACTCAAGTCTCAGTTCACCTTTTATACAAAACTGTGTGCAACTAACACCTTGTGGATTTGTCAGGTATTAATAAGACCAATGTAAGCCTGAAGCTTGTGAGTGAATCAGTGTTTAGATAGACAGGGAGATTAAGCCTTACTAAAGTAGTCTAAGCGCAGTAGATCAGGAAAAATAATGTTACCAGAGATGATGATTTTGTACAAATTAAATTTGATATAGTAGCACACCCACTCCTTTACCTTGTTAAATTAAATGTGACTCTAGGTTTTTCTTTTGTATCTTTAAATCAGGAAATTCAGAATCCTCTCCAAGCATTGCTTTGGCCCTATTGAGGTGGTGCATCTAAAAGATACGGTTAGTTAATAAATTCCTCTGAGAGCAGATTGAAAGCTGCAAGGGAAGAAACTAGCAAGTCCTTCATGATCTGACTTCTGTCTAAAGCGCTAACTGTATTTCTCTATACCTCTCACACCCAGGTCCCCCAATCTCAAATATTATTCTTTAATGCTTTATTTGTAAAGCTGTATTTGCAAGTAAATACAGCTTTACTCTAAATTTCCTGCTGATTCATTTCGCCAGGTCTTTGCACGTGCAAGTGTTTGCCCTGAGTGAAGCACCCTTGCTTCCTTCCTGTGTCCCCTAACACCACTTCTAACCCTGGCACATTTCTCACCTTCAACACTCACCTTCTGGACTTAGGATGGGAGATGCAGGAGATCTTTAATCACCACTTTTTGTTTGTAATAATTTCTATGCCTCTGTCTTTATCAGTAGATGATGAGCTCCTTGGAGACTGACATTGATTTGTTTAACAAATATTTATTAATTCAGTGGTGTGCCTGGAGCAAAGGAGCAGTGGTGGCAATATCAGGATATGTTGTCAGAGATGTAACAGGAGTCAAGTCATGTATGGCCTTGTAGGCCTTTGATAGGGGACCAGTTGCAGGATTTGAGTAGAGCTGTGATGATTTGATTTAGGTCTAAAAAGAGTGCTCTGGCCACTGTGTTGCTAATGTAGAATAACAAAGGTATAAACAGGAAGACTTATAAGGTGCTATGACAGAAATGATAAATGATAATTGTTCAGACTAGTGTATCTGTGGAGGATAATGAGACATAATCTGATTCTGTATATATTTTGAGAGTAGAGCCAGCAATTTTCTGATGGATGAATGTTGAGTGAGAGAAAAAGGAGTCAAGGACAACTCTGATTCTGGGCTGAGCAACTTGAAGGATGAACTTGCTACCCACTAAAATGGGACGGCTGCAGATGTAGTAAGTTTGGGAAAAGATAAGGGGTTCAATATGGACATGTTGAGCTTAAGGTCATAAGACTGGTCTGATGGCTGGCTTTTGTGTATTACATATGTCTAGGCCAGCTCAATTGATATAACCATGAAAAATAATAAAGTGAAAAGCTCACAGGTTGCCAATGCTTATAATGTACTTTATATTTTTTCCGTGCAGAAGTCAGGAGGGTCAGTCTTCCTATGAGCAGGTAAACATCTTGTTCTCATCCACTGGGCAGTCAGATGGAACTTAAATTTATTTCATCAGATGAAATAGTAACATGCTGTGGACAATGAAACAAAATCTAATGCTTATCTCTGTTGCATTTTCTTTTCCTCAGAGCAAGATGGAGCAAAGTGGCATAGAGTTAGCCTGATAGGAACTTTTTAAAAAGCAGTACTGGTACTGAGAATATTCCATGATAGTGTTCTAGTAAGGAGGCAGTACA
This sequence comes from Smutsia gigantea, assembly GCA_032199065.1. Lineage (NCBI taxonomy): Eukaryota > Metazoa > Chordata > Mammalia > Pholidota > Manidae > Smutsia > Smutsia gigantea. Next base: position 23,668 of record JAVSCE010018701.1, on the reverse strand, counting down.
TTTCATTTCAGTCAACTGATAATGCATGAAGCTAAAATTACTTCCTAGGCTTCATAGTAATTTTATCTTGCATGGAGTAAGTATTCAGTAAGTACTTATAGATTTGATTTTTGTTTTGATGCTGGTTGGCAGGTTTCAAGAAACTGAAGCAATAAGCACTAAGAATGAGATGTACATTCAAATAAGACAGTAATCTCATGATGGGTCAGCAGTTATCCCAGCACAAAATACAGATGCCAGTTGTTCTACATTTTTTTTAAGAAAGAGCATCTTATATATATGTATACACACACACACATGTACACACAGATGTATGATATGCAAAGAAAACACTAATATAACAGTTTATGGTGCTTTCACAGCTTCCTTAATCTCATGCGTGTCCTTTGAGGAAAGTATTTTTGTCATTTTACAAGATGCAAGCATTTATTGAGTGTTAGCTCTATACTAGTCACTGTACTAAATGCTTACATGTATGACACTTGAATTCTCAACAGTCTTATGAAAAACATATTACTATTATCTATGAATTATAAAGAAATGAGGGTCAGAATGGTACTTTGAGATGCCGAATATCACATTAAGAGGCAGAACTTTCATTCCAGAACAGGAGACAAGACTCTAGAGTCCCTGGTATTCTTTCTGCAGTCACTTAATTATTTGTTAGACAGACTGGAACATTGGAGAAGCAGAATCTTAAGAAGAGAGAAGAAAAATATAAGGAAACTATACAATGAATCATTAATCCAGGGAGGCTTGTTAGAAAGCTGAAGTCTGAAACTGAGTCAGTGGGATAAAGAGCAAGGACGTTATTAAAGAATGAGTTAACTTTTATTGAAGATGTCAGTGCTAAGTAAGCTTAGTGCTCAGTATTTTATATGTACCATTTTAATTGATTTAATCATCATAGGAAACCGTAAAGTACGTACTATAATCATCTCCATTTTAGAGATGCAGCTGTGGCATGGAGAGTTCAAATATCGTTACCAAGTCCATATAGATAGTAAATGGGGGAGCTGAAATGCAAACCCAAGCTGTCTGGTTCTGAGGCCTGTTTTTTACCTACTACAGTATTCTATCAGCCACTCTCATCAGAACATAGTTTTTTTAGCCTATTTTAGCATTAATAGGTGTGTACCTCCATGCCTTTTAGGATGGATTTTTATTCCTTCATTGTGTGTGTGTAAAGTGAATTGTGCTGGAAGACCAAGATATTGTCTTACCTTCTACAAAACAGTTACTCAAAATAAGACTTAACATTCTGTGACAGCATGAAGAAAAAATGAGGCAGGAAGCATTGGAACCTATAATTTTGCTTGAGGAATAACTTCTATTATGAAGCACTAATACAATATCTCATAATAACAATTACATACAGAAAGAAGATTGAGAGACCAGGCTGATGGTGTGAGTCTTCATAATTATTGACAATTGCTAGAGAATTTCCATTTTTTTTCCTCTCATAGACCAGTGACCTTATCTGAATCACTTAATACCAGACCATATACCTTTGTTTCTGGTTCCTTTCCTCACTTGACATCTACCTGCTACATTTTATTAAAAATCTAAAAGGAGAATGGAGATAATCTGATAGAGATATGTATGTTTAAAGGAGATGAATGACAATTTATTGCTTTAATTCTGCTTTGCCTTGAGAGTTATTTATATCTCATTCAAAAATTACCTTTACCTTTATTATCTCAGTTAGTTCCCAATAGATCTTCGTGCAGCCTTTCAAGGAGGCAGGGCAGACGTCACTAGCACAGTATGGCCAAGAGTTAAAGCATTGAGTGACTTACCTGCAGTTACACTTAGTGACAGAATTTTGACTTGTACCTCAACTGTTTATAAAAATATGGAATTTAAAGCATTCTATTTTAGGTGATTCCAGAGTTTATTTTTAGAACAGAAAAAGGTAGTGATTTCAGAAGCAAGTTGCTGGTATCCATTCTCCTATTGGAATAGAATTTTTAGTTGGGCACGTGGCTGTTAAGAACAAAGAGTAAAACATCCCCATCTCCTTTGTAGCCAGGAACAGCTATGTTAGGAACAAAAAATGAAATTGAAATGTTGTGTGACAGTTTTCAGCAACTTCAAGAGATGGTGGCAAGCAACTTTGGCCCTTTTTTCCTTTTTCATGCTTTTCCCATCCTGCTCCTTGTAACGTGGGTGTGTCATTTTGGGCTAAGAGGGTGAATGCTGTTCTGTAGAGGTGGTGACCTGGAAAGCATGTGAGTGGCTGAGGACTTTTCAGAACAGTGCAGCTCCAGACTGCATAACTTTAGAATTGTACACAAAAGGGAAAACCACCTCTCTATTCTTTAGGCCACTGTTATTTTGGGTCTCCATTACTTGAAGATGAATGAATTTAACTGATACATTGTGTAAAAAGCCATTATCTCAGGGCACAGCTTTGATTCTTACATCAAATGCTTAGGATAACTAGCTTATATAGAGTTTTTGGAGGACAGGGGATGCCTTTGTACCTTGAGGTGAACCTGAAATTGAGTCTTGGCCCTAAGATCTTGGAAATATCAAAATTAGGGGAAATTACCATTTTAAAATCGCATGTTTGTGTCTTCCAAAAGATGGGGATTTTAATCATCTTGGGTGCAGAAATTTTCAGATCAACAAACATACATGTGATGTGAGGGATTTTCTGTCCCCATTTCCTTTATTCTTTTTCTTTTTCCATTTTTTTTAAAGAGAAATATAGTTGATGTACAATATTATATTGGTTTCAGATATACAATGTAGTGATTCAACAGTTATGTACATTACTAAAGGTGCACCACAATAGGAGTAGTTACTTTCTGTCAACATACAAAGAACTTGAATATAATTGGTTTTATTCCCTATGATATACTTCCATCCCCATGACTAGTTTATTTTAAATTTGAAGTTTTTACCTCTTTATCCTCTTCACCTATTTTACCCATCCCCCCAGCTCCCTCCACTATGGCACCCATCAGTCCATTCTCTGTGTTTATAGGTCTATTTCTGGTTCATTTGTTTTGCTTTTTAGATTCCCTATATAAGTGCAATCATGTGGTATTAATCTTTATCTTATTTATTTTACTTAGCATAATATCCTCTGGGTCTTTCCATGTTGTTGCAAATGGCAAAATTTCATTCTTTTTTATAGCTGAGTACTATTCCATCGTGTATATGTACCACATCCTAATCCATTCATCCATTGGTGGATACTTAGGTTGCATTTCCTTCATTCATTTCTTTCTTGGTGCTGGCAGAAAACAGGTATTTTGGCGCAATTTATGGATGTGATGATATTGGAGGCAAAGGAATGTTTGGCTTATAGATGTTCAGGTATGAAAGATTTGAAAACCCAAGCGACAACTATGGAGGAACCAGAAAGAAAGATAGGTGTGGCTTTAATTTCAGGGGCAGCATGGAAACCAGCAGGCCCTGAGCAAAAGGGAAGAAAAGAGAAGCTAAAGAGAAATAGGGAGAGAGAAGATGCTCATCTGAGGCTGACTCCATGTGGATGAAAAGTGATCAGGAAAAGTGAAGAGATATTTAGATGACTGTGAATATTCCTGGGAGACTAGTAAGATGTTTATTCTAATAACATATTGTATCCATTCACCTTTATGTCTGCTCAGTGCTATGAAGCATAGGAGAAGGGGTTACATAAATCCAGACATTTCTTATAAAATGGACATGTTTGTGGAGGTGTGACTGGAGAACTGATTGGAAGGAAAATCTCATGTTGGTAAAATGAGAATTTGGGGAAATATATTTTTAAATACTAAATTTAGACTATGGATGACTGGTTTATGGGCATGTGAAACATCTCTTTGCATACCTCCTGAAGAGTTGGGGACACTTTGGATGGGGAAGGGGGTTAAGATTCTCCCTGAGATGGTGGGAAAGGGAGGGGACGAAGGGTCATCAAAATCTGGGCATATGCTGAATCCCTGGTAGTAGAATGAAGATTCATCGAAACAGAAGACAAGGTTTTTCAAACAAAGGGAAGAGTCTCTGCAAAGCCTCGAGAAAAGAGAGAACGTAGTGCCTACAAAGGTCTCTGGTGTGAGTAGCTCTGTAGGGTCACATGGGGGACTGACATATTGACAACTGGGCAGCAGAGAGTGTGATTTTATATGGAGACTAGGAGAAGTGCCAGCTAACCCTTAGTGGTGAGTCCTAAACTCCATTTAGGGATCAGAAATCTGGGGAGACTCTGAAAGGGCCATTATTTTTAAAAACAAAAAGATACTGGCTTCAGTCAATAGAGAATCTAATTATTTAGAATTTTAAAATATGAGGTGGGACTTTTATAGCAAATAAAAAAAAATATCCCTGTTTGGCACCACCACACTTTTACTCAGTATCAGTCCTTTTTCTATTCTTAGGCCAAATTTCCTGCAGTGTACTTATAAAAGCCATTTCAGTTAAGTACTTCTACCTCTGAGTGATTTCGTTTGATGTGACATTTCTGCAGACATCACTATTTTAAAAGGCCCAAGTCTGAAAGAATAGTTAAAAAAAAGACTGTATTTTTGTGTGGGTTGACACATTTAGGGATTAAAAAAATGGGTCAGAGGGCTTTTGAAGTGGGTGGAAAGAGCGTATATTATATAGTTTTGTGTACCATTGTGGAAGATGACAGGCAGCTTAATTTTAACAAACTAAGTTGACCCTAGAATGAGGAAAGATATAAAAGTCCATTTTGATTTGTAACTCAAGCAGATAATTAAGAGAGTGTTCATAGCATCAGAAACGACCTGGTTTTCTTTTGTGTGCCTTCCTTCTGCCTCAGCGCTCTCCAGGTATGCTAAAACAACCCCAGCTTTCACACAAGTTCTTTAAACATTATTCCTGAGGGTCTTTCTAGGGTCTCTTTCATAAAAGCTAATCCCATTCATGAGGGTTCCACCCTCATGACCTAAGCACATCCCAAAGGTCCCATCTCCTAATACTATCACATTGGGGATTAGGTTTTCCCAAATGAATTTATGTAGAAACTAATGTAAGTGCCAGTGAACCAGTTAAGCAGATTAGCCCTAAGCCAATCCCCAAATATTCAGTCCTTAGTAGCAGTTCCTATGGTCTCTACTGCAGCGATTCAACTCTGCCCTTATAGTGGGAAGACCATTGATGATGCAAAATAATTAGGTGTGGCTATGTTCTGGGCAGTAATGCAGTATGATTTTGGTTATAGTATGTTCCAATAAGATCACAAAAAGGGAGCAATTAGTCCCAGCTAGGATCCAAGCAGCCTTCTCAGATGTTCACAGATATTTTCTGATAGACACATGGGAATATATGTAAAGGGGAAGTTGAAGTGTGATAATCAAGAGCATGATAAAACAAGAAGACTTTCAGAACTGAAGTCAGAAGGCCTTAAAAGCCCAATTTCCTCGAATCAAAATCCGCCTAAGGCCTACCCTATGTTACTTTAGGGGGTTCAGAGGAGCTTTGACTAATTTTCGCTTCTCCTGGCACTTGATTATGTGAAAAACTCTGTGACATAAATGAGAGAAGATAGACTCCAACTTGTTCAGTCTGCAGAGCTCAGGTGCCCTCAAACCAGCTGAAGATGAGTCATGGAGTATTCTCTGGCATTTTGTTACCTGGAAGTGGGAAAGGTGCCCTTGGCCATAGCTGTGGCCTTTTGAAGGAATCCCATTAACAGCCTAATTGGAACCGTGCCAAGGTTCACCTCTAGGTCACTTACATTCTTGACTTTTAAGTGAGTTGCTGTCTAATTTCCAAAGTGAGGTGAGGGTTGGGAAGCTCAAACTAGCATCTCTGATGGGGGTCCCTGTTGGGCTCAGCTGCCGGTATAGGCTGTTGGGAACAAGGATCATGGATGGTTGTCCTAAGAGTCTTGAGAGGCAGTGAGAAGTTGATGAGATTTAGGGAAGTGGGGGTGGTGGGTCAGAGAAGAGTTATGATTCCATGGTTTAGAATCATAGAGAAGACATTAGAGCCAACATATAATGTATGAGGGGCATTGGTCTTAAACTTGATAAATCTGCTCCATGGACTATGGATAAAGTGAGGGTTCCTGTGGTCAGGATTCTCACCGGGCCCTGTCAGCTTGCTCACTACACACGTGTGGGCCATACGTTACCATTGACTCTGTATAAAGAGCTCTGCCCAGTGCTCTGGGTGAAACAGGGGCACGGCTGCAAAGCTGCAGGAGAGCAGAGACGAGACTGGAGTGGTGGCAGCGCGGAGGACAGAGACTGAGATGGCTGCGTGGGTAGAGAGGCCCAGAGGCAGAGACTGGCTTGCTGCATGCAGACTCGCTCTGAGTGGATGGGATTCTAGTGATTGACCTGGTACTGTGGAAATCAAGTTGGGTATAACCCTTTCACCCCAAAAATGTTCTACCGTCATTTCTTTAGTCACATTGAATCCATAGTGAACTTGCCCAGGGCTGAAACTCATTGGCAAGACATGGACTCAAAGGATGGAGGACAGCTTTGCCTTGTTATTTCTTGAATAGTCAGCAAGCATTATGGAACTGAGAAAGCAGCTCTATTCCAGGCACTGCTCATGACCACGAGTCACGCTTCATGAAGAAATATTTTTAAAATTTTAAACACATTTGAAAATTGAAATTCAGGTATCAACATTAGGGGTTGCTTTATTTCCTGTGTGCACTTGGGGTTTGGAGATTGAAGACATTAAAATTGCAAATGAGACTTTCTGTTTCTTCCTTGGAGATTTACCTCACCAGAGGTGGCTGTTACCAGGTGAGAGCTGGAACTGATACTGCCATCAGCTGTTCAGCCTTCCTGCTTTCTAGCAGGTGCAGCTGAACACATGCCTGTCTCAGCTTGGGTCCTCACTGTGCTTACCCATAAATGAAATAAGATGGACAGCAAAAGTGAGGCTTATTACTAAATCACAGATCCCCCCCTGTGGTAAGCACAGTTGCAAAACAGCAAGAAAATAATACGTAAGTGCTGAATGATCCATTGTCTATTTGAGCTGTTAATTCTGATTTTGTTCCCTGATAGGATTTTACTGTTATCCAAAGCCTTTTTTTCTGCAGAAACTTTCCCCGCAGTTGTACTCTATCTATATTTTGTTAGTTTGGCTCAGTAGCACATTAACTTAGAAAAAAAAACTTTATTATAAGTAGTAGCCTACTTACATTGTTTTTGAACATTCTGTCAAATCCATTTTGGAATAAGGTAGGCTGTGAATAATTAGTGATGCTCTAAGTCAAGCTGTCATTTTTCCAGACCTTTACTGACAATCTGAAAGCAACTGAAAAACTGGGCCTTGGAAGAGGTTCTGGGAAAGATGCTGTGGAGAAAGTGAAGGTTCCTATGGCCAGGAATCTCACCTGGCCCTGGTCGGCTAGCTCACTACACACGTGTGGGCCATACGTTGTTATTGACTCTATATAAAGAGCTCTGCCCAGTGCTCTGGGTGATACAGTGGCATGGCTACAAGGCTGCAGGAGAGCAGAAACTGGGGTGGTGGCAGCGCTGAGGGCAGAGACTGAGACGGCTGTGGGGGCAGAGTCGCCCAGAGGCAGAGACACACTTGCTGCATGCAGACTCGCTCTGAGTGGACGGGATTCTAGTGATGGACCTGCCACCGTGAGAATGAAGCTGGGTATGAACCCTTTCGCCCCAGGAATGTTCCACTGTCATTTTTTTGGCTTGGGCTCTGAGACTTCAATCTACTTTTACATTTCACCAGCTATGTAGTCACTTCTCAGTCTGCACCATTTTAGATTGATGAGGAATATTCTTTTGTTATAAGACTGTGCAAAGAGTAATTGATAAGATTTATGTATATTTTCCTTATAACAGGGATTTAATATTCCTTCAAACTTTGATAGAAATATTATCTTATAGTTTTCCTTTAATTGTGTTCTTAATATCCAAAGAAATGGTTTTTCGTTTTTTAAGAGCATGCAGGAAATCCACTCTCTTGGGCCGTTGTGTTTTCCTTTCAACCTGTTTGTCAATTTCCATTACTGGTATTGAGGTTTTTGTGCTAATATTCTCCCTACAATGCAAGTAACAGGAAATGCTGCAACCAAACCCAATGGGAGTTAACGAAAAAAGAGACCGACTTTCTAATCTGTGATTTGACACTCCTTTCAGCTGAAAATGACTTGGTACATCAATTGGTTTGGTAAATATTTAAATGGATTACACTTCTTGAAAAGACTTCCACTGTATTTTATAAGTAAAGATCAAAGACTTGAGGTTTAAGTTCTTATTCCACATATTTCCTACTTATAGTGAAATCTTCTGAATCTTTTTCTCCTATAGAAAAGTTTTATCAAATCCTTGTTGAATCATTTCCACTAGAAAAGTGGTCTTTATTACAGAGAGGTGACTGGATATTTTAATTTATGTTTGAATTCCAGTTCCAGAGCATCTAAATGTTCTCATCTTCTACAGCATGAATGATCAGTTGGCTAACTATATCATGACCCTGGTTTATATAAAATCCATGTAGGAAAGATCTTGAACTAATTTATCCTTAATATCCTTTGAACATAGTTCTTAAAGTACAAAACATCCTAGAATGTAATGAGAATAATAACAGCAACATTAATTATAACATCTAATGTTTGAGTGCTTAATATGTCCTAGATACTTTGCTAATGATTTTATACATATTATTCCATCCAGCTTTCATAACAACTCTGAAAAGTGGGTTCTAAATTACAGATGAGAAAACTAAAATTAGAAAGATTGCATAACTTACAGCAATATTAAAACTGGCCTAGTTGGAATATTAGAAATCTAATTCACTTCAGATCACATGTTCTTAACCATTAAGCACTATAGCTAATCAAAAATAGAAGTTGGTATATGGAAGACTGCTGTAAGGAGTATATTTATCTGTGGATTCATAGAGTCTCAGAATTAGAAGACACCTGAAAGGTCATTTAATCCAATCACTGTTTATATAGTGAGTTTTATTTTCCTAAGGCCTTTTTTCAAGTACCTGGAATTAAGGAAAGAAGACCTGTTCTTGTCATGGATCTGACAATTTGCTGTATTTTCCTAAATAATGTCTTTGTATCTAAGTTTTCTTATTTTGTTATTGTGTTTTAACCCAGAAAATGGTGCTAATAACATTTGCCAAACAAAGTATTGTTACATGACTTGGTGGGTATGGACAGGTTTTGAAAAGCATCATATTTGAGGTATTATAGTAATGAATACCTTAACATCTTTACTCCACAATAGCATTCCAGTTTGACGTTGATGAAAGTCCTGAAGGAAGCAGTACTCTACCTTATCTGTACCAAAATTACAATTTCAACATTGTAGAAAAAGTTTTGTATACAAGCTTACAACCTAACATACATTACCTTCAATATTCAGAGTTTAATAACATGTTAAGAGGGATGTTAACATATTAAGACAATTAAAATATTAAGTAATAATTACTACAAATTAGTACATTTGGCAAATATTTATAGTGTCTAAATAAATCATTCCTAAAGCTCCAAGAACCAATGTGTTCTGGGTGTAATCCTCGTGCTCAGTGATTAGATTGAACACAGATAGAGGGTGAGAATGGTTACATTTCTGCTGACCCTGAAGAAATATCAAAGAACAGAACAGTATTAAATTCCAGACATAATAATCCAACTGTATGAAAATACTTGAATCCTGAGTAACTGTCTCTCCTTGTAGTAAGTGACCACATTAAAGAGGATCCAACACATCTGACATGTGAAAGACACTAAGTCGTCCAAGAAAACTCATCCCTTCCACCACACAGGTGAGTCTGTACATCAACATTTTCAAATGTCAGTTTCTGGGTTCTTATTTAATTCTGCTTGGTACAAAACAGCATTAGTTCATTCATTCAAAAGCCATTTTTTGAGCACCTGCTATATACCAAGCACCATGGCAGGCTTCAAGGGGTACCAGAGATAAATAATACACTGGATTTTCCCTAAAATGTCTTTAGCCCAGTGCAACAGGTAGATGTACAAGAAGTGACTTTCATAAAGAGAAATTGCTAAAGGTGGCAGTGTCCTTGGAAGGATGGTAGGATCAGGATTAGTAGTATATCAGGGCATTCCTGTGTGAGGAGGTAATAGGTACAAAGAGGCAGGGGCCACAGAACTTTATACAGGAACAAGCATATAGGAACAATTCTGAGTGACTAATGCTGAAGGATTTCGAAGGGCACTGAAGGAAGATAAAGTTTAAAAGGGGTTAGAATTAAATTGTGGAGGGCGACTTCCAGGAAGATGGCGGTGTGAGCAGGGCGGCAGAAATCTCCTCCCAACACTATATTTATCTACAAAAAAACAGAAAATAGATCTATTCCTAAAAGAGAGACGAGAATACACAGGAAAGCGCACAGCGTGCAGCTACACCTGAGAGGACTCGGCACCCCAAGAAGCGGGTAAGATACGGAGCCGTGACCCAGCGGGACCCGAGCCCTCCCCCACCCCATCGCACCGGCGGGAGGAGAGGATTCAGAGCCGGGAGGGAGTGGAAGCAAACCCCGCGAAGTAGCCAGCCCCAGTGATCTGCGCGGGGAGCACTGACCCACATTGCGCAGTGCAGCGGAGATTGGAGAGACAGAGGGGCAGGATCTGAGCGGGGAACGCGCCAGGGTGCTTGCAGCCGGCTCCCGGGAAGGGAAAAAAAAAAAAAGCGCGCTTTCTTCAGCGGTCTTAAAGAGACAAGAGCCAAACGGAGGAGCCGGATCGCCCCCGCACACTCAGCCCAGCGGGCTGGGAGTCCTGGGGAGTTTCAGACGCCTTAGCTGGCGACTGAGGAAGCGTAGCCATACTTAACACTTCTCACTGAGATCAACAGCCTCCTATTCGTTCCCACCCCTGCCAGAGCGATAAAGGGCCCCCTGCAGAGCGGCACAGTCAGAGCTGTGGAATAGTAGGGCAACAGCGCCACCTAGAGCATTCTCACAGAATCTACGTCCGTGGGCATTTTTTTTGTTTTTTTTGTTTTGTTTTGTTTTTTGTTTTGTTTTTGTTTTTTCTTTTCTTTCTTTTTTCCTTTTTTTTTCTTTCTTTTTAAAGTCTTAAAGAGCCCAGCTGACATACGTGGCAACTATCAGTGACCAAATTATACAGCCATGAAAAGACAGAGGAATATGGTTCAGACTAAAAATCAACCAGACAACCCCAGAGAGGGAGTCTGAAGGGATGGAAATGCACACCCTGGAAAAGAATTTAGAATAAAAGTCAAGCAACCATGCTGATGGACCCACAGAGAAATGTGCAAGAGCTGAGGGAGGAAGTGAGGGAACTGAAGAAAGACAATACAGAAATCAGACAAGCGATCGACGGGCTTAACAGCAGAATGGATGAGATGCGAGAGACTGTTAATGGAATAGAAAACAGAGAACAGGAGTACAGAGCAGCTGAGGCAGAGAGAGATAAAAGGATTTCTAGGAATGAAAGAATACTAAGAGAACTGTCTGACGAATCCAAACGGAACAATATTCGCATTATAGGAGTACCAGAGGAAGAAGAGAGAGAAAAAGGGATAGAAAGTGTCTTTGAAGAAATAATTGCTGAAAACTTTCCCTCGCTGGGGAAGGAAGTAGTCTCGCAGTGCACTGAAGCTCATAGATCTCCCAACACAAGGGACCCAAGGAAGACAACACCAAGACACATAATAATTAAGATGGCAAAGATTAAAGATAAAGACAGGGTATTAAAGGCAGCTAGAGAGAGAAAAAAGATCACCTACAAAGGAAAAACCCATCAGACTATCATCAGACTTCTCAACAGAAACCTTACAGGCCAGAAGAGAATGGCATGATATATTTAACGTTATGAAACAGAAGGGCCTCGAACCAAGAATATTGTATCCAGCACGATTATCATTTAAATATGATGGAGGGATTAAACAAATTCCAGATAAATGAAAGTTAAGAGAATTTGCGTCTCATAAACCACCACTACAGGATATCTTAAATGGACTGCTCTAGATGGAAGCACACCTAAGGCTAAAAAGATGTCACCAGAGGAAAAAAAATCATAGCAAAGAAAGCAGACCATCCAAATACCAACTAAAGCAAAGAATAAAACACCTATTATAGAAAGAATGGAGGAGGAGGAATAAGAAGGGAGAGAAATAAAGAAACATCAGACTGTGTTTAGAATAACTTAACAAGAAAGTTAAGTTAGATTGTTAGATAGCAAAGAAGCAACCCCTTGAACCCCTTTGGAAATCATCACTCTTAATCTAAAGTCAGCAATGCAATATACATTTATCAATAATCAATTTAAATGTAAATGGACTGAATGCACCAATCAAAGACACAGAGTAACAGAATGGATAAAAAGCAAGACCCATCTATATGCTGCCTACAAGAAACTCACTTCAAATCCAAAGATATACACAGACTAAAAGTGAAGGGATGGAAAAAGATATTTCATGCAAACAACAAAGAGAAAAAAGCAGGTGTTGCAGTACTTGTATCAGACAAAATAGACTTCAAAACGAAGAAAGTAGCGAAAGATAAAGAAGGACATTACATAATGATATAGAGGTCAGTCCAACAAGAAGATATAACCATTTTAAACATATATGCACCCAACACAGGAGCGCCAGCATATGTGAGACAAATACTAACAGAATTAAAGGAGGAAATAGACAGCAATGCATTCATCTTAGGAGACATCAACACACCACACACTCCAGAGGACAGATCAACCAGACAGAAAATAAGTAAAGACACAGAGGCACTGAACAACACACACTAGAACAGATGGACCTAACAGACATCTACAGAACTCTACACCCAAAAGCAACAGGATACACATTCTTCTCAAGTGCACATGGAACATTTTCCAGAATAGACCACATAATAGGCCACCAAAAGAACCTCAGTAAATCCAAAAAAACTGAAATCCTACCAACCCACTTCTCAGATCACAAAGGTATAAACTAGAAATAAATTTTAGAAAAATCAAAAGGAAGCTCTAAGTATGGAGACAACAACACTCTCTAATTAATCAATGGGTTGCTTTGACCAAATCAAAACGAGAAATCAAAAGAATATATGGAGACTAATGACAACAGCAACACAAACTACATATGTAGGACACAGCAAAAACAGTTCTAAGAAAGTACATTGCAATCAAACTCCAGTTTAAAGGAAAAGGAGAGGAACATTTCCCCCAAATGAATAGTCTAAAGACACAATTACTGAATTGGAAAAGAAGAACAAATGAGGCCCAAAGTGAACAGAAGGAGGGACATAATAAAGATTAGAGAAGAAATAAATAAAATTGAGAAGAATAAAACAATAGAAAAAATCAATAAAACCAAGAGCTGGTTCTTTGAAAAAATAAACAAATAGATAAACCCCTAGTCAGACTCATTAAGAGAAAAAGAGAATCTACACACATAAACACGATCAGAAAAGAGAAAGGAAAAGTCACGACGGACGCCACAGAAACACAAAGAATCATAAGAGAATATTATGAGAATCTATATGCTAACAAGCTGGAAAACCTAGAAGAAATGGACAACTTCTTAGAAAAATACAACCTTCCAAGACTGACCAAGCAAGAAACAGAAAACTAAACAGACCAATCACCAGTGACGAAATCGAATTGGTAATCAAAAAACTACCCAAGAACAAAACCCCTGGGCCTGATGGAATCACCTCTGAATTCTACCAGACATATAGAGAAGAAATAACACCGATTCTCCTTAAAGTTTTCCAAAAAATAGAAGAGGAGGGAATACTTCCAAACTCATTCTATGAAGCCAGCATCACTCTTATACCAAAACCGGGCAAAGACCTCACCAAAAAAGAAAATTACAGACCAATATCCCCGATGAACGTAGATGCAAAAATACTCAACAAAATATTAGCAAACCGAATTCAAAAATACATCAAGAGGATCATACATCATGATCAAGTGGGATTCATCCCAGGGATGCAAGGATGGTACAACATTCGAAAATCCATCAACATCATCCACCACATCAACAAAAACAAGAACAAAAACCACATGATCATCTCCATAGATGCTGAAAAAGCATTTGACAAAATTCAGCATCCATTCCTGATTAAAACTCTCAACAAAATGGGTATAGACGGCAAGTACCTCAACATCATAAAGGCTATACATGACAAACCCACAGCTAACATCATACTTAACGGGGAAACGCTGAAAGCTTTTTGTCTAAGATCAGGAACAAGACAGGGATGCCCATTCTCTCCACTGTTATTCAACATAGTACTGGAGGTCCTAGCCACAGCAATCAGACAAAACAAAGACATACAAGGCATCCAGATTGGTAAAGAGAAGTCAAATTGTCACTATTTGCAGATGACATGATACTGTACATAAAAAACCCTAAAGATTCCATTCCAAAACTACTAGAACTAATATCTGAATTCAGCAAAGTTGCAGGATACAAAATTAACACACAGAAATCTGTTACTTTCCTATGCACTAATGATGAACTAACAGAAAGAGAAATCAGAAAAACAATTCCATTCACAATTGCATCAAAAAGAATAAAATACCTAGGAATAAACCTAACGAAGGAAGTGAAAGACCTCTACTCTGAAAAGTACAAGACACTCCTAAGAGAAATTAAAGAGGACACTAACAAATGTAAATGCATCCCATGCTCTTGGCTAGGAAGAATAAATATTGTCAAAATGACTATACTACCCAAAGCAATCTACAGATTCAATGCAATCCCTATCAAACTACCAACAGCTTTCTTCAATGAACTGGAAAAAATAATTGTAAAATTCATATGGCACCACAAAAGACCCCGAATAGCGAAAGCAATCCTGAGAAGGAGGAATAAAACGGGGAATTACACTCCCTGACTTCAAGCCCTACTACAAAGCCACAGTAATGAAGACAATTTGGTATTGGCACAAAAACAGACCCACAGACCAGTGGAACAGAATAGAAAATCCAAACATTAACCCAAACATATACAGTCAATGAATATTTGATAAAGGAGCCTTGGATATACAATGGGGAGATGACAGCCTCTTCAGCAGCTGGTGTTGGAAAAACTGGACAGCTACATGTAAGAGAATGAAACTGGACTACTGTCTAGCCCCATACACAAAGGTAAACTCAAGGTGGATCAAAGACCTGAATGTAAGTCATGAAACCATGAAACTCTTAGAAAACAATATAGGCAAAAATCTCTTGGACATAAACATGAGCAACTTCTTCATGAACATATCTCCCCGGGCAAGGGAAACAAAAGCAAAAATGAACAAGTGGGACTATATCAAGCTGAAAAGCTTCTGTACAGCAAAGGACACCATCAGTAGAACAAAAAGACTTCCTACAGTATGGGAGAATATATTCATAAAAAACATATCTGATAAAGGGTTGACATCCAAAATATATAAAGAACTCATGCACCTTAACAAACAGAAAGCAAATAATCCAATTAAGAAATGGGCAGAGGACATGAATAGACACTTCTCCAAAGAAGAAATTCAGATGGCCAACAGGCACATGAAAAGATGCTCCACATCGCTAATCATCAGAGAAATGCAGATTAAAACCACAATGAGATATCACCTCACACCAGTGAGGATGGCCAACATCCAAAACACAAACAACAACAAAGGTTGGTGAGGATGTGGAGAAAAGGGAACCCTCCTACACTGCTGGTGGGACTGCAAATTAGTTCAACCATTGTGGAAAGCAGTATGGAGGTTCCTCAAAAAACTCAAAATAGAAATACCATTTGACCCAGGAATTCCACTCCTAGGAATTTACCCTAAGAATGCAGCAGCCCAATTTGAAAAGGACAGATGCACCCCTATGTTTATTGCAGCACTATTTACAATAGCCAAGAAATGTAAGCAACCTAAGTGTCCATCAGTAGATGAATGGATAAAGAAGATGTGGTACATATAAACAATGGAATATTATTCAGCCATAAGAAGAAAACAAATCCTACCATTTGCAACAACATGGATGGAGCTAGAGGGTATTATGCTCAGTGAAATAAGCCAAGCCGAAAAAGACAAGTATCAAATGATTTCACTCATATGTGGAGTATAAGAACAAAGAAAAAATACTGAAGGAACAAAACAGCAGCAGACTCACAGAACCCAAGAACGGACTAATGGTTACCAAAGGGAAAGGGACTGGGGAAAATGGGCAGGAAGGGAGGGATGAGAGGGAAAAAGGGGCATTACGATTAGCAGATACAATGTTGGGGGGGCACGGGGAGGGCAGGACAAATCAGAGAAGACAAGTAGTGATTCTATAGCATCTCACTACGCTGATGGACAGTGACTGTAATGGGGTTGGTGGGGGGGGAGCTGATGAAGGGGTAGTTTAATAACTGTAATATTGCACATGTAATTGTAGATTAATGATAATAAAATAAATTATATTAAAAATAATAATAATAAAAATAAATAAAAACCTTCGTGAAAGTAGTAA
Organism: Smutsia gigantea; assembly: GCA_032199065.1. Classification (NCBI taxonomy): domain Eukaryota; kingdom Metazoa; phylum Chordata; class Mammalia; order Pholidota; family Manidae; genus Smutsia; species Smutsia gigantea. The sequence goes on along the minus strand of JAVSCE010018701.1, from coordinate 7,266 downwards.
ACACACTGACACAAAGCACCCTTCTGCCACCAAAAAAAAAAAAAAAAATTCAAATAAGTTCTGAGCTCATCTAGAGGAGAGATGCTGTTTGCTCCTTGAGACGTCCCATTGCATTCCCGCCAAAAAACAATTCAGATAAGTTCTATTGAGAGTTCTCTGAGAGAAGGAATGATGCTTGGATGTTTGTTTCTCTACGTCCAACAAGACTGAATGTGGCACTTTGCATCCGCTGAATAAAAATAAGTAAATTATTATATTGAATTAGTCAAATTAATACCTCAAACAATCAACTTTCTCTCATAGCATGCACAGGAATGTACAATAATTTGAAGAGTTTTAAATTATAGAAAATATGTAGGGACTGGGAAAAATCTCTTTAAATAATTATACTATTAAAAGTCAATCTTAAAAACTGAGCCATGATCAGAAACTCTTAATCTGAAGAATTTTCACTGGTCTGAATTTTTAAAGATATTTTCAGTATTTATTTTTGGAATATGGATTTCCTTTGTAATTACACCCCATTCCAACCAAGTTAAATGAAGGTAATCTAAATAATGATGACAACAGGTAAGAGAGGGTGCAGTGCCTACCAAGTACCAGGCATGTATTGGGGGATTTTTCATGCATTACAACCAGTTTTTATAACAATCTTAGTAAGGTATGCATTTCAATTCCACATTACAAATAAGAAACTCGGGACTCAGAGAAGTGATAAGGCCTTCCCGAGGTTACATAGCTCTTAACAGATGAAACTTCAATTGGGTCTATTTGACAGTAAAACCTATGGTTTTAGCTTTATACCATGTGGACCCCTGAACCAAAGCCATTTATAGACAAGTGGTGGCAGAATTTTTATTATAAATATGCACCCATGAAAGTTTCCCACAAAACTGAGATCTTACTGTCTTGCCAATGGGTTTCAGCCCCAGGCAAGTTCACTACAGATTCAATGTGACCAAAGAAATTCACAGCAGAACGTTCTTTGGGGTGAAAGGGTTTATTACCCAACTTGTTCTCCCGGCAGTAGGTCGAGCACTAGCGTCTCTGCCTCCGCCCAGAGCACTGGGCCGAGCTGTCTATATAGCACAGTAATAGCTTATTGTCTAACGTGTGGAAGCAGTAGCCTAGCAACAGGCTAGTTACATAATCAGGTGGTTTAAGTTCAGTGAAGATCCTGGCCATAGGAACACCAACTTCCCCACATTCCACCCCGCCAGGATTCTTGCCTTACAATCTACACGCTTTCCATTTTCTGCAATGGTCCCTGTGCGAGAAAGCTGGAGCACTGTAACCAGATTCCACACAGCAACAGAGGCTAACAACAACTTAGAGATAATGAAAAATTAAGATACAGGTAACAAAATTATACTAATCCTCAAGCCAGAGGAGGTTCCTTATAAAAAAAATTTATAATAATCCTCAAGCCAGAGGAAGTTCCCAATCCACAAAGACTTTAGGGGCGATAAGACACACGTTTTATTTAATGCCACCAACATAGGCAAATCTTGTCCATCAGGTAGGATGCATGTAAGAGAGTGGTCCTGTGATAGGACTGTAGCAGGAAGGGGGTCCCTTCCGGGTCTAGTATACCATACTTTTACTCCTCTCCCCATGGGGTTACTGAAGGGTCTATATATAGCGCTACTGGAGGTGCATGCACTGGCCATAATGATAAAACAAAACTCCCCGGTAAGATGCTCCTACCTTCTGACCATTCAGGATATACTACTGTGACCTTTGGCAGCCACTCTGCTGTTATTCCAGGAATACACAGGAGGCCACCTTCCAGGCCTTGTCCCCAAGGTGCCAGGAGAGACAGCCATTGTTGGTCCATGTGTTGAAAGGTCCATGGCCACGTCCACTCAATGGAGTCTCCGGGTTCAGTGCAGTTGGTGCTGGCAGCAAGATGTTATTCTAGTGGCTGAACTTCAGCTTCAGTGATTTTTCCTTGGTTTATACTTGCGGTTGTATAGGGGAGGCAGTCATATGTGTTAAAATGTCTATGGGGCTCAGAGCTCCCTTTTCGGGTCTCTCATTCAAACGTTGTAGCACAATCCATAAGCAGACTGACCACGCCCGCAGATTATCGGTATCTGACTTTAGTCCGGATTTTAACAAGCCATTGTGCCTCTCTATCATGCCTGCTATGGTAGGACTGTATGGCACATGAAACTTCCACTTGATTCCCAGCTGTCATACCCATTCTTGCAGTGTATGTCCAGTAAAATGGGTGCCCTGATCACTCTCAATTACCTGTGGTTGGCCATAGGCAGCAAAGAGACACTCCAGGCCCCTTTTGGTTGTCTGCTGGTCTGCACAACAGGTAGGAAAAGCAACCAGAAGTCCAGTAGCTGTGTCCACACAGGTCATCGCATACCGATATCCTTCTGACACAGGTAGAGGCCAAATATAGTCTATCTGCCACCTGATGAAGGGTATAGGCCCCATAGCTATTGTCCCATGTTGCTGTGGAACTCGGTGTAAGCCCCTTTTGGAGCACATGACACACTCCTGCCGGGCTCTACTAACTTCTTTGAAGGTCAAAGGCAAGCCCCACTGATGGGCTACAGCCCACACTGTCTTTTGCTCTGCATGCAACGCTGATGTAGCCATTGAGCTACATCAGAGGCAGGCTTTCCTTCTAATTTCCTTCCATCTGCTCCTGCCCGTATTAAATCAACCCACATCTGGGTCCTCGTAACCTTCATGGGGCCCTGTAAATTTTTCTTGTGAGCAACAGGTCCTATCTCTTTCCGAATTCTCATGGCTTCAGCCTCTCCTAACTCTGCTACTGTACATGTCACCTCACTTATGGGATGCCCCAAGTGAGGGGAAAGAATGGCCACTAGAGACCCAAAGAGGGATGCAGGAGCCCTTTGAAGTACAATGTTCCTCATCCCAGTAGTGAAAATCTCTTCATCTGGGCCATAATTCTCTGGACTATAGATGGCATTTCTCATGCCTAGCTCTCATAACACCTGTTGGAGTTCAGCATATGCCTGCCATCTAACAGGAGAGGATGGTAGATGACCCGGACTGGGCCACAGAGCACGAAGTGCAGCCATGAGTCAATCTAGGAGGGTGTGACACCCTGGGGTCTGATGTGCATTTTGTAATCGCTGCCTCAAGGCAGGCTGCACTGTCAGGGAAGACAGCTTTCCCATCTCTGACCCCGACAGAACAAGTCCATCCACCCCGAAGTCCCAAAGACGCAGGAGCCAAGCTGATATTGACTCCAAGGGCTTCTGCCTAAACCGGGAGCCCAAATCCACGAGCTCAGCCTGAATATAGGGGCAGAGCATAGGGTGCTCCACAACCTGGGGAGGGGGCTGCACCTCTCCTTGGGGAACCTTCAGCTACTGGGTCTTTATTTTCTTTACAACCACTGGGCGTGCATTCAAAACATGAGACGCCAGTGCCTCCGGCATCACCCCTTCATCTTTCTCCAGCTCCTCCATTTCTGGGGCTGATGGCACTTTTCTCTCCCCTCCCCCGAGTGCCTCCTCTGCTACAACGTTTACCTTTTCTACTGTACCTCGCAGCAGCAATGCTACCTCAGTCTTCAGAAGGTCTCTTACCTTCAGCTCAATGCTTCTCAGCTGACATTCTCATACCACCTCCACCTGTGCTTCCCTCAGGAGTTTGTCTTTTTCCTTGTTGGCCTCTTCCTCCTTCAAAACACCTGTTAGCACTGCCATCTCATCTCCAATGGCACCTTTCTGCCAGTGCTCTTGTATCACTGCCATCTCTTTCTTCAGGGAATCCACAAAAGTGTGCAGCTCACATTCTTGTGCCACCTCCTCTCGCATCAATGCCATTTCTCTCCTCAGGGAATGCACAGAAGTTTGCAGCTCGCATTCTCGTGCTGCCTCTTGCATCAATGCCATTTACCTCCTCAGGGAATCCACAGAAGTTTGCAGCTCGCGTTCTTGTGCTGCCATTTCCTCTGTAGACTTTTTTAATACTGTGAGAAGCAGCCAACCCAAAGCCCCTGCTGCTTCACGGGCACTCTGCTTCTCAAAGGATCTGCTTACTATACCAAGGGCCACCCCTACTGACTCAGGTGTCACCTCCACTTGCCTCCAGTCCTGGGGTGGGGCACAGTCCTCTAGGAGGCAAGCCACCTCAGACCACATACCCATTGGGGGATGATCCACTGTCTCCCCATTCATAGGGACAGCCCGCTGAAGCAACCCTCCCATAAGGGCAGCTTGTCTTTTTTCCTTGGTCAACAATGAACCCTGCAGACTTTCATCAATTGTCTTGCCAATGGGTTTCAGCCCCAGGCAAGTTCGCTATAGATTCAACGTGACCAAAGAAACTGACAGCAGAACGTTCCTTGGGGTGAAAGGGTTTATTACCCAGCTTGTTCGCCCGGCAGTAGGTCGAGCACTAGCGTCTCGGCCTCCACCTTGAACACTGGGCCGAGCTGTCTATATAGCACAGTAATAGCTTATTGCCTAAAGGTGTGGAAGCAGTAGCCTAGCAACAGGCCAGTTACATCATCAGGTGGTTTAAGTTCAGTGAGGATTCTGGCCATAGGAGCCCCAACTTCCCCACACTTATGTTCTTCAACATTTAATCAACATAATAAAGAGAACCAGTTAAAAATAAAGGCCTGACTGACTTCCAGGAAGATGGCGGTGTGAGCAGGGCAGCAGAAATCTCCTCCCAAAACTATATAAATCTACGAAAATACAGCAAATACAACTATCCCTAAAAGAGAAATCAGAGCACACAGGAAAGTGCATAGCGTGGAGCCACATCCAGGAGGACTCAGCAACCCGCGAGGCAGGTAAGATACGGACCTGCGACCTGGCGGCACCCGAGAACTCACCCAGCCCAGTGCGCCGGCGGGAGGAGAGCATTTGGAGCCAGGAGGGAGTGGAAGAGCAGTCCGCGAAATAAACAGCCCCGGTGGTCTGCGCCGGGAGCGCTGGGAGCGCTGACACACATCACGCGGTGCATCAGACATTGGAGAGGCAGAAGGTGCAGGTTCTGAGCTGGGAACAGGCCGGGACCGTGCAGCCATCGCCCAGGGACAAGAGAAAAGTGTGCGCCGTTTGTAGCGGTCTCAGAGAAGCGGGGGGCCCAGCGAGGGAACACCATCGCCCCGGCGGGCTCAGCCCTACAGGCTGGAAGTCCTGGGGAACTTTGGTCCCCTTCGCTGGTGACGGAGAGAAGGGAGCAGCCACGCTGGAACTTTATACAGAAAACAATAGCGTCCCATTCGTTCCTGCCCTGCCCAGACCTACAAAAAAGCAGCGCGGCCACCACTGTGGATTACTGGAGCAACAGCGACACCTACAGCACACTTACAGAATTCACTCAAGGTGGGCTTTTTTTTTTTGCTCGATTGTTTTATTTCTTGCTTTTTTTTTGCTCGTTTGTTTTATTTCTTGCCCCCCTTTTTTTTGCTCATTTGCTTTATTTCTTGCCCTTTTTCTTTCTTTTTTTACCTTCCTTTTCTTTCATTTCTTTCTTTCTTCGTTCTCTCTCTTCTTTCTATTCCTTCTTTTTTTTGGCTTGCTTGTTTTTTTTGGTGGTTTTTTTTCTTTTTTTTTAAACCTTAAAGAGCCCAGCTGACATATGTGGCACCTACTTGTGACCACTATCAACATGACAAGACAGGAGAACATGATACAGACAAAAATCACCAAGATCCAGACACCCTCTGAGAAGGAATCTGAAGGGATGGAAATGCAGCATCTTCCTGAAAAAGAATTCAGAATAAAAGTCATAACCATGCTGATGGATCTACAGAGAAATATGCAAGAGCTAAGGGAGGAAGTGAGGGAAGTCAGGAAAGATAATGCAGAAATGAAACAAGCCATCGACGGGCTCAGCAGCAGACTGGACGAGATGCAAGAGACTGTTAATGCAATAGAAATCAGAGAAGAACACAGAGCAGCTGAGGCAGAGAGAGATAAAAGGATCTCTAGGAATGAAAGAATATTAAGAGAACTGTATGATCAATCCAAATGGAACACTATTCGCATTACAGGAGTAACAGAGGAAGAAGAGAGAGAAAAAGGGATAGAAAGTGTCTTTGAAGAAATAATTGCTGAAAACTTCCCCATGCTGGGGAAGGAAATAGTCTTGAAGTCCATGGAAGCTCACAGATCTCCTAACACAAAGGACCCCAGGAAGACAACACCAAGACACATAATAATTAAAATGGCAAAGATCAAAGATAAGGACTGAGTATTAAAGGCAGCTAGAGAAAGAAAAAAGATCATCTTCAAAGGAAAACCCATCAGACTAACATCAGACTTCTCAACAGAAACCTTACAGGCTAGAAGAGACTGGCATGATATATTTAATGCAATGAAACAGAAGGGCCTCGAACCAAGAATACTGTATCCAGCACGATTATCATTTAAATATGACGGAGGGATTAAACAATTTCCAGACAAGCAAAAGCTGAGAGAATTTGCCTCCCATAAACCACCTCTGCAGGACATCTTAAAGGAACTACTGTAGAGGGAAGAATTCCTAAGGCTAAAAAGCTGTCACCAGAGAAAATAAAATCATAGCAAAGAAAGCAGTCCATCCAAACACTACCTAAAGGCAAAGAATAAAACACCTACTATAAAAAGAATGGAGGAGGAAGAATAAGAAGGGAGAGAAATAAAGAAACATCAGACTGTGTTTACAATAATTTAACAAGAAAGTTAAGTTAGATTGTTAGATAGGAAAGAAGCAACCCTTGAACCTTTGGTAACCACAAATCTAATGCCACCAATGGCAATAAGTACATATCTTTCAATAATCACCCTAAACGTAAATGGACTGAATGCATCAATCAAAAGACACAGAGTAACAGAATGCATAAAAAAGCAAGACCCATCTTTATGCTGCCTACAAGAAACTCACCTCAAACGCAAAGACATCCCCAGATTAAAAGTGAAGGGATGGAAAAAGATATTTCATGCAAATAACAAGGAGAAAAAAGCAGGTGTTGCAGTACTTGTATCAGACAAAATAGACTTCAAAACGAAGAAAGTAGCAAGAGATAAAGAAGGACATTACATAATGATAAAGGGATCAGTCCAACAAGAGGATATAACCATTTTAAATATATATGCACCCAACACAGGAGCGCCGGCATTTGTGAAACAAATACTAACAGAATTAAAGGAGGAAATAGACAGCAATGCATTCATCTTAGGTGACTTCAACACACCACTCACTCCAAAGGACAGATCAACCAGACAGAAAATAAGTAAGGATACAGAGGCATTGAACAACATACGAGAATAG
>JAVSCE010018700.1:0-165795 GCA_032199065.1 Smutsia gigantea | reverse complement strand
GGTAGATTTCCACGTCAGCTTACGTCTCCAAATTTCTACTTCACCGATCCGCTTCAAAGAGGCAGCTGCAGTGGAGAATCATGTTAAGCTCGGCTACTGCGGAGAGCCCAAGGTAGCCCAATGATGGATTTTGATGAGCGTGGTCCCTGCTCCTCTAACATGTATTTGCCAAGTTGTACTTACTACGTCTCGGGTCCAGATTTCTCCAGCCTCCCTTCTTTTCTGCCCCAGACCCCGTCTTCGCGCCCAATGACATACTCCTACTCTTCCAACCTGCCCCAGGTCCAACCCGTGCGCGAAGTGACCTTCAGAGAGTACGCCATTGAGCCCGCCACTAAATGGCACCCCCGCGGCAATCTGGCTCACTGTTACTCCGCGGAGGAGCTCGTGCACAGAGACTGCCTGCAGGCGCCCAGCGCGGCCGGCGTGCCTGGAGACGTGCTGGCCAAGAGCTCGGCCAACGTCTACCACCACCCCACCCCCGCTGTCTCTTCCAATTTCTATAGCACGGTGGGCAGGAACGGCGTCCTGCCACAGGCTTTCGACCAGTTTTTTGAGACGGCCTACGGCACCCCGGAAAACCTCGCCTCTTCCGACTACCCCGGGGACAAGAGCGCCGAGAAGGGGCCCCCGGCGGCCGCGGCGACCTCCGCGGCGGCGGCGGCGGCCGCGGCCACGGGCACGCCGGCAACTTCAAGTTCGGACGGCGGCGGAGGCGGCGGCTGCCGGGAGGCGGCGGCGGCGGAGGAGAAGGAGCGACGGCGGCGCCCAGAGAGCAGCAGCAGCCCCGAGTCGTCTTCCGGCCACACTGAGGACAAGGCCGGCGGCTCCAGTACGTATAAAGGCAGCGCCCTGAGCTTTATGAAAGGGGAGTTGGAAATCTAGCGCAGCACCGCTGTTAAATTTTTATATGCTGTTTTATAAGCATATAAGGTTTATGAAGGGCCTTTAGGTTTCCCCCAACAAAACTTTGTTATAAAAGGCGGGATCACGTGGCGAGTGCTGAAATTGGCCGTGAAATACCCACCGGCCAAGGCATGCCTGCAAAAAAAACAACTCCCTTTTTCCCTTTTTTCCCTTCTCAGCTCCCAAGCCCGGCAGCTCGATCCCGCTCGGGGCCAACTCAGGGCTGGGGAGCCAGAGGTGGGGGCCTGTAAATTCCCCCTGCAAGGGCTCCGGGAACCTTTGATAGCGAGGTAATCCGGAGATTTTTATAAAAGCCATGTGTTGCGCTGGGACTCCAGTCCCGGCCCGGATTCAAAGGCATCGCTATTTAACGATGGCGCTAGGAGCGTGTTTAACAGATAAACTAGCCTGCTTAGCTCGAGCAATATATTAAAAGAACAAATTAACCCAAAGTTGGCCTTTTTGTCCAAAGGAAGCCATTTTCCTCTGGCGCGGTGGCAATTATGTGCCGACTCCTGTCCAAATGCACGTTATTCAAAACTGTTATTCAATCTGTCAAAAGCAGGGTTTTTTACTTTAGGTCTTGGGGATTTTTATGGAAAAGGGGACCAAGTGGAGCCTGCCCGCAACTTTGGGAACCCTCTGTTCCCTCCACCCTGTGGAAAACAGTGCCCCTGTCCTGCCGGGGACCAGGATGGCTGTGCCTTGGTGCTCAGGGAGAGCCCAAGGTGAAGGGCTTCGGCTTGCCCCCTCCTCACCTCGCGAGGGTGCTCAGGGAGGTAGGAGCTGGTGGCCAGAACACAGGCTGACAAAAGACCCGGCAGCTGCCCCCAGATGTTGAAGCCCGAGTCCCAGCCGAAGCCTGAGAAAGACTGGAACTGGGCCGCCTTTACTGCCCTGGGAACCCGCCGCCCAGGTGCTGGAAGGTGAAATGTCCGCAGGCGGCTGTTTGTTTAGTCTGGCGGGGCTGGAGGCAGGCGGCAACCCCCACTCGGCTGCTTTGAAAGCGGCTTCCGCGGCATAAACTCGCCTGTTGCTGTGAGGAGCCTTCCTTTCTGCTCTGGGGGCAGAGGGAATAGCTTCCCTGGGGGCCTATCTAGGGAGCTGGCTTGTAACTGGGGCTGAGCCTCCGCCTGCAGCCTGTCCCCAGCCGGCAGTAGGAGCCTGAAAGCTGGGGCCTGGGGAGAATTTGATGGGGCTTGGGCCGGGCCTCTAGTCCCTGGAGCAGCCCTTTTCCTCCATCCAGGACTCTAGGATTGCAGTCCCCACACCTGGCTCACTACCTGCTTCTTTCTTCCTCTACAGGTGGCCAACGCACGCGAAAAAAGCGCTGCCCCTACACCAAGTACCAGATCCGGGAGCTGGAGCGGGAGTTCTTCTTCAGTGTGTACATCAACAAAGAGAAACGCCTGCAGCTGTCTCGCATGCTCAACCTCACCGACCGTCAAGTCAAAATCTGGTTTCAGAACAGGAGAATGAAGGAAAAAAAAATTAACAGAGACCGTTTACAGTACTATTCCGCCAACCCGCTCCTTTAAGGCTCTAGCTAGCTGGAATTGGGTGGGGGGCTTCCTACACATGAGATTATATGCAGATTTTGCCCTTGACAAGGTCAAGACACACGGTGACTTTTGAAGAAAGAAGGTGTGCAAGAGGGAGGTGGCTACCCAGAGATAGCCCCGAAGGAGGTGGCCGGGACTCTCTTGGGCATCTGTGGTTAAGATTCCTAACAATTGGATTTGGAGTTCTCATTGTGAGAATGAATGGTTTGGGACCCCTGGTGGTTCAGTCTTGGAGACTCTGGAGCTTTAGGCTGGGTGTGGTCTCCATCAGGGACTGGGACCCCCGCCAGGATTCTGGAGATCGACCCCAACCCCGGACCCTCCACATGGAGCCTGCCCACCACCAGGACCCCTGCACCAAGAAGCTATTCTATCTCCAAATCCAGTTCAGCATGGGGACAGGAGAGGGAGGAAGGGGAGGGATTCCTAGACATTTGGAATGGGGCTGCCTTCCAAAGCCAGTGTGAAAGACTGCTGGACTAAGAGGTGGATATGAGGTGGGAGAGGGCTGCTGATCCTTGAGGGAAGAAAGTCTACTATTCCAGGTGTCATCGGTGGCTCTCCACCTCTCCTAGCCACTCACCACACTGTTCCAAGCCTGAGCTTCTAGTCTCCTGCAGCCCACCTAATTTTTCCTCCCAATGGGGGTCTTTGACCTGGCCTGCCACTCAGGCCCAGAGTCTGGTTGCAGAGTAGACTGTTCCCGAGGTGGAAGACATCAAAAAGCCAAGAGGCTGCGCTCAGGCTGCTGGCCCCAACATCCCTGCAGGAAATGCCTGTGGAGTGCGGCAGCCTGGCAAAGTCTCCGCCACACTTGACTGAAGCTTGAATTTGCTCAGCGGAGCAGCAGGCCTGGCCCCCAGTTCCCAGCTATGAAGGGCTCAAGTCCCTCAAAACACCCGGTTCCAGCGCTGCACTCTGCCCTTCACCACCCCAAAACTGAGCTTAAAAGCTTCTGGTGACCTTCCAAGAGCTGGAGAACAGTTTGGAATTATTTTAAAAGATAAATATTATATTATATATATATTTCCCTGCAGGAACCAAAGCGAATTTTAAAAGATGCAATGTAGAGAGAAAAAAAGATGAAAATATTTAAAGGCTCTATCTGTTTACAGTGTTCCATGGTTAAACTCACTCACTGCTAAGAATATTTGAATGTACGCTTCATACAGGGATGGTGTTCAAACGACTTGTAAATAAAGGAACCATAACCTATTTTGTTTGAATACATTTTTTTCTGCCATTAGTTGATTTCCTTTCGGGTCTTCAAGACGGTGGGAAGGGCGTTGGGAGCTGTATTTTTAATTTCTTACAATGTCTGGAAAGGGGATGCTCTGAAGTAGCTCGGCCCACCAGGGTCTGTGGACCTCAGCTAAGAAAGCCAGACACCCTCCCATTGAATCTCCTCTGCCTCCCTGTGTTAAGAAGTGCATGGGGTCTCTGTTTTAAAGGCTGTTTTGGCCTGTCCTCCCTTCGCACTCACCCCGTATATCGCAGTATGTATACAGGCGACAGGGCACAAGGAAAATAAAGACTTTGGAAACTTGAGTATTGGGCCCTGGTGTGACATTCCTCTCCCTGGTGGCCTTTTACTGCCAAATGTCTGCACCCCCATCATCATCCCCCCCACCCCACTAGGAAAGGGGCAAGTTACCAGGCCCCTGAGGAGGTGGAGAAGTGACTTAGGATTTAACTCTGCTAGAAGTCAGGCTTAGGAAGCCAACATGACTGGCCAGGTTTTTCTGGAAAGTGGGGTCCCAGGAATGGGGTATATCATGGTCTGCAATATGGAGCTTCATCCTCTTAGGCTGACCCCTGCTCTGGGAATAAAGCTTGGGGCTGGAGGTGGCCAATGGGTTTGATCCCAGGCTGAGCTTGCTCATCTCAGGACCGAGCGACCTGAAGTAGGACCACTCTAGGGTGCCCCCGGATCGTCTTAGCAAAAGGAAGACCTGTCTGGATACAGAAAACAGACTCAGGACCTCTATGGGCACTTTCTGTGCAGCTCCCAGTTGAGACGGCATTTTCCCTTTGGAGAAAGAAAGATGCTGGTTTCCTTTTTGTTTCCTGCCTTTGAACTTCTGCCTTAAATTTGGACATCACCCATAACCTTGAGGAACAGGGCAGAAAGGCCAGAGCCTTTTGTTGCCCACCCCATCCTCCAACCCCCCCGCCACCCCACTCCTACCCCACCCTCACTCCACCCTCTCCCTAGCCACCCAGGCAGGGCCAGAGGCAAAGAGAGGATGGAATTTGGAGAGAGGCCCCAGACCCCAGGCCCCACTTTGTTTATTTATTTGTGTGTTTGTCTAACTGGCGCGACTGGGGAAATCGAGCTCAAAAGCCAGTGGGACAGACCCTGAGATGAATGTCTAGGTTGACAGACACAGAGAGGTGAACAAGGACTCTCCTGGGGGACAGGGAGGGGGTGGGTAGAGAAGCCCAGGGTTTAGGGAAAGACTTCCTTTGGGACGGTTAAAGATTAACCAAAGTCTCCCAAGTTGCTAGAGAGAGTCTAGCCAGGAGGACTGTTCGCGGGCGGGCGGCGAGCAGGCGCGGGTTTGATTTCTGAGTCCTATAAAAGCCCATCCTCCGATGGCTGTGACAATGCGGTCGTAAACCCGTCCGGGGCCGGCCAATTTGCATATTTGGAATGCGCCGCTATAAACCCAGCTGGGGTTTTGCAGCAATTTCTTAGATGTAAAAATGAGATCTCTTTAGCAGCGGTCTGGGCACATTCTCTCCCTGTCTCTGCCTGGAGCCTGCTTCCCTATCCCGGCCCTGGGCTGGAGTTCGGCCGGGCCTAGGCTCTCAGTCGCCACGAGATGGCGCACTTCCGATCAATGTCAAAGCCGCCGGGGAGCCGGCAACCCCAGCGCGATTCTTGGCCTTTGTTCGCTTGTGATACTAAGAGCAGCACGTTGCATTATTTCACTTGTTCCGCTCCCCTTCGTGTCAAAAAAAGGGGCTCACTTTCAAGAAGTTGTTTGGTGGTGTAATTGAAAGCAACGCGCCTTCTCCACACCTCGCAGGCGTCGCAGAGCGGAGAAGCCAGCTGTCCCCTGGCAGTGATTTCGGAAATGTGTTCAGGTAAGAGCCTACAAGTTAAGCAATTTCAGTCTGGATAGAGCGGGAGTTGGGAGGGACCGTTGTCTGAGCAGAGCTGGGGAAAGTGCTGGGTTTGTGCGCTCCGGGGTGACGCTATAGGCACTCGGCCCACCCCACTTCTTCCATCGCTCACTAAGGTTGGAAAGCAGGAAGAGGCCTAAGCGGAAAAGTTGACTATTTTACCTCCCTGCGCCAGCATTCTACCTAAGGCAGTCTTTCGATTTTGTAGAAATATTCATGATGGGCTGAGCCAGGGATGGAGGCCACCCAAGCGAAAAGGTCCGGGCTGTGCTCGGCATAGGGGGCATAGAGGGTTGTGGTGGCAAAAAAAAAAAAAAAAAAAAGGAGAGAGATGGCGGGACTGGGAAAACTGAAAGTTTGTACTGGAAACAATGAAGTGGTTAGCAACCATGGCGGCTGGGGCGGGCTTATTCCCTGGGGCAATCGTCGAGGGGGAGGTCACTGGTTTCCTACTAGGTGCTGTCTCTAGGTCTGCCCAGCAGCCCGGGGAAACCTTTGTAACCTTTGTTCCTAAAAAGGCCAATTCAGAAAAGTCGCATTTGATTTTTGAGGCTGCCAGAGAAGTCTGTATGGTTTATTTGGAACGTAACACTTAACCTGGTTGGGGTTTTGCAACAATTTCTTAGATGTAATAATGAGAGCTTCTGCATATTTTGCAAATATGCAAAAATTGTATTGGTAAATGCCTATACGTTTTCACAAGCTGGTATTGAAGATAAGCTCTGATCCAACAGTCCCTCTGTCAGGGTTGTCATAAAGCCAGTTTTAAATAATTATTTCACTTACATTCAGAGGCCAGATTCAAACTCCCTCTTTTCCTATATTTAAATTTTTATATCAATGTTTTCATTAGTTTCTTGAAATGGTTACGTTCTTTTCACAAATATACAGTGCATGGGTGAGTGGGGGCAAATTTCAGAGAAAGTAGGTGCTGTCTGTGCATGTGTATATGTATGTGTGTGTAAATTTTGCCTATCAGAATCACTAGTCTTTGTTGGGCACGAGCTCCCAAACTGCCAGAAAAAGGCGACCACACAGGAGCCACACGGGGTGGATGTCCACATGGTGCTCTCTGCAGCCTGGGCATTCCCTAAAATTCTACAGCCGCTTTTAGTTTCAAAGCCAGAAGCAGTTTATTATGGACAAAACTAAGGATGTTGCAATTAGGAAGTCTGTGAAAAGGCCCCAACACTCCCCCCATCCCAATTAGGAAAGAAAGGCCAGTTCAGTGGTCAGATTTAGAAAAAAATTTAAATCGGTTGTTTAGGAATAGATTGCACCTGATTGATTCAGAGCAGATACTTCGAATATCCCTGGAAATGTTGACATTCTTAAAGATGAACAAGAAAGGAATGTAATCGCTTACAAAAAGAAAAATTCTAACTACACAGTAAATGCATTAAACAGAGAAATCCAAAATTTTTGTTAAAGCTGGATATGTGGAAGTTGTCTTTTATTTTTTCCTCTGTGGGGCCGCAGCCCTACTCCATGGCGAGTCAGATAATTCTGAGCCCTGAAAGTGCTGAGAGCTACCTACACATACACATTGGTTACTGGCTATCTGAATCTCAGTAACTTATATTTATAAAAAGAATTTGTGTGTGTGTGTGTGTTATAAGCTTATTTTTCTCATGGTTTGCAAGGGCCTACTCAGAAAGAGGAATCTGCTATCTGGTGAAGGGCATCTGGAATCTCCACCAAAGGGCTTATTCTACCGGCCTGGCGTTTACTTCTACTCCAGAGCCTTAGGGATTGTTACTACCCAGATTAGAAATGGGCGATATTTACTTCTAAGTAAAATTTGGGTTCTGGCTGCTTCTACATACCCGCTGCACAGACCTGGTTGAAGCAAACAGGCACCTGGTGTTTTAGGTCAAAGGCATCCTGAGGGCGACAGAGAAATTTAGCAGCTGGAAGGCAATGTGAAAGGGAGAGCGAAGGCAGGCAAATGGGCGAGAGTGAGAGAGGAGAGAGTACTCAGAAGCAGACCCAGGATGCAATTGAATCGCTTTTCTTAATCTGCCCCAGGGGATAGGGATCCTCAGGAAAACAACCAAGGCGATCAATAAATGGAGAATTCTATTGAGGAAGTTAACACCTCGATGTTACAATCTAGGGAGTGTGGAGCCTTGGGGGAGGTCAGGGATGCTGGTAGCTCCAAGATCTAATGAGAGGGCAGCAGCATCTAACGAGCTTCTGCAGCGAGGAAATCTGGAGTGAACAAGAGGCAGCAGGCCAGTCTGTGTCCCCCTGGAACCCCGCAGGCTGTACAGTTGCTCTTGGCTCTGCAAGCCCAGGTGGGGGTCGGGCGGAAGTCCTGAGGCAGAAAGGGGCTTCCACATGGGTTTACCTACTCTTTTTTTTTTTTAAAGCAAGAAACAGTACAAATCCAACATCCGTTTGTTTTTTGGGGGAGGAGGCGGGAACTCTAGAGATAAACATCTGGCTCTCCCCAAAGGTTGGTGAAGACCCAAGTGCCAATGCCAGGCCTGGGGGTCACATTGGGCCTTCCACCTCCACTGCACTGCAGCCAAGGAGGCCTTCTTGTAGGAGATGCTGTACCAAGCTGAATTTTGTAACCTTGGTTGGCGTGTGTTCGTTCTTGGATCCCATCCAGCCTAGAAGTCCGTGTGGCCACCCTACAGGGCCCTTATCAGACCCCGCCTGAGTAGCACCCGGGTTGTCTTACCAAACTGGCAGGGCTACTGAATTTCCAGAGAGTCCTGGAACATTCTGGATGGCCCAAGGTGAAGGCTTTGAGGGATCTGTGAACTCTTTAAAAATGATGGGTCAAATTGTGGGAATGCCCAGATATGCACTTTTCACAGAGTAAAAGTTAGAACTTGGCCTTAGATTTTTCCAAGGGGGCCTTAATGTCCAAAAAGATTAAGATCACTGTCTTTCACTTTATTTTCTTAGTCTCTCCCACCTCAAACATTCTCCTATGGCAACCAGCCCTTACCAACCTTCCCACCAGTCTGGGAAGTTACTTTCTGCATTTGGTGGGAAGAGGCACCAAGTCCAGGCCCATAGGCCTGCTAGGGTTATTTTTCTCAAGGGACCCTCTCCTGTTCTTGGGACCTACTTCCCATTCGGCAGAGCTTTTCCTGCTGAGGGGAAAAGCCCCCTTCTAAAGCATCCTCAGCTTTTTGATATTTATCAGTGCACTGCTGAGTGCCACAATCCCAGTCAGTTCCACCCTCCCGGTGCTGGCTAACGACCAGGCCCATCCGGAAGGGTCCTAAGCTGCAGGTGCCTGAAGCGTTTCCTTAGTCAAGTTCGTTTGCCTTGGACTTGTGCATGGGAGCGACATGGAGAGCAAAGGGCAGTTCCTGATCTCTCCGCACAGACTCAGCTGCTTGGCTACTGCAGCCTCAAGACCCGGTGGGATTGGAGAAATCTGTCTCTCTCCCGCTCTCTTTCTTCCCCTCTGTCCTCTCCTTCTGTCCCTATGCTTCTTTCTCTCTCTGTCCCCCTCTTCTTCACCCCAGATGCCCAGTCCGCAGAGTCAGTCACCGAAAGGCGCAGAGGTAGAAGAGGCTGGAGCGCATCGCAAGCGGTGGCGAGGCCTCCCAGCACTGCGCAGAGCAGCCACCTCCGGCAGAAACCGCAACTGCCTGCATCTCAGAAGCCAGCGCCAGGGCTCTTCCGCCAACTCTCCCAGCGCTTTCTATGGGTGGGTCCTCTAGGGCTTGGCTTCCTCTTCGGACTGGGTTCATACTGGGAAGAACAAGGCCAAGTGCCTGGCAAACCACCCTGGGATGCAAGGGTCTTTCCCCGCTGCACGCAGAGGCTTGGGCAGTCTGCTTCCTGGGATCCTGGCGTTCAGACCCTCCAGTTGAGGCCTTTGCAGGGTCTGGATCTGGAGGGACCGGCAGGCTTGGGGCATCCTGGAGAGCTGTACCCAGCAGGTTAGGGGCAAGGCAGCAACCTCCTGGGCTCCACTGGATCTGGCCAGCTGGAAAAGGTCGCATTTCCTGAGACATGTATGAGGCCCACACTTGGGGGCCAGCTCTCTGGGCTAGCCATTTCCAGTTAACTAAGAGCACGTCCCTATGACTAGGGAAGAAGGAGGCCCCGGTGTCTGCTGAGCAAAGGGCCTGGCCTCCAAGTGCTCCTATAACTGGGCCATGAGCCCAGCCCGGGCTTGCAGGAACAGATTTCCTCACCACGGGCCTCCCTCGTTAAAATGCGCACACCGCGGGAGTGAGGGCAGCCCCAGCAGCTGGTTTGGAAGGGAGGGGGGAAGAGGGGAGGATATGGAGAGGAAGGAGCATGGTGACACTGGTTCTTGTTATAGCCTCCAAGAGCTTGCGAATACCAAGGCTAAAGGGAGAATTGGTGAATAATTTGGCAGAGGTGCCCATCGGCTACCCCCACTCCATTTCCCCTCTATGTCTTCACCTCTGATGAAGCCGAACACCCTTAAAATCAATATTTCTTTCACTTCCCTGATATGGCTATGAGCTTGAAGACTGCCATGTGATGGGGCTGTAGGGTGCCTGGAACGGCTCTGGCCTCGCAATAAAAAGGTGGGAGAGTCTTTCAGCCAAGGTTAACAGTCGTTTCAACCCCCCTTGCCAGCCCATCAAGGTCCACCACCAGTAGCTGCAGAGAAAGCAAGCCAGGTGAGCACACCAGAGGTAGAGATCCCAACTTAATCAACCTGGCTGAGAAAAGTGTAAGGGGGCTGAGAGGCCAGGGCATAGCATTGGAGGAAAATTCTGTGTGGAATGCAAGAAAGTGGCAATAGCCAGCTTCCAGTCCGCTCTGGATTTCGGACACTCTGAGAGTCTTGGTGGCCTCAGGACCAGGTCCGCGCTTTTGAGAAGCCAGTTACAGGTCCAAAGCTGAATGGGAAGAGCATGGGCCCCCACCAGGTCCCCTTAGAGGTTAGAGCACACCGAGGGCTAGTGGTTGATTCTGAAATGAGGATGGGGAGCACCTAAGGCGGGCGGGGTGAGCACCATAAACACTCCACTTGTTAACTGCGCGGGGCCCAAGGGCCCTTCAAACATACCCCGCTGGAGGGCTCACGTCCGGGCGTGGGCGGGGCGAAATCAGGGGCCAGGCCCCCCACCAGCCACCTTTGGGCAGCCCCCGCAGTTGCTGGCCTTTGGGCCGAGGTATAGGGTGTGTGATTAGCGGGCCATCGATACAGATTACATATTTATATCAATCGCAGGCTTGGAGGGCGCCCTCGGAGAGCGGCCCCGTGCCTACGAAACCAAACTGGGAGTGGTCGCGCGGAAACTCTGGTTCAGGATTGGCTGTGGGCGCCCGCCGCGGTGCGGGGGGATTGCTAATCGTATTCAGCATGTTTTGCACAAGAAATGTCAGCCAGAAAGGGCTATCTGCTCCCTTCGCCAAATTATCCCACAACAATGTCATGCTCGGAGAGCCCCGCCGCGAACTCTTTTTTGGTCGACTCGCTGATCAGCTCCGGCAGAGGCGAGGCTGGCGGTGGTGGCGGTGGCGCGGTGGGCGGCGGCAGCGGCGGCGGCTACTACGCGCACAGCGGGGTCTACCTGCCACCGGCCGGCGACCTGCCCTACGGGCTGCAGAGTTGTGGGCTCTTCCCGGCTCTGGGAGGCAAACGCAATGAGGCGGCATCGCCGGGCGGCGGCGGCAGCGGGGGCCTGGGGCACGGGGCGCAAGGCTATGCGCCAGCGCCTATAGACCTGTGGCTGGACGCGCCCCGGTCCTGCCGGATGGAGCCGCCCGAGGGGCCGCCGCCACCGCCACCGCCCCAGCAGCAGCCACCGCCCCCGCCGCAACCACCTCAGCCCCCGCCGCAGGCCACCGCGTGCTCTTTCGCGCAGAACATCAAAGAGGAGAGCTCCTACTGCCTGTACGATTCGGCGGACAAATGCCCCAAAGGCTCGGCCGCCGCTGCCGAGCTGGCCCCCTTCCCGCGGGGCCCGCAGCCCGACGGCTGCGCCCTGGGCACCTCCAGCGGGGTGCCAGTGCCCGGCTACTTCCGCCTGTCCCAGGCCTATGGCACCACCAAGGGCTATGGCAGCGGCGGCGGCGCGCAGCAGCTCGGCGCCGGCCCGTTCCCCGCTCAGCCCCCGGGGCGCGGCTTCGACCCACCACCCGCGCTCGCCTCCGGCTCGGCGGATGCAACCCGCAAGGAGCGAGCCCTTGATTCACCGCCACCTCCCAGGCTGGCTTGCGGTGGCGGCGGCGGGGGCTCGCAGGGCGATGAGGATGCACAAGCGTCGTCCTCCGCCGCGGAGGAGCTCTCCCCAGCTCCTTCGGAGAGCAGCAAAGCCTCACCCGAGAAGGAGTCGCTGGGTAAGCAAGGCGTGCTGAAGGGCCGTAGTCAGGCGGGCAGACCAACAGGCAGACCCAGAGAAGGGAAAGAGCAGAGAGCCAGGCGCCCGCGCAGCAGCCGGCCGGCCTTGGCCCGAGCTGCAGGCAGGCTGACCTTGTGAACTTGCTTTTTAATATTTGGGCGTGGGTATGCAGTAAAATTTCATGTCCGACTTAGCGCCCCACTGGCCTCAGTTCACCCCGATTGGGGGTGGGAACACCGGGGAGCAGATCCCCTCTGGTGCCTGCCCCTCTCCGTGGCCCGGAGCCCCGAAGCCGTGGACAGGGCCTAGCCTGCGAGGCGCGGCCCACGCGGGGGGAGGAGGAGGGAGGGAAAGTGGCTCTCTCGCAGATAGCGCGGATGTTTGTAAGGCATCCAAAATAAGCAGCCGCCAGCACCAATAAATAAGCCCATTAATCGGCGAAGTTCGAGTTTACGATCCCCCATGCTTTCTTCAAAGTTTCTGAAGGGGCGGGAATCCTCATTGCGGGAGAAGAAAAAGCAAAATCCGGCCCGGACGTCAGGGCCCAGGGCCCTGAGCTGAGAAGCAGAGAGGGGCCATTTCGTTTATCCTGGAACTCAGAATTGCCCAGACTCATGTCCCTGGCTCCTGCAAAAACGGGAGGGAGGGCCCTTGACCCCATATCAGTTTTTCATGCCGTCCCATGTCGCAGCTGTGCCCTTCTCCCTCTCCTCATCGGCCTTATGCAACCAGGGGACTGGAGTGAGACACAGCCGCAGCTCGTCCCCCTTCCAAGTAAGCACCCCACGCCCCCAGATTAGTAGGCTGCAGGAAATGCTTGTCTGTCTTGGTGCGAGAAGCAAAGAGAGGCGTTAAGTTCAAGATATACAACCTTGCCCTCCTAGGCCGCTCCTTCTGCAAGCGCCTGGCAGCTTTGTGCTAAAACAGGTGTTTGGGGAAAGTGGAGGAAAATGTAACTTGGGAGGGTAGGTGTGGATTGGAGGCCCACCCGGTTTTGCACATGCCTTTTGGAGGAACTGCCCTTCCCCAGGTAAGATGGGGGTGGAAGGAGATAACTTTCTGTGTGACTTAGGACATCCCTTTTCTGGCAGGGACATCCCGAATTCACTCTTGCGTGCAGCCCGTGTGGCCTCGATTTTAACCTTCCCCTCTTTACTCTCTTAAATACCAGGCAATTCCAAAGGCGAAAACGCAGCCAACTGGCTCACTGCAAAAAGCGGCAGGAAGAAGCGTTGCCCCTACACGAAGCACCAGACGCTGGAGCTGGAGAAGGAGTTTCTGTTCAACATGTACCTTACTCGAGAGCGGCGCCTAGAGATCAGCCGCAGCGTCCACCTCACGGACCGACAAGTTAAAATCTGGTTTCAGAACCGCAGGATGAAACTGAAGAAAATGAACCGAGAAAACCGGATCCGGGAGCTCACAGCCAACTTTAATTTTTCCTGATGAAGCTCCAAGCAACGCCGTTTTTTCTCTTCCTGAGAGCCGTTCTCCTCCCTCTGTCTTCGACCTCTGCCCAGGAACTCGCACCTGTGCTGGAGCCCCACTCCTCCCTCCCACACTCGCCATGTCGCTGGCCGTTTACATCTGTGCAGGGCTGGTTGGTTCTGACTTTTTGTTTCTTTGTTTGCTTGGTGCTGGTTTATTTGTTTTCTGGGGGAAAAAGCCATATCGCGCTAAAATTCTATAGATAAATATTATCCTAAATGTCAAGGGATGGTTTGCTGTCTTGGGGTTTCACTGCTGGAAATGGCCCATCCTCCTGGTGGGGCTGGTTTCCTGTGGGGGGCCCCTGGACAAATCTAGCCGGAAGGCCGATGTCGCATTGTAGGCGCTGAGGTGTCTGGCCTGAGGTCAATGGTGCAAGGAGCCGCCATCAGGCTCGCCTGCCTGGAGTCTGGGCTGTGTTTAATCAGGGGATACAGGCCCCTGGGTTACTTTTTTCTTCCTTTCTTCCCTGGCAAAGAGAAGGGCTTACAGGCATGGACATGTAGGTTGGCAAAAGGGCTTAACTTTGGCTGATTGGAAAAATGAGAAGCAGAAAGATTAATTTTTTCCTTTATATGTAAGATATCCCAGCTTAAAAAAAATGATCAGGAGAAGGAAACTTCTCTTTCAGTCTGTGTAAGGTTTTGCATTGTGAGACTAAATTATTTCACTTACCTCTGAATTTCCATATCATTCTGGCTGTAGATAATCTAATGTAGTTTTAATACATGCGGATTGACTGAGTTTTTTTGGTCATTAAATAATTGTTACCACTGGTAACACTCGACAAGCACACTGCAATTCTCCCTATCTTGTGGAGGTTTTTATTTTCCACTTTTCCTCGTCCTTTCCCTTTCTTTTTCTTTCCAAAATTTACAGAAGCTGAGGAAGGCTGGGGCAAGCGGACTAGAGAGGGAGATATTGTTTGGGTTTCCTTTATACTGTGAAGTTACATGCATAAAAGGGTCAAACCTGTAGGTGCAGAAAAAAACTATAAATACAAATCTGTATAAATGTCTATTATTATGAAAAATTGCCAATCTTGTTTTATGCAAATGCATTCTATCATTATTATAAATGTTAGTTCTAGCTCTATTTACTTCTAATCTTAAATCAGAATAAATTAATATTGTAATGCTGCTGTGCGTGGAAAAAAAAGATGTTTATGTTCTTATAGAAGAATAAAAGCTGTGGAATGAAGCTTTTTAATTTTACCTCTTTTTTTTTTACTTCTTATCTTCACCTTCCACTTTATCCCATCCACCACTTTTACAACAGGAGGACTAGCCCGCGCTCCCTGCAATTACTTTAGGCATCTATTTAAATATTACCTAGACGGTCGTAATTTGTCTGGGCCCTATAGCCCTGGTGCCGTAAGGTTTGTCGGCTTTTGTTCAGTTTTATGACTTGCTAGTATATCTGGATTGTGGCTGTCTTGGACCAGTAGTTTCAGTTGAGAGGGGAGCTGCATAGACAGAGGAAGCCAAACAGGATTTCTTTCGGGAGCCCCAGGGAGGCTCTCAGAGGCCAGTTATTTTGTGGGTCCCCTGGTTCCTAGATGACTCTCAGCCTACAAAACTGGGGAGCAAGGTGGGCCCACAGAGCGCCACTAGCTTCTGCCGCAGCGGTTAGGTAGCGACCGGCCGGCTGCGCTGGGCCTCCCCCACTCGGTCGCTCTCTGCGGGGCCACGCGTTTCCTGCTCGCAGGAGGTGGGGGCGGCGGCAGGGGGAGGGGGCGCGGGAGCGCGCGCCCCGGCTGGCTGGCGGGCGGGGAGGCGGAGAGGAGGAGAGCAAGCAGCGGGCAGCGAGCGCTGGAGGCCAGGACCAGAGAGGGAACGGGACTCGGTGCTGTCCCTGGCGCTTTCAGTTGTCCAGGGCTGCCGCCGCTTGGCCGGCTGGCTGAGCTGCAGATTTGGGAAACCAGCACGAACACTGTTCGTTCTCCTCCCTCCTCTCGCTTTCTCCCCTCCTTCCATTTTCTTCTCTCTCCTTTACCTAGCTTCGCTCCCTCTCCCAGGTTTACCTTAGCGGGCCGGGGCGCCTCCCTGCGTAATGCATTAGCGGCATCCCGGGCACGCAGTGACAGCGGCGGGCGCAGGTTGGCACGGGGTCGGGTCGGGCGCGATCTCAGGGTTCTCCTCTGGTGACAGCAGTGACGGCGGCGGCGTCGGCGGTGGCGGCGGGCGAGGCAGCTTCGCGTGGGCAGCACCAGAACTGGTCGGTGATTTAGGTAGTTTCCTGTTGTTGGGATCCACGTTTCTCTCGACAGCACGACACTGCCTTCATTACTTCAGTTGAAATCGTCTCCAGGTACCTGTGCGAGCGAGAGCTGGGCCGGGCGGGGCATGCAGCCCCTGGTCATGCCAGGCCTACGGTGGCAACCTCAGCTTTTCCCGCGCTGGGCCCTCGTCCCTGCCTCCTTCTCAGCGCTTTGCCAGGCTGCCAGCCTCACCCCTCACCTTCACCTGGCTATGAGCAGATACAGTCAGGTTAGACCTGTGGACCCGGTCGGGTTAGACCAGGGGCGTGGTAGGAATTCTGGGCCCGGGGCCATTCAAGGTCAGGGGCGCACGCTTCCATCCTGAACCTCCCCCACTCGAGCCCTGCTCCTGGCCCGGGAACCCGCCATTCTGCGAAGCTGGGTCGCCACCAACCCCAGTTCGGGGTAGGATATCAGGAAAGATCTGTTTGCCGGTGGAGACCCAGGCCAGACTAGGAGGGTCAGGGCGGACAGGGGCTAGGATCCTGGCCTTGTCACTTACCCTTCTCTCTGTAAGCTGCCCTCTGCTCCTATTTAAAGGAACAGCTTTGACTTTTCTTCCTTCCTTCCTCCCTTCTTTCTCTTTTTTCTGTTCTTTACTCCTTTCTTCCTTCTTTCCTTCCCTTTTTTTCTTTTATGTTCGCGTTCTTTGTTTCCAGTTTTCTACTTCCACCTCATCTCCTCCCTAACTCTTTCTGGAGGGATCCAGGGCTGGCTTTGGGAGAGCCTTGTGTGTGTGTGTGTGTGTGGGGGGGGGGGTCTTATTTTTCTGTGCGCCCCAAGTAGAGGTAGGAATCTGCTGGGGAAGGGCTCGCGTGGGGGCGGCTGTGGAGGGCTGTGGATCTGGGCCTGATGTGCCTCTGCATAGACAAGGCCTAGGTTACGATCACGACCGGATGGCGGCGGTCTTGCGTTTCTACTTCGTGGATTGGCAGCGGCATATAATTAGGGGGCATTCGCGACGTTTTTGTATGCCCACGCCAAGGGCATAGAGACCTTCACCAGCCTCACGAGGGACCTGAGACTGGGACTTAAGCTGAGTTCTAGCTAGGCTTGGTGGAGGCTAGCCATGCAGAGAACTCTGCTGGGAAGCTCCCTCCCGAGCCTGCTGGTCCCAGCTCCGGCTTTAACCGCGATAAGAGAGCCCTGTCAGGGCAAAGATTGGCTGCTTGCTTGCTTGCCAGTGGTTTCTATCAGGTTCAGAGTATGCTAGATATGGCATCCTTGTGCAGAAGGGTGCTGGAGAAGGGGACCCTTCCAGGGCCAATCTGTTTCAAATAATAGGAGAAAGGAATCCTAAAATTCCAGAGCCGTTTTAATACAAACTCGAATCCTTGTTCCAAGTTGTAGTCCACCGTTACTAGCCAATCGGGCGATTTTTCTACCGGGATCCGAAAACAGCCTCCATCCCTCCTTTACCCTCAACCGCCACACATTCAGGCCTTTAGACCCTTGCTCACTGAGCAGTGCTTCCTTCCCAGCTCCAGCTGCAGGCCCAGGAACTGTTTTCTTTGCTCAGTCCGCGGTCCTGTTATCTGAAAAGCCGACACACCGCATTCTCAATTCCTCTCTGCCATTTTCCGGACCTGAATACTGGATTTGTTTTGGAGGCTAAGGTTTTAGAACTCTCGGGCTAGAAGAGGCATTTGTAATTACATGTATTTATTATTTCTTTCTGCACACACAATCCCTTTCACTTCCCAAATAAAAACACTCAAAAGCCCGAATGTTCTCCCCTAGGCTCCAGTAAGAACTGCTTAACACTCAACGTCTGCTAATTATTTAGTAACCGTCCTATTTGGGGGGGGGGGGCGCTAAAGCTATTTAAAGGAACAGCTTTTTATTTATTTTTTTAAGTAATAATTCGTATCTTCTCTGGGTACAAAAAAAATGGAAAAGGCCACCAGCCTGTTTGCAGACAACTACAATTAGGAGTGAAGGTTTCCTCCAGGGTTAATTTTTTCTTAATGAAAATCTCAAACTCAGTGAGCTGCCCGATATTTGGGACCTATTGGGCTGCGTTGGGGGTGGGGATAATGCGGAGGAATTCACAGGGAAAGGAAATGTTGGGGGTGGAGGAGGCTGAGGCTGCCAGGACCGGCCACGTCGGAGTTCACTGTGTCAGCCACTTCCCTCTTCCGGCGCGGGCAGTGAAAGGGGCACCCGTTTGGTCTCGGTGCGGCTTCTCAGTCGCACTCTCGGGGAGAGCCTAGCATTTTAGGGTCCCCGTCCGGAATGGGGATGTATCAGGGTTTGGGGGTAGGGAGAGGTTGCTGGAACCGTTGGGGAGGATGAAGGCAAAAAAGGCGGTGGAAGCACCCACGGCCGCCGGCCTTGCCTCCAGGGAAGTGGACTAATGAGAAACACACTCTTGCAGGCACGGTGTTCACACGTGAATTTAATTACCCCGTTTTCAGCAGTTGCAGCTTTCCGTTCGGATTTGCGGTGGGTTTTTTCTTGCAGTTAACAGAGCGGCCGAGGCCTTTAATTTACCGCTGAAAGACTCGGGTGCGAAATACCCTTCTCAGTTTGACCAAGCTAATGGATGGGATTGAAGTGCTCCGTGCCCCTCCCCGTTTTAATTTCTAGTCCTGGACTTGAGCTGCGGCCGGGCCGCCTCACTTTGGGCCTTGTAACTGCGGAACCGCCGGCCTGGAGGGTAACCGGGGCAGTGGCCAAGAAGGAAGGAAGGAAGGAGCCCTGAAGAACCCCGAGAACAGCCACTCATGCGGGCCTCTCAGCTCCTGGAGCCCGGGGTCTCCTGTGCGGCTGCGTTTTCGCAAGCCGAAGTAGCCTTCCACCCATGCTGCCTGTAGTTTATCTCTCAGCAGCTCGAATTGAGGGAGTGCAACGAAGCCCGCAGAGCTCAGCGTTAGGGCCTTGCAGGTCCCAGCACAGGGCTGCGTCGCCCGCTGCGTTCGCGTTGGGAGCATGCTTTCTTACTGACAATGAGCAGGGCGCGGGGGACGCGCGTGGGAGCGGGCTGAGACCGGAACGCACGGTAGAACCAGGCCCTCCAATCCCTCGTCTCAGGGACGGCTGGCGGCTCCTCTGTGGGGCGCTCGCCCGAGGTGTAGCGGCAGACCGGGGAGCAGTTCGGCCTCCCCCCCCCCATCCAGTTGGGAAAATTCAGGGGCCCACAGTAGGCGGTGCCCTCTCAGCGGCCTGTCCGTGCCCATCTTGGGCAGGGGCAGTGGTGGCTCCGTCTGGAACGGATACGTTGAATTTGACTTGTCGCAGCCGGCCGGGGTAAACTAACATCTCCGGGGACTGAGGGGATTATTTACAGGGAGCTGGCCAACCAAACACAACTGTCTAATTTAACCTTTCCAAGTCCTCGTAAATTTTTACAGCTGGGAGCCACAGCGAAGCAGACGAATCTGTAGGTCGTTCCCAACTTCCCACCAGCCTGTGTGGCTTCTGAAACAATAACTCCTTATGAAATATAAATATAGATTTAAATACAGTAGAGCGAGGATGTGATTTGGCTGCTTTTTTATGGCTTCAATTATTGTCTAATTTTATGTGTGGGGCTCCACTGGCCGCACTTGCACGCGGAACCTGCGCGCCTTGCTGATGGCGTGATTAATTGTGATATAAAATAGTCCGCTTAAGAAGTGTGTGTATGGTGGTGGCGGTGGGAGGGAAGGGAGTACAGAGGCGAGGCCAGTTTTGATCTTTTAATCTTCGTTGGCCACAATTAAAACAAACCCGATCGTGGAGCGCCGCGATCCCTTTGCATAAAAACATATGGCTTTTGCTATAAAAATTATGACTGCAAAACACCGGGCCATTAATAGCGTGCGGAGTGATTTACGCGTTATTGTTCTGCTGAACGGGCACGTGACGCGCGCGGCCAATGGGTGCGCGGGCGCCGGCAACTTATTAGGTGACTGTACTTCCCCCCCCTGGTGCCACCAAGTTGTTACATGAAATCTGCAGTTTCATAATTTCCGCGGGTCGGGCCGGCCGGCCGGGACAGGGTACGGCGATGGCTACCACCGGGGCCCTGGGCAACTACTACGTGGACTCGTTCCTGCTGGGCGCCGACGCCGCAGAGGAGCTGGGCGCGGGCCGCTACGCTCCGGGGACCCTGGGTCAGCCCACACGGCAGGCCACGGCACTGGCCGAGCACCCCGACTTCAGCCCTTGCAGCTTCCAGTCCAAGGCGGCGGTGTTCGGCGCCTCATGGAACCCGATGCACGCGGCGGGCGCCAACGCGGTGCCCGCTGCTGTGTATCATCACCATCACCACCACCCCTATGTGCACCCCCAGGCGCCCGTGGCGGCGGCAGCGCCGGACGGCAGGTACATGCGCTCCTGGCTGGAGCCCACGCCCGGCGCGCTCTCCTTCGCGGGCTTGCCCTCCAGCCGGCCTTATGGCATTAAACCTGAACCGCTGTCCGCCAGAAGGGGTGACTGTCCCACGCTTGACTCTCACACTCTGTCCCTGACTGACTATGCTTGTGGTTCTCCTCCAGTTGATAGAGAAAAACAGCCCAGCGAAGGCGCCTTCTCCGAAAACAATGCTGAGAATGAGAGCAGCGGAGACAAGCCCCCCATCGACCCCAGTAAGTGCCTCCTCCTTCCAGACCTGCCGCCGCCTCCACGCTGGCCACCCGGATCTGCCGGCCCTTCAAGCTTTTCTCTTGAGTCTGCCTTCGCCCGCGCCGGAACCCTCCAGAACAAGGGCCAGGAACCAGAAGTTGCTGTTTGGGACGCCTCAGATAGGGCCCCAGAGTCCAGAGAGCAGTGACAAGCGGCCCGCTGGGCTCGGGGGAGGGGAGGCGGCTGCTGCGGAGAGAGGGGGCGGGGCAGGCGCTGCGGGACGAGCCAAGACCAGCAGCCCCTCTCTCTGGCTGGCTGGTATCAGGACAGCGATACTTTGGTCCATTCTTCGAAAGCAGCGCTGCAGTCGTGCGGCTAGATTGTCGGGTGCAGCGGCAGCATCTGTAACCAGGACGTTGGGGAAGCCGGCCGATTCCTTCCACTTCTTGCCTACGGCCAGTGGCGGCGTAAATTCTGCCCAAAATGAGGCTGCAGGCGACCGGGCCACGAAGGTCCCCATGCCAGATTATTCAAATAAATTGGAGAAGTGATCAACGGCCTTGGGGCCCTTTGGGGAGCCATACTGGCTTGCCCAGCTCCCGCGGCCTTCCATGGACGTCAAATAGGGAGTGGGGAGAGTAAAAGGAAAGGTGGGGTAGGGAAGACACACAGCAAGAGGAAGAAAGGAATAGTAATCTTGCTGCATGAGCACAGGGCAGCATGGTTTTCTCCTTCCTGGCAAGATGTGTTCCCAAATTTCACTAGTACTCGGTGTACAGAGATTGGGAAGAAGGAGAGGAAAGGACAGGAGGACAAGGGAGGAGAAAGAAGGGCCTTGGAGGGGAGGAGGAGCCGAGGTTTTACAGCGTGCAATTGTAAGTGACCGTCCCTGTGTCTGTCTGCCAGGGTTCCACAGTGCCGAGTTCGGGCAGCCTTCAGTAACCAGCTCAGCAGCTTCCTGCACTTTGCCTGAAGACCTCAGGAGGTTCCCTCGCCCCCAGCAGGGGCGGGGGGCGGCGGGTGGTGCTTGTCCTCCTAAATACGCTGTCTCTTTATACCCGCAGGCAACCCGGCTGCGAACTGGCTCCATGCGCGCTCCACGCGGAAGAAGCGCTGCCCCTACACAAAACACCAAACGCTGGAACTGGAGAAGGAATTTCTGTTCAACATGTATCTCACCAGGGACCGCAGGTACGAGGTGGCCCGACTACTCAACCTCACGGAGAGACAGGTCAAGATCTGGTTCCAGAACCGCAGGATGAAAATGAAGAAAATCAACAAGGACCGAGCAAAAGACGAGTAATGCCACTCGAGTTCCCTTAGAAAAGAGAACGAGCTAGACAGAAAGAGAAAAGACTGCCCTCCCCTTCTCCCACCCCCATTCCACCCAGCCTCCACTACCCCACACAAAGGGGCTCTACACTCCTGGCCTCATCACCCCTGCCAAACCCGTCTCAGGCTGGCTCCTTGGCCTGCCGCTTTGATGGAGGAGGTATTGTAAGCTTTCCATTTTCTGTAATGTGAAAAAAGGGGGGAGGGCAGCGCTGATAGCTGTGTGTGCTAGCTTGTATATGTTTTTTTAAAATCTACCTGTTTCCGACTCAAAACGAACAAACAAAAAAAAACTACCTTTTTATAATGCACAACTGTTGATGGCTGGCTGTATAGTTTTTAGTCTCTGTAGTTAATTTAATTTGCTCTTCATGCGGCAGAGCTATCTGCCCAGATACTTGAACAGTGTGTTTTATTGTGGTAATTATGTTTTGTGACTCAAACTTCTGTGCTGGGTGAAGCACCCGTTGTGATTGTGAAAGCTAGAATTCAATTTGAACTCAGGTTGTTTATGGGGGTGGGGGGGGGAAAGCAGTTGCATAGAGTATAGCTCTGTAGTGGAATATGTCTTCTGTAAAACTAGGCTAACCTTTGATTGTAAACTAGCTGTATTTCCCAGTGAAATAAAATTTTGAAAGAACGAAAGAATTCTCCAGGATTCATAGATTCATGGTTTTCTCCACCTTTGAAATGTGAGCATTTTAGTTTTATATGCTCTATATATCTGTCTTGTTCATTGTATATATAATCCACATATCAAAAAAAGTAATCAGACAATTTTGAATATTGTTTTGCACCAGATGAACAGTGAGGAAATTAGGAGCTATACATATGTGCAGAAGGTTACTACCTATGGTTTACAGTTTAATTTTAATTGGGGGGAAAATGAATGCTTATTGTAATGGAGTTAATTTTATTAATAAATTATACACTATGAAACTGCCATTAGGCTACTGTAGATTTGTATCCTTGATGAATCTGAGCTTTCCATCAGGCTGAACATACACTGTATATTTTGCAATAGTTACCTCAAGGCGTACTGACCAAATTGTTGTGTTGAGATTATATTTAACTTTTTGCCAAATAAAGTATATTGATTCTTTTCTATTTTTTGCGGGTCAGCTCTTTGCTCCTTCTTCTCTGGGGCAGGAGAAGCTGGGCTGCGTAAAGTCTCTGGGTGGGGACTGGCTGGGGTGGAGGGCAGAAGCTCAACTTTGCCTCTGGCAGGCTTTCGGAGCGGGAACCTGGAGCCGGAACCTGCTGCAGTCAGCTCTGGGCGGGCCTCAGCGCATCCAACTAGGCCCGCTGCCTGGCGGCACAAGCAGCAGAGGCCCAGCTCCCCTCTCCTTTGCAGGAAAGCCGGGATGTGTCTGCAGAGCTGGGCTGGGGTCCTGGGTATCACTGGCCAGTAGCAGGGAAAAGCCATTCTTTCATCTTGGCGCCCCAAGAAATTCCCCAAATCCAGGACCACGGAGACTCCTGGGGCCTTTCCTGGCAGGTGGGGGTGGGGGCAGGAGCAAGAGCTGAGGGCCTGCCTCCTATGGCTTCTCCGAGGAGGGAACCGGGACCCCGACTGCCCCAACGTGGCCGCCCAGACAGACACTGGGGGCTCTCAGGGGACTGAAGGCTTGCGACCTGCACCTCCGCGACTGGCCGGGCTGGCCGGGGGTATTCTGGGCACTGCGCGCCCCTCCGGAGCCCAAGTCTTGGCAGAGGCAGGGCCTAGGCAACCGAGGAGCCTGAAGCGCCATAAAAGAAAATGAGGGCTGTTACCGTTTATGGGGTGTAAAGGGCTGCAGGGGGAATGGCCACAACTTCGGAGGCCCGAGCGCCTCCTGGATGTGGCCAGAGAATTCAGCCTCATCTCTCCCCTTTTTCTTTTTTCACTGCCCCCCCCCCCCCACTTCTGCAAAGTTCTGTGTTCCGACGCATAAAAAGGGAACCAGGTTGCTGGAGGATGAAGCGTCCCCTCACACCCCTACCCCCACCCCGCCGCCAGGTTGGGACGCCCTCTGTTGTTGCAGACAGAAGGAACTTCAAAGAATGGGTAGTAAGGCTGTGCAATAAAGGCCAGGTCTGCGAACTGTCTGGAATTCGGCCCTTAATGAGTTTACAACTGTCCAGCCCCAATTAAAGATTTTCCACCAAAGCCCTTTCATTTGTTTGCTCTGTCTGCCGCCGATAAAGCGGCTGCGGAAACAGCTCTCTTTTATGGGCACTGCCCTCTCTGCAGCGTAGATCCCAGGTTCCACGCAGACCCCCCCCGAACCCCACCCCCTCCCGGGAACTGGGCCCTCGCGGCGCTTTGGGAGTGGGGCACCAGGCCCGCTGCGGCAGCTGTTGGAAGTTCAGGCCCTGCTGCTGGGGCTGCAGTGCCTCAGTGTGGCCAGAAGATGGCAGTGTGGCTCCACGCAAGAGGCGCCAGCGCCGCCATCTCCAGCCGCCTCAACGCTGGGAGTTCCTAAAATGTCGACTTGACTCGAGTCTTTCTGGAATGGGAACCCCAGGTTTAAGTTAATCGGGTCGTATATTTTCGGTGCTGCCCTCACCAGTGAAGGGCTCGCTGGGAAACAGCAAACGGGGAGGGCTCGCCTCACCTGCCCCGCTCCCGTTCCCTCTCTCCCATCCCCGGGTGCCTAGCGCTGAGGGCTGCCTCTGTCCCTTGGCTGCGGTACTGTAGCTCCAGCGCGGGGACGGCAGTAGTGTCACCGTCCCCGGCCCAGGACAGTCCTTAGGGCAACGCGACTCGCAGAGAACCTGGCTGACAGGCGGACAGACACGAGAACTAAGGCCTACAGCCCCCAGACCTGGTGGCCCCCAGAGGGTGTGCAGAGGGCGCATACCTTGGCCAAGGGTCCTGCGGCGGCCCGGGAGGCTCCTGAACGCTGCTCTCCGGTACGAGGTTGGGAGAGCCGGCACCCGCAGAACAGCCAGGACCCAGGGACTGGGCCGCCTTGAATGTGTGACAAGAAAATTATGCGGCTGAAAACTGGACGTAAAGGATTGTTGGTGACTGTCTAGTGTGGGTCTGAAGGCTGAATTGCCCAGAATGGGGAATTTCTGGGGACTGACCAGGACTGCTTTGGATTTTGTAAAATCAATATTTATAAATATATTTCAAAGAATTACAGCATCCTAGTTCCAGAAGAGGAGCTCACGTTGTGAAAGCAGCACTTGCTTTCTCTCAGGCGCCGAATTTCCTCTGCAATGGAGGTTCTGGGGCTATCCTGCTCCCCTGCTTAGTAGGAGGGGGAGCCTGCCTATCCCCGACCCTGGGCCGGGAGCCTGTTTCGGCGCCTTCCAGGAGCGTTGGTGTGAGAATCAGTCCTGGGTGTAGAATAGTTTCAGAGTCAGAACGCAAAAGCAAACAGAGAACCCTGCCAGGTACTCTGGAACCCTGTGAACACGCCACGCGGTGCATTTATTTGGGTTGTAATAGTCTCCGCCAAGCTCACAAAATGTTTACAACCAGCATCTCCAGGCTGTGCACGCTGTAAAACTAGGGACTGGATTTGGCTGACATCTCTCATGGGTGTTCCTCTCTCTCTCTTTCTTTTTTCTCTATTTTTATACACACGTTAGTATTAGAGACACACACCTTCATTATATTTACGTATGTAATATTAGCTATTTCACAGCATCTGTTTGTAAGTTTTCATAGGTTCCCTGAGGGCCTCCCATGGCTATGTATTCAAGCCACAGATAACAAACTAGATTTGTGTAACTACAAATAAATGGCGAAGGAGCAGTTTCGTGGCGACCGCTTCTCTTCCCCGATCACGGAGGCCCCAGGTAGGTGCAGGCCGTTTGGGATTTCAGAGGCCTCATGGACTGCCAGGCGGGGCCTCTCTTGCCCTTGGCCGGCCGGTGGCTGGGAGGCGGTTCTCCCTGCTAGCGTGTCTGGGAACCGCTTCCCTGTAAGCCTCGCAGACAAGATACCGCGACAGCCCCAGCTCCTTTGCATTCATGGGTCATGGATTTGTCACCGCAGCGCAACCGGGGACTGCTCACTGCTTGGAGAACCGACGCGCAAACCGCGCGCGGGGCGCGGGTGGAAACCTTAAAGAGAAGCAAACCGCCTGGATTCCCGGCAGGCTACATTTGCTGTCCCTCATATTCTTAGCCGGATTTAAATATTGAAGAGAATTTGGTAAAAAGAAGCAAGGGAAACACATTCCGCTTGGTAGATAGGAGCTCAGCTCCAGGAGAGATGTGGAAAAGAGTCTTTATTTAAAGAGAGCTCTGCTGGTTAGAAACCCGCCTACACGTGCCTGCTCCAGGCCAAGTGTAAATGTGTATTTCTGTGAATATATTATCATATGAACTCGTGCAATTGTGTGTTTTCAACCAAGTAAGTAGGAAGCCAATGGCTAAAAAACACGCGATGGAAGAGGCCTTATTGAAAGCCTGACTTGGTCTGGCCTTTTCGTTTTAAAACCCTGTCACAGAAAGCAGGAGGGGAGAGGAGCCCAGAAACGAAAGGAAGGCTTCAGCACCCGCAGGACTCATCCCAGTTGGCTGACTTGGGCCCAGAAAGGCCGAGGCCTTGCTGGCAGTATCTGGATCCTCTGGGCACAGGCGGAGGGGCAGCACATCTTGCCCAGATCACTCTGTGCTGGACAAAACCAGGGCAGGGATGAGCCTGTGCTGCGGGCTCACAGCCCTCTTGGGGAAACTGGGTTTCTTCCCGCGATCCCCGAAATCATTTTCAAGGGTGCGTTGGGTGGCCTCAGTCGGGGCAGTTCTACTTTAAACCCCCTCACTGTCGGCAGCTCAAGCCGCCGGAGTCTAGACAGAGGGCGGCGGCGGGGCCCGGGGTCTTTCTCTGCATCTTGCTCTGTGTCACCCGAGGAACAATTTATTGGTCTAAAGCTAATTCCGCCTCTTTGATCTCCTGGCCTTTTTCTTGTTTGCTTCGTCTTCCTTTAACTTTCTTAGATTTTTATTTCCTACCAAAAAGAGGTGCTATTTGGAATATTTTTTCTCTTCCTTTTCCCTCCTTACCCCCTCCATTCCCCAATCAAGACGCGCTATAATCCTAATCTTCCATAAAGGGCATCCCCGGATGTTGCCCTCCCCATGGCCCTTGTACCCCCATAGGAAACCACCAGGCACCCACCTGCCCCGCCAGCCCCCCTCTTGCCCCCCTCCACACTCACG
This sequence comes from Smutsia gigantea, assembly GCA_032199065.1. Classification (NCBI taxonomy): domain Eukaryota; kingdom Metazoa; phylum Chordata; class Mammalia; order Pholidota; family Manidae; genus Smutsia; species Smutsia gigantea. The sequence continues at coordinate 139,111 of JAVSCE010018700.1, read as the reverse complement.
CCCCTGAGCAGTCCACCAGGCGGGAGCTGGGGCTCCGTTGTATCCGGGTCTGAACCTCCTGCTGTCCTTTGTGCTCCTGGGACCCCCTGAGAAGGTGCGGTGAACAGAGGGGGCCTGCACCCTCTGAAAGTGATGGGAAGCGCTTTGTACACAAGGAACCAAACTCTATAATTTAGAGGAAAATTTCCGGAGCAATTCCATTGTGAGGTCGGGTTTATGGTGTGCAATCGAGCTGAGCAGTAAAAGGCGTACTGACCTGGTGGCTGGGCTTCCAGCGCGGCCTGGGCAGTTCATGAGGCGTTTAGGGGAAGGATTCACCCCACCACCTTCCACGGAGCAGTGGCAGCAGGGACTACAGCTGGTCCAACCCCTCTCAGGGCTTGGTGGCTTGGGAAGGTAAGCTCCATGAGACTGGGGGCCTGGGTGGGAAGGAGTGAGGCTACTGTGTGCTCCAACTCTCTGTGAGCCTGGTCCTTGGAAAGGTGAAGCAGCCAGATCTGAGTGGCCTTTTGGGAGGGGGTCCCTTTATTTGTTTTGGGGTCTATAAAAGAAATAGAGATACATAGTGGGCTGCAGCCCCCAGGTGCCCAGACTCCCCTCTCACCTCTCCAAATTCTCTAGAGCATGTGTTTCCCGCAGGCATCCAGGCCCAGGAAGAGCCGGTGAAGGCTACCAGAAACCTCATTGGTGCTATGGGCACCTGGAAAGGTGTGGCGCCCAAAGTTCCTTCAAGCTGGGGGAAAGACACTTGGTTCCCTTTGAGCCAGGAACCCAGGGTTGCAGGATGGACAAAAGAGTGTCCAGTTATTTCTTAGGCTGCCAGAGGCCAGCCAGGTGCCCAGGAGCGAACGCACAGAGCCCGCCGAGCCAGCCATGTCCATGAGAAGGGAGGCGAACCCCATGTTAATAAATCTGTTGGCAAATGAGGCTCATTAATAGATAAATATTTCACTGCTTCCTTTAGAGCGTATGGACAGTACGCCGCTGATTAAGGAAAGGAAGCTGGGAGACGTTGACTTGATTCGAACCACATGGTTCCAGTTTGGGTGTTCTCGGTGCAGCTGGAAGCGACGCTGCGTCTGCCCCATCTGGATGGGAGTCTAAGTGGGCCTATTACCCAGAGGACTTCAGCAGGGGCATACTCGGGCAAAGTCGATTTGCTCAGAGCCGAGCCTTGCCCACAGGGCCACCGTGGGGCAGACGGGTGCGCGGGGTGCAGAGACCCTCCGTGCGCTGAGTCAGTGGGCAGATGAGGGACAGGGAGGACCCTCAGGCTTGGTCTGGGGTTCTATAATTGGAAAGAGAAGGCGGTGCCCGCCCGGCCCCGCGCGGCCACTGCAGGCCAGGCGTCCAGGTTGGCGGCTAGCCGAGTGCTCCTGCAGAGCCTCAGGGTCCTTTCCCCACAGGACGCGCCGGGTAGGCTTGGCGTGGGCAGATTCGTTGGCCACATATTTGAGCCTCTTCCCCTTCCATTCTAGGCAGCCGCGGGCCCAGCGGAGCGAGACCACCTGTGAGGGCTGCTGAGATTGGCGGAGACAGTCATGTGGGCAGTCACGTGCTGCGGCAAGCTCCGTCCAAAAGAAAATGGGGTTTGGTGTAAATCTGGGGGTGTAATGTTATCATATATCACGCTACCTCGTAAAACCGACACTGAAAGCTGCCGGACAACAAATCACAGGTCAAAATTATGAGTTCTTCGTATTATGTGAACGCGCTTTTTAGCAAATATACGGCGGGGGCTTCTCTGTTCCAAAATGCCGAGCCGACTTCTTGCTCCTTTGCGCCCAACTCGCAGAGAAACGGCTACGGGGCGGGCGCCGGCGCCTTCGCTTCGACCGTACCGGGCTTGTACAATGTCAACAGCCCCCTCTATCAGAGCCCCTTCGCGTCCGGCTACGGCCTGGGAGCCGACGCCTACGGCAACCTGCCCTGCTCCTCCTACGACCAAAACATCCCCGGGCTCTGCAGTGACCTCGCCAAAGGTGCCTGCGACAAGGCGGACGAAGGCGCGCTGCACGGCCCGGCCGAGGCTAATTTCCGCATCTATCCCTGGATGCGGTCTTCAGGTAGGCGCAGCCGCTAGGCGGGCCGGGGGTGGGCGGACTCGGAGCGGGGAGCGCGGGGCTGGAAAGCGCAGAGCGCGGAGCGAGGTGGCTGTGAGTCGGCGGCCCCGTGACTCCTGGCGGCACTGCCTTTCTGGTTTTAATTAGAGCCGAGGCGCCATAGCGTGAAGAGCCCATAGCATTGTATGTAAATGAGGCTCATAAAACTTTTTATGGTCCAATTAATGGGTTCGATCCTCGTAAATTTATTTAACTCCATTTACCTTAGAATTTTAGCATTAAGTTTATTCGCCATTCCGTCTCCCTCCCTCCCTTTCTTCTCTCACCCTCCCTTCTCCTTTTCCTTCCAGCCTGGCTTTTCTTTATCAAAAGCTGAGAGAGCCAAACCCTTCTCCAGGGCCCCTCACACGCCCCTGTGCCAGGGACCATTTAAAAGAGGGGATAAGGGGAGCGGGACAGAGGGTGAGAGTGTCCTCGGAAGGTCCAGGATGGGGGCGCAGACTCCATCTAGGGTTCCCTCTTCTGGGGAGGGAAGGCGCCCTTGGAGTGCGGGCCGCCGAGGGTCGCCCGCTTGCCTAGCAAGGCGGGGAAGCGGCCGGCTCATCTCTGAACGGCAAAAGCGCAGCGTCTTCCACTTGCCCACGCTGTATATTTACAATTTCCCTTTGTCAGGGGGAAACAGGACATTGTGGAAGCCTAGCCGGCTGGAAAGGGCGGTTGTAAAGTTGGGATTCTGCGCCTTGCCTCCTCGCAGAGCAGCCTGCGCGTCTGGCAGCGCAGTTGGGGTCTTCCGCAGGCACTCCCGCTCCTCCCCCAGCGCAGTTCGGAGCGCCGGGCCAAGGGAACACGCCGGGTAGGGGCGGGGAGGAAGGTGTGGGTTCTGGACGGCGGCTAATGCTCTGTCCTGTTTGTGTCCTGTCGGCTTGTCTGTCCTTGTGTCCATGTGTCCGCATATCTGCTCCCAGGGCCCGATAGGAAGCGGGGCCGCCAGACCTACACGCGATACCAGACGCTGGAGCTGGAGAAGGAGTTCCACTTCAACCGCTACCTGACGCGGCGCCGCCGCATCGAGATCGCCCACGCCCTCTGCCTCACCGAGCGCCAGATCAAGATATGGTTCCAGAACCGCCGCATGAAGTGGAAGAAAGAGCATAAGGACGAGGGTCCGGCCGCCGCAGCAACTCCCGAGGGCGCCGTGCCCGCCGCCGCAACCTCTGCCGCCGCCGACAAGGCCGACGACGAGGACGACGACGAAGACGAGGACGATGAGGAGGAGGAGGAATGAGGGGCCGAGCTGGGTACATAGCTGCACGAGACAGTCGGGAAGGCGTCTTTAGAGACTCATTGATTTTATTTACAAAAGTGGAAAAAAGTAAAAAGAAAATGTAAAACAAAACAAAACACCCCCCCACCCCGTCCCTAACCTGCGCCCCATCTACCCCATTACCCATTCCAGGTCCCAACGTTTTCTGGACTGAGCAGTCGCCTAGAATGGGTCGCTTTGGGGATCCTCCTGCCTCCAAGGAACCCCAACAGATACCCCCAAACCCAGGCCGGCCAGCTCTGTGCTGGTGCGGCTAAAATACTACCTAGCACAGGCCTCAGCTAGAGGCACCCCAAAACTACCTATGGGTCCAGCCCCAAAGGGCCTCCACTCCCAGGAAGCCCAGAAGTGTCCCAACACTGGCAGACACCCAGCACCTCCCCCATACCGGCAAGGACCTGACTCTGAGTACTACCTACTGCCCCAAACTACCTACTTTGTGCTCGCTGGCTCGCCTCCTACCTAGCCAGCCCCTCCCTTGCCAGGCCCTTGCTGCTTCTGGATAGCAGCCTTTGGGATCCCTAAGGCTGCGCTTAGAAGGCACTAGGGTCCGGGGACAGGGTATTGGCTTCTATTTAAATTGAAAAATAATATATTTATTCCAAAGCATTGTAAGTGCTGCAATCTAGAATCCCTCCTTCTCTGGCCTGGGCACCCCAAGTTCAGGCCCACCACCTTCTGGAGGGGAGCATTCCCAAGCTAGCTGTAGACCTCTGGGTTAGCTAGTGTTTATAGGACTGCAGAGATGCTCCCAGCTTCCCTGCCTCCTCCCCTGACCCTTGTGTCCTCCTGTCCAGCCATGTTGAATATGTATACCCTTACTTTTCCTACAATAGCAAATACTGTATATTTGAACAAGATTCTTTTTTGTCATTTATATAGTCTTGGAGGTCATTTGTAAGGCAATGTCTTGACTTGGGAAGGATATGTTAACGGGGTGACTTTGCAGCATGGTGTGTTGTCTTGAGCTAACTCTATAGTGGGTGGGGAGAGCCTATGCCCTCCCCAATGCCCTTCATCTCCTGCGTTGTCCTACATCCCTTCATCCCTCTTGGCTCTAGCCTGGGGTTCTAGGAACAGGAAGGTATGCTTTCCATCTTGCCCAGCTAACCATGTTCTATGTAACAGAAAAATAAAGATGCTTGGTGACAAAGAAACGTGGACTGCTTTATCTAGGGGGGCTGGGGAAGAGATGGTGAGCATGGCTGGAGAGCAAGCCATGGCTGTGTCTGTGTGCCCAAAGGGGCTTTGGGGAAGCAAAAGTGGAAGGATGAATAGGGGAATAGGGTCCAAGGGTTGGATGTCCATATATTAGTGTATATGCATTTCAAGTCCCTTTTTGTGTGGATTTTTTATGTGTGGATTTGTATTTAGGTATGTGCATACCTCATTTTATATGTGTAGTTCTCTGTATGTCTGCATAGATTATTTCATGAGTCCATAATTGTATTTCTGTGTCCATAATTGGGTGCGTGTGTTTTTCTGCGTGTACATAATCGCATGTGTTTGTGTCCATGTGTGTCTGTGTCCATAAATTGTATATGTGCATGTCTCTGTGTGGAGATTTGTACCTGGTTTTTGTGTGTGTCCACAAACATCTTCCAGATCCCTTGAAAACAATCTTCGATGGATACATTATATTTTCTGAACATCCCCCCCAAACTCCATAAATTCCATGGGGCAAACCCAAATCTACCCTTTCTTCTAAGGCTGTGGGGTGGACTTGGAAAAGGGTATTACCCTGCGATTTATCCTGAATTCTCCAAGAGCCCTGACCCCGGCTCCAGGCTAGGAGGTGGGGTTCAGGGCCTCTGTCGCAGTCCCCCCACCCCACATTCAGGCGAAGCAAGGGCTCCCAGGGACCCCGCGCTGCAACTGAGGGGAAGGGGCAGGGGCCATGGACCCGGTCAGTGAATCCTCAGCGGGGGGCGTCTGGATACGGGGAGGAATGAGGGTCTAGGAAAGGGCCGAGGGGCGAGGGGCGGTGGCGACAGCACAGAACAGCGTGAGTTCTGTAGGCTAGGCGAAAACCTCGATTCCAGTCTCCTGCCTGGGCTGGGTCCGATTCTTATTGCTCTTTTAATGAAAGGCGGCCCAACTGGGTCTGTGAAACCTGCGGCCCTAGTCGGGGCGGCCCCCGTGGTAAGATGGCGCCGGTGTAAGAGCTGCCTCCTCTTAGTGATGGGGAAAGGGTCATAAATCCGTTGTTGTTTATGAAAATTTACAACTTTGCAATACAACTTTATGAGTTGTTCGGCCCTTCCATTGGCCGCTGTCGGTCATGTGGATGGCAACCGTGAACATGAACTTTTTTATAATTTCCCTTGCGAGAATAGAGCCGCATTCTTTTTCTCCGCTCCGTCCTGCCTGCTTCGGAGCTCTGCCTTCCAGCCCGGCTCGGCTGCGCTTTGTCCAGCAATGGCGAGCGAGAAGAGGCCCAGGTCCGGCCCGGCCAGGCCGCTCCCGCTGGAGGTGGGGCGCGCCCAGTTCCTGGCGCCGCGGCGGCCGCTTTGCAACTCACAACCTGGCTAATTTCCTGAGTCCTCTGGCTCCAGGAAGGAGGACAATTCGTCTCCCCGGGCTGCCCAAGCGACAGCTGTCAAGGGGCAGGAGCTTCTGGGAGGCGCTATCTGAAGGTGAGACATGTGGGGAGACAGGAGCAAAGGTGGTGAGATGGCAGCCGGCGGCGGCGGTGGGAGAGGGCACCCAGGGCGGCTTTGAAGAGGACCATACTACCTCTCACCCAGTCACCCATTCACATTCGCTCATCTCTGTCTGTCACACACACACACACACACACACACACACACACACACACACACACACACACACACGAGTCTCTCCCTCCCTCCTCTCCCTGGCTCACCACGGCAGTAAATGCCTGCTTGCCTTCTTTCCGTGGCACAGCGCCCTGGCAGCATCTCAGAGGTCTTCTCTGTACCCTTCCCTAGCAACACCCCACACCCAAAAAAGGAAGTGGCCCCGCACCCCGCGCTCCTTGTTAGCCTCTTGGGTTTGGATTTCTTTTTTTTTTTTTTTTCATTCATGGCCCAAAGGGTTCCAGTGAATCGCCTAACAACTGCAATGGGAAAGTGGGAAGGGGTGAAGGAAGAGTGCATTAACCGACAGGCGTTTTCTTAGCATCAACATAGCACCTTCTGTGCTGTGGGAATTGGTATCTGGAGAGAAAGGTAGAATTGAGGGGGTAAAAAAACCTTACTAATTCAGCCAGATTCCTCTGCTGATTGCCTGCTTCCCTTCACGCGGTTTTCCGATAGGAGAGGTGTCTGCAGCGCGCGGAGAGGGAGTAGGTGCGTGGGTGGAATTCTGTGTTGGAAAAGAAGATGGGGTTAATTGCTGGGTGTTGCTTGGCGGGAAATTTCGGTGCAAAGGAGGCAGTAGTGTTATTGAGAATGACAAGGGCCCGCAACTAAGACTGAAGGCAGGACGCAAACCGAGGCTGGGCAATAGGGGGGACCCCGCACCCACCTCGGCACAGCGGGCTGGCTACCGCGCGCCCCGCTTCCCACAACCGCGGGACTGTGGAACCGCCCGGGAGAAGACGCGCAGGGTGCTGCGGGCGCGGGCTTTACGTCTCCTGGTGGCACAGTGAGGTGGTAGCTTGGCCTGGGTGCTCCTCAGCCAGACCTGTCTCAGGAGCTTCCTGGGACAGCGACCAGAAACGATCTTGAGGTGTTAGACTAGAGTTTTGGGGGGTGTTTTTTGGCTTGGTTGTTGTTTTCCCATTTTAAGGTAATACATTGGTATACATTAGATTATTAAGACAGGCGGTGGATCTTGGGGGCGTCCGCCAGCTCAGGGGTGTGTTCAGGGCGGATAAAGCTGCATATTTGCATTGCAGGGCCGCGGGCAGCCTGATTGCGGCTGCCGCGGGCAGATTATTTATTGTGACCGCGCTTGGCGCTCGCTGCTGCCACGCTGTGGCGGCCGCCGGGACCGACTCCAGCCGCAGCCCCGCGTCGTTCAGTCTGGCGCGACTGCTGCGCGGGCCCCTCAGAGATTCTCAAGCAGGCTGAGGAGAGGGGGCGAGAGAGGACCTGACAGGCGGCCTCCCAGAGCCTGACTACCCGGGCACCTCCCCCGACTTGTCCACCCCAGACAGGAGTTGGACGCCCGACTAGGCTCAGGCCCTCCTTCCCTCCCTCCTTCCCTCCCACCTTTCTCCCCGTCCCTCCGCCCCCGCACCCCAGCACCGTGGAGACTGGTTGCACAGGCTATCTGGCACGTCATGGCTGCTTCTGTCCAAACTGCGCGTCCCAAGGCGCCCCCAGGGGCGCACTCTGGTTCTGGGAACGCGCCCGCCTTTTGGTATTTTGAAATCGGAGAGACCACTGGTAGTCCTGAGGCCTGCAGGCCCGGCTGCCCTGAGGAGGATTGGCTATGGCAAGGAAGGCAGGCTTTGGCTCCAGGAGAGGGCCTGTGACGGGCAGAGGCTGCACCTGTGTGCTATGGGCTCTGGCTTGGGCTAGGGATCCGGGCGCCCAGGGTAGCCTTCAAGGTCCCCCACGCACACCGGCAGGCCGCCCTCCAGGCTGGTGGAGGTCGAGGAGCTCAGTGGGCAGCCCAGGGAAAGGGCCCACTGTGGGGTCCTGCTCGCCATCCCGTCCCCCCTTGAAGAGCAGCTAAAAGGTAAGTGGACTTTCTGTGTGGTTTTGACCTAGAAAAGAGAGAGTCCTGGTAGCCGTTCTCACCATCTCAGGAGAGGCTCCCTCCAGCGTCTGGGCTTCTATTCTTGCCTGAGGGAGTCGCTCTCTCTTTCTTTCTGTGATATATATATATATATATATACATATAAATGGTGGTTGGAGAAATAAATTGGGCAGCTGCCAACATGATATGTCCTAGCCCTGGCTAACACATAGAGATTTCAATTTAATATATTTTTTCCTTCTTAGTGTCTATAGAAGCTAGATTCGTAATGCTTTTTGGCTTTTAGCTGAGAAACCATATTCTCTTGTTGGCTGGGACAATTATTAGCTTGAGAATCCAGGCCAAACCATAACAAATTATAACCATATTAGTAAGCAGCCACCAGCCCCAACGCTGTGTGGGACCTGGAGGAATGAAGCAGAAATAAATGTAAACATTTATCAACATCTCCAAATGGTTCTTTTCATCTTACATAATAGTAAGTTGCTTGAAATTACTGTCATTGATGGTCTTGTTTAAGAAACTATAAGTCAAACATGATTTTCTTGTAACGTAGCTTTTAAAAAATAACTCCCTTTTTAATTTTTGACCCTTGGATTTTCATTTTCACCTATCGGGTCTGTCCCTGAAGAAATTCGAGAGAAGTGTTAAATTCTATCTTCCCCTGCCAGGCCCTTCTTTATATATGCAGAGGAGAAACTTTCCCGGCTTGGAATCGCTGGGGCACAGGCAAAGGCTTGTAGGCAAAGCCCGACCCGGGAGGCAGCAGCCACTTTCAAGGGGGCACAGTGGGCTCTGTGGAGGCAAACTTCAGCTCAGCTCTTTCACAATATTTTCCCTTTGGGGCAAGTGGGGGCAGAAAAAAAAATTGAAAAGCAAGGGAGAAATTAAGGAAGTAATTGCCAGATTCCTAGGGGAGTATTGCCATTCCCCCAAGTCCTGAATCCCACCAGCCTGCATTTGCCAGTTTTACAGATGTTATGAACACCCTTCAGAAATTCAACCAAATCATATAAAGTCTTTCTTCAACCTCCACAGAATTGAGGATTTTAGAGCTAATTCAAGAGGTTTTACAAGCCCAACGAATACAGTCGTAAAATACCACTAGAAAGGTATCACATTTTACAAAATGAGATTGCTCCATATGCTGTAAAAGTCAACTATCTCCAAGGCACACCTCAAGAGGTATCCACAAGGCAAGAGAGAGAAGTCCAGGACCGGGTTTTCATGTCCTGCCTGGGTAAGGCCAGGCGCGGGGCCACGGCAAAAGCAATTCAGGTGGTTTCTGTAGCCAATAAGACATATTCCTGGTTCTGGGGCAAGTGCCGCGGCAGGCCCTGAAACAGTCCCAGGAAAGGCAGGAAAGAGGGCACACCCCAGGACAGTGAGGACAGTCAGGAGCCCCAGAAACCAAGCACATCAATTATCCCACAGCCTTGCCTCCCCTCCCCTCTCCCCCAAGGCAACCAGCTGCCCTCTGTGTCCAGCTGGGCCAGGGACCCTGGGTCGTCTGTGCCTCTGGAATGAGGACAGAGGTTCCACAACTGGATCTGTCTCAGCTCTGTGCAGTCGGGGTGGCGGGAGAGTGAGAAGGAAGCAATTCCCATTGCTGACTTTGGAGCTCAGTCTCAAGGCCACTCCTGTGTAGGTTCCTTTCTTGTTGAAACCAGTGCTTTCTGGTTTCTCTTTTCCTGGGTTCACGGGTGAGATGGGGGCTCACAGCTTGTGTGGTGCTTTGAGGCCAGCAAAGGATACGTGTTGTACATGGGCGGTGGGAGCTTGCGGGGGAAGAGACCTTGCCCTGGTCAAGAAGGTGAGCCTTCTGCTCCCAACAGCAAGGCCCAGGCTCTTGGTGGGAGTTGGGAAGGAAAGGAGGGGTGCACCGCTTCCTAAAGCACAGGAGTGAGGTGCAGGGCGGGAAGGCCTGGTTGCCCAGACCCCTTCTGCAGCTCCAGAACCCGCACCTACAAGAAGGGGAGCGCAGGGGGAGGGGCAAACTCAAGACCCAGCTGGGAGGGGAGGCAGGCGGGGAGCAAAGCCATCCTTGTCACGCCCCTCCGGGCGCGGGGCTGCCAGGTTTCCTGTTAGGAAAGAAAACCCAGCAACATCCAACACAGCAAAAAGGGGAGGAGGAAGGAGCGGGCCTGGCAGGGCCTTTGAGGCGGCCGGATGCTGGTGCCCCATCCCGGCCTGATCTGTAGTCCCTTGCCCAGGCCGTGCCCGCCGCTGGCGTTCGGGAAAAGCTGGGCCGGCTGGCTGTGTGCGCCCATTAATCTGCCGGGCGGGCGGCGGGCGGCGGGCGGGCGGGCTGGGGGCTGTTTGTAACTTTGCTGCCTCGGTCGCCGCGGTCCCCGGGGAGCGGGCTCCGGCGCTCGCTCCCATTGGCCGCCGCTGTGTCAGCTGGTGCGATTTGCTGCTGTCGCTTTTGGCGTTCGGCCATCCAGAAACAAACCAGTTCGATGACTACTAATAGTTATAGCCAGATGTACTAATACACAACAAATCACAGTCCTGCAGAGGGGCGCGCAAATGAGTTCCTATTTTGTGAATCCCACTTTCCCCGGGAGCCTGCCCAGCGGCCAGGACTCCTTCTTGGGCCAGCTGCCCCTCTACCCGGCTGGCTATGACGCGCTGAGGCCCTTCCCAGCCTCGTACGGGGCGTCGAGCCTCCCGGACAAGACGTACACCTCACCTTGTTTCTACCAACAGTCCAACTCGGTCCTGGCCTGCAACCGGGCATCCTACGAATACGGGGCCTCATGTTTCTATTCTGATAAGGACCTCAGTGGCGCCTCGCCCTCGGGCAGTGGCAAGCAGAGGGGCCCCGGGGACTACCTGCACTTTTCTCCCGAGCAGCAGTACAAACCCGACAGCAGCAGCGTGCCAGGCAAAGCCCTCCATGACGAAGGCACGGACCGGAAGTACACGAGCCCTGTTTACCCCTGGATGCAGCGGATGAACTCCTGTGCGGGTAAGGTATTTCCCTGCAGCCCACCCCCAAGAGAGTGGAGGGAAAGGGGGAAGAAGGCAGGGATAGAAGGAAGGAGGAGAAAGAAAGTAGAAAAATAAAAGGAAAGAAAGGAAGAAAATGAACAAAGTTTCTTTGGCTTTTAAACAAGAATTAAAAAAAGAAAAGCACCCAATCCATTCCCAATGGGGCAATCAAGCTGTGGCAAAGTCAAGTCAGGGCACTAGTGTCCATGTAAAGTGACACCTTAGGGGAGTGGAGGGTGTCACAGACAAGCTATGTGAGATCCATGACAAGGGCAACCTGAAGAGAGAGGGAGACTGGACAGGCGGGAGCACCTGTCCACACGACTCGCTGGGAACACCTTGCTCAGATTCCCAAGCAGAGTTGGTCTTCTGCATCGTCACTGATAACTCACCTTCACCTCCCAACCCCCTCTCCTGTCTACCCTTCGAAATCCCATATAGATAGAGGCTCTCATTTGGCCTCTTCCAGTCTCCCCAAAGCCTAGAGGGCCACATCCACAGCCTCAGGATTTTTCTCCCTCCTCTCACCCCTCCTCCCTCTTCCATTCAACTGCTCACACACAGCCAACTTCTGCCTCCTTCTGAGGCTCTGCCTGAGTCTCACACATCCAACTGGAGAGAGTCCCCGACCCATGGGCCCCTTGGCACCAGGAGAGTGCATCACGGCTCTATATTTCCAGAAACCCCAGATGCCCCTAGCTCCATCTCTTTGCCCCTGCTTTCCAAAAACTCCATGGGGAATCCTTAGAGCAGGACACAGCCTAATGCAGATTTTTAAATTTAGTGTTTTGCTTTAAAATCCACTTTTTCCAAGGGAGCTCTGCTTTCTCAGAAGGGCCATACAATTCGGGGGCATTTGCAAAGATTTGAGAGGGCTGACCATTTTAATTTCCCCAAAAGTGTATTGAGTCCTGACATGGCTGGCCACAGTAACATCTTCACAGAGATCGGTGTGTGAATTTGGAGTGTCTACCCTATTTACAAGGTTCCACACCCATCACTCCTAGGCACACACACTACACTCACCCCAAAAAACCCTACTTAGGTACCGGAATTAAGATTGGTCGTTCTATTCTTTTGCTTATAATGTTTTTCTTAACAGAGCAGATTTTTCAAAGCAATAATTCCCACCCCAAGTCATTTTAGGTGGAAAACGTCTCGGTTGATATGAAATATCTCCCATCCATCCCGCTTTCGGCCCCGTAGTAGGAGAGGCTGGAGTGGAGGTGGGTGGTTTCTAACCCAGATGCTCGGGGCGTGGGGCGCAGGGATGACTGGCTCAGCTGCCCAGATCCTGGCTTAACGGCGCCCGGCCATTTCTGCCTGCAGGTGCTGTGTACGGGAGTCACGGGCGCCGAGGCCGCCAGACCTACACTCGATACCAGACGCTGGAGCTGGAGAAGGAGTTCCACTTCAACCGCTACCTGACGCGGCGCCGCCGCATCGAGATCGCCAACGCGCTCTGCCTCACCGAGCGCCAGATCAAGATCTGGTTCCAGAACCGCCGCATGAAGTGGAAAAAGGAAAATAAACTCATCAATTCCACACAGCCCAGCGGGGAGGACGCTGGGGCAAAGGCGGGCGAGTAGACGCCTGGGCAGGGACAAGGCCAGCAACCGTAACCTCCCTCGGCTTTGCCCCCTTGCCTTCTCCTGTTCCCCAACTTTTCTCCCCGCCTGCTCCCATTGTTTGGTGGGGGGCTTCCGCAGCTTCAGGGGAGCCCGGAGCTTTGAAACGCCTGAGTATTTCTTACAAAATAATAACCCACACACATCCAATCCTAGCGGTGGAGCAGGGCGCACTGCACACACAGCCCGGCTCTCCAAGACTGCGCAAGCCTGCTCCGGATCCCAGGTCGCGTCCCGAATTCGTCCCCGGCTCTTGTGCTAGCGTCTCTGCACGCCCCTGAGCTCGGGACGCCGGATTACTGGAGAGGAAAGAACCCCAGGCCAAGCCCCTTTTGGTGTCTGGGAGTTTCCGCCTCGGTCCCTTGCCACCAAGTCCTGGAGGATACCACCAAATCGACTCCGGCCACTGGAAAGAGAGGGCCTAAAGGCTGGGCCCCAGGACTTCTGTGGCCTCCCAGGCCGCCCCCAGACAGGAAGAAGAGCGGGGAACAAAGAGGGCCCTGAGAGAGCCTAGGCTCTCGGCTCCGCGCGCAACCGTCCGTGGGTGAGGGGCAGCCTCAGCCGAGTCGACCCAACCTCGGCGCGGGCAGAACTTTACAGCCTCGGGAGCGAGTGGGCTCCCTAGGGCTCCGTGTTTCGGATTCCGGCTCCCTGCTTCCGAGAGCGTCGGCGCTGCCAACAACCACAGCAGCTTTCAGGACCTAAGGAGGGAGCCCGGGGCTATGGAAACAGCAAGAGTTCTGGTTTCCAAACGTGCGGGAGGTGCCTGCGACGCGCGGCCTCCAGCCTGGAGATCTCTCCTTGAGTTTCGGCTGTTTGAGATTTTCTTTCGTCTTTTAGAACCCAGGAAAATAACTACAGAGACGCTAGGCACTGCCACGAAATGCTTCCATTAGCGCCCTCATTTTACTCCTGGAGATCTAAGCAAAACCATAATAATTCAGCCCATGGGTCCCGAGCCCCCAAGCAGCTTTTGTGGCTGCGGGCAGCCTGAGTTCATTCGCCGGGTTCACCGGGAACCCTCTGACTTGGGGCCTGGCTGGCTCGAGGAAAGGGACTCGTTGGTGAAAATTCTCCAGAATGGATACTTAAAGCAAATCAAATAGCAATGACACGAAAACCGTATTTACAGAAAGAAAAATCGACTCGTTATAAAAGTGTATGGAATTTGACCTCGCCTCAGAGAAACAGTACACAAAAGCTATCTTTAATAGACGCCTGTCATTTAAGAGCGACAGGGACACTGTCCCGCATGCGCTCGCAAAAAACAGAGCCATAATTGTAGCTGCTGCTGCGGGCAGGATTTATTTCTCCATTTGACTAAATGGCCTCCCCTCTTCCCCGAAGGTGATATCTGTATTTTAAAATTTCAGAGCTGCCGGCACGACGGGCAGAACCGACCCCAACCTCGACACAAAAATAAGGGGCTGCACAGCGGGAAAATGAAGTTGTTGTAAATAAAATCCAAGTCACCATCTCCCCCCCAGTCCTCTCCATCCTCGCCGGGCGCGCGATCGGCAGCTGACGGCCTCACAATTGGTACATCCTAATGGAACTGCGAGGGAAATGCAATAATTTTGCCATAATGGGCTGTAACCTCAATTCGACCCCGGCCCTTGCAGCCCCCGGTCGGAAGCGGAGCGATGCGCCCTGCCTCCAGCGGGTGGCGCTCGAGTCCGACTGAAAGGCAACAGCGGGTGGCGGGCACGCGCCTGGGGCGCGCGCGCCACCTCTCTTGCCTCCACCCAACTCCCCCATTAGTGCACGAGTTTACCTCTAGAGGTCATCAGGCAGGATTTACGACTGGACAACAAAAGCACGTGATTCGAAGTCGTACCCCATATTTGGGTGCCTACGTAGGAGGGAACCAAGTACATGTCCCAGTCATTTCCATAATTCATCATAAATTGTGCAAGGGTGCTATAGACGCACAAACGACCGCGAGCCACAAATCAAGCACACATATCAAAAAACAAATGAGCTCTTATTTTGTAAACTCATTTTGCGGTCGCTATCCAAATGGCCCGGACTACCAGTTGCATAATTATGGAGATCACAGTTCCGTGAGCGAGCAATTCAGGGACTCGGCGAGCATGCACTCCGGCAGGTACGGCTACGGCTACAATGGCATGGATCTCAGCGTCGGCCGCTCGGGCTCTGGCCACTTTGGCTCCGGGGAGCGCGCCCGCAGCTACCCGGCCGGCGCCAGCGCAGCGCCCGCCGAGCCCAGGTACAGCCAGCCGGCCACGTCCACGCACTCGCCTCCGCCCGACCCGCTGCCCTGTTCCGCAGTGGCTCCCTCGCCCGGCAGCGACAGCCACCACGGCGGGAAAAACTCCCTGGGCAACTCCAGCGGCGCCTCGGCCAACGCCGGCAGCACCCACATCAGCAGCAGAGAGGGGGTTGGCACGGCGTCCGGACCCGAGGAGGACGGCCCCGCCAGCAGCGAGCAGGCGAGCGCGCAGAGCGAGCCGAGCCCGGCGCCGCCTGCCCAACCCCAGATCTACCCCTGGATGCGCAAGCTGCACATAAGTCATGGTAAAGCCAGCCTTTTTCTAGATCCACGCGGCCGCGGGGGCGCGGCTCTCGGTCCCCCTGCTTTCTTTTATCGCCCTGTCTCCCCATCTCGCCCCTGGTCTTTCCTCTCCCGCGGTTCTCCTCCTGCCTTCCTTCTTTCCTTCTCTGGAGCACCCAGAGCTTTCAAATGGTGGTGTTGGGGGAGGAGAATGCCAAAAGGGTCGCTGCCCAGGCAAGTTTAGACGTTGAAGGGGGGGAAAAGAAAAAGCTCATATCGAACCCCGGTGCCTCCGAACGCGCTCCCCGGTCAGGCCAGCCGAACAGGGCGCGGAGAGGTAGAGGATGGAAGTAGGGGCAGTGAATCGGGCTTGTCAGGGTGGATAATTTATGAGGAAGGCTACGCTGGGGAAACAGCGTTACTAATTAGAGTCCCCGAAAAGGGGCTGGTAGGGGAATAATCGAGGCGAGAGCCGGCGGGATTTTGAAATCGGGGACAGGCGGGAGAGCAGGAAAGGAAAGGGAAGAAAAAGAAAGCAGGAGCCCCCAGCGTGCTGGCTAAGCAGGAGGCGACTCTCAGGGCTGGAACTTTAAGGGAGGGTGACCTGGAAGCCAACTGGGCTCTCAGAAAAGGGCCTTACTTTCGTGGGTTTCTGAGCGGTGGGCAGCCTGAGAGGGCTGTACCCCTGCTTCGGGGCAACAGGGACAGGGCCAGAGGGCAGGAGAGGGGTGAGGGAAAGCCAGGCAATCCTCAGGGACGCGGCTCCAGGCTCAGATGGGCCGATTGTTCCCAGAGTCCAAATTGTATTGTTTTCTCTTTAGAAAGGAAGAGGGAAGGAAATTCGGGAGGGGTAGGCAAGTGAGGAGGGAGGACTTGTTGAGCTTTAGCCCCCTGTCCCTTTCTCAGCACCCTGGCTCCTCCAGCTGGTGGACTTGGTAGCCAGGCGCTGAGGAGTTGATGGCTAAACGGCTGACTTTTCTGTTGCAGACAACATAGGCGGCCCGGAAGGCAAAAGGGCCCGAACGGCCTACACGCGTTACCAAACCCTGGAGCTGGAGAAGGAGTTCCACTTCAATCGCTACCTGACCCGCCGAAGAAGGATTGAAATAGCACATGCTCTTTGCCTCTCCGAGAGACAAATTAAAATCTGGTTCCAAAACCGGAGAATGAAGTGGAAAAAAGATAATAAGCTGAAAAGCATGAGCATGGCGGCGGCGGGAGGGGCCTTCCGCCCCTGAGTATTTGAGCGTTTAAAGTACTGAGCAGTATTAGCGGATCCTGCTGTAATGTCAGTACTAAGGTGACTTTCTGAAACTCCCTTGTGTTCCTTCTGTGAAGAAGCCCTGTTCTCGTTGCCCTAATTCATCTTTTAATCATAAGCCTGTTTATTGCCATTATAGCGCCTGCATAAGTAGATCTGCTTTCTGTTCATCTCTTTGTCTTGAATGGCTTTGTCTTGAAAAAAAAATAGATGTTTTAACTTATTTATATGAAGCAAGCTGTGTTACTTGAAGTAACTATAACAAAAAAGAAAAGAGGAAAAAACACACAAAAGTCCCCCTTCGACCTCGTTTAGTGCCAATGTTGTGTGTTGCACTCCAGTTGTTTAACTGTGCATGTGAGTGGAAGTGTTTCTGTCTCAATAGCTCCAAGCTGTTAAAGATATTTTTATTCAAACTACCTATATTCCTTGTGTAATTAATGCTGTTGTAGAGGTGACTTGATGAGACACAACTTAACTTGTTTGACGTGTAGTGACTAGTGACTCTGTGACGAAAACTGTGACTCCGAGCGGTGTGTCCCTGCGTGCCTTTGTAGGCCCCTTTGCACGAACTCTGGAAGTGGCTCTTATAAGCGCAGCTTCAGTGATGTATGTTTTTGTGAACAAAGTTACAAATATTGTCCAAGTCTGGCTGTTTAAGCAAACTGTGATCAGCTTTTTTTTTGTATTTGTTTTTAAGGAAAAAATACTGACTGGAAACAAAAAATAAACTTTCTATTGTAAGTTCTCCTGGTCTGGTTTGTGCCAAATAGTGAGCAGCTCTTTCTGCTCTTCTGTCTGTCTGTCCAAGCTGGAAGGCAGTGAGTCTGAGGCTACCTGAGCAGCCTGCCTGTGCAGAGAGATCTCAGACCTCATGATCTGCAGCCTCCCCTAACTCTGACCCATCAGAGTTCAGGGCAGAAGGTGGAAAACTGTAGGTGATTTCAAAGCCTTAGTCTAATCTGCCCACCTCTGAGGAAAGCAAGTTAATTTGCTGGGTACAAAAAAGAGGAAGAGAGAGAAAGGAGAAAAAGCCCAGGGCTTTGTTAGGGTCCACATAGATGCTGCCTCTTTTTCTAAGGCCATCCCTAGGCCTCCACTGCCTGAAGAGGATGCTGTGCCAACTTATGGCCCCCAAACCCTCTGCCCCTAACCCAAAGTCACCCCTTCCCACTCCTCACCCTGGCTTCTCTAACTACAATTAATTTGCTACAAATAGAAGGTACTTACCCCATCCTAGCTTGATTGGGAAACTCTTCAGAGCAGCTAAAGCGCAACTAGAGATTTGCACATTTACCAACTGCTTACACTGATGCCGTCTTTCCTTTTAAAAGTTATAAAACAGTAAACTTTATAAGCCCCAGTTCCGGCTATATGACATTTGGGTGCCAAATGAATAGGGTTTTGTCTATGAATTAGATCGTAAAATCATCCATAGCACAGACAGATCGGCTCACTGGCTATAAAATGTCACGTGGGGCCATTAAAGTAAGTTTTATGGTTTTGGGGAGTTGACATCCAACATTATATACCACATAACATATAATCTCACTGACGCTGGACTCCATTTGACTCTTTTGCAGGCTACGTGTGCCGCCTGGTCATTCAAATTGTCAATTTTAGGTCCAGAAGTGTCCAAACCGCAAGTTCTCAAAACTCTGAAAAATGGCTCCCTCCGAGTTAAGGTAAGCTTGCCTCCTGAGCGCTTTCAAGTTTATTTGTACTCAGAAAACTTTCTTCCTCCATCTTTCTCTCACTCTTTCTCTCTGTGGTTCAATAACTCTGAGGTTGTCTCTGAATTCAAAAGGGCAGAGCAAACTTTTTCTCTGTCCAAATGTGCAGCGCCAGGAGTCAGTTTTGCGGAGGCCCCACGGTGAAAAGCGCCTGTGGCCGCCGCATCCCAGGCCTAACTTTAATTGCTGCCCAGCCTCGGCTGTTAATGACTTCCGCTGCTCTCGCCAGCGTGCAGAAAGATGGTTTTGGTGTGCCAATGGGCCTGTGTGTGGAGACTTGGCAGGGTCGGCCCCCATTCCGGGGCGGGCGGGTCTGCTCGTGGGGGTACCGGAGCCCTAGGTGGGGGCTGGGAGACAGTGGGGCGCCGGATGCGGGCGCCGAGGGCCGCGATGCGCTGGGATTGCTTGGGAGTCTGAAAGAAAGGCCTGGGTAGGGCCGAGGCGGATCTGGCGGGATTCCTTATGGGGCTGTGGCAATACGTCTGCGCGGGCTGAGGTCATTTGGCAGCACTGAATTGAGGCGGCTGCCTTCGGGGCCGGGTTCAGGCTGGCTCTGGAGAACCGGAGGGTGGCAGAGGCCGGCAAGACGCGGGCCGGGCCTCCAGGCTGAGTCCTTAGATTGCAAGGCGAGGCCGAGGCCAGGACACTAGCGCCCACAGGATACCGGAGACCTCGGGTTCCCATCGCGGGGAGGACCCGCCACCCCCACCCCCGCACCCAGGACCAGGCCCTGAACCTTGTTTGCCTGCATGTTCTTTTTATTTCGGTGGGACTGTTCTCACCCGCCTGTGAGTCTGAAGCAATAAACTTTATGGCCGGATTTAACTTTAGTCTTTGAATCCCCAGGCTAAATGAAAGGAGTTAAAGTGCTTTCTTTTCTTCTGCCTTGCCTTTCTTCTCCATCTCTTCTTTCCTTTTCCTCTCTTCCTTTGTAGAATTAAAACCTCTATGCACAGGACCCTCAAAAGGCAACTTAGGCATCCCCCTAGGTAACACTGAAGATCAGAGAAATTTACTTCCCTTCAACATACAAACTCTCTCTTCCAAACTAAAGTTTGGAGAGAAATCGAGTAGTCTTCAGTGCCCAACTTAAAAGTCCCCAGAGTCATTAGGTTGTTTTTCCTGACACATCATAAAGGGTAGTTTAGGGAAGAAATTGGTCGTTTGTCAGTAGGAGATTTCCGCCTTTCTTTTGTTAGCTGCTCTTTCTGTTTGATCCCAGGAAATTTACATAATCTATGATTTCCAAAACAGTCCCCAATATTGCACCAATGGGTGAAGTAAGGTGAAATAAAAATTTTCCTGGATACAGTTCCAGCCTGGCTTCAGCCACCCACTCTGGCCCCACACCCACATTCTTCACTGGCAAAGCAGTGACTGGGGATGCAGTGGCCTGTCCTGGGGTCTTACTCTGGATGGGTACCCACAAGAAACCCAGCAGATGTCCCCCATCCTGTTTGAAGAATTAAGCCAATTTCTCCAATTCAGAAATGAAAGAAAAAAAAGGGATCTTTAAATGCCGTTCTCCTTAGGATCTGTGTAGTTTTCTGCAAATGCTAATTGGTAAAAATATGAATTGTACTAAGTGCTTAAAGAAAAAAAGTATAGATTTGGAATTTCAACAAAGTTTATTGTGCAGAGGCCACTTACACCTAAGTCCAACAGATGTTCCTATATCAGAGATCCAAAAAGCAACACCTGGGAAGTTTTTTGAAAAATCAAAGCCCTCCCACAACTATCACTTCTCTGGAATAGTGGCAAGGTGAATTCCTGAAGTCATTTTTGTGTAACCTGTTAAAGTGAGCATTGCTACTTCAACACTCAGGAAGATGTGTCAGCATCTTAGTGGGAAGCAGAATATAAACCTCTGTTGGGGTTCTCTTTTGTTATTTTGTATGTCTGAGAATTCTGGAGTCTTTGTTATGCTGCTCTGCGTTTCAGGTTCTTCATGGAAAATACTGGGTTAAGGTTTTATTTTACTTGCTCATTTGGTAATCTTGCTTGAGTGATTTCTTGGTGACCAAAATTAGCAGCAGAAAGAATGATAGGGTTGCTGGTAGGTAAATTTAAGGAACGTGCCTGAAGGAAGTGTCCACAACCACCTCCGTGGCCACACCCTACCCTGGGGCGTGGGAATGGGCAGAAGGACTGTTGGGCTGATCTTCAGCATTACACAATAGAGACAGTTTTCCCCATGAATTAAGAAGAAAATTACAGATTGTAAATGTTGTCAGCTTGCTGACATCTGTCTGTTGCAATTTTCCTAAAACTTTAGAGCTTAAAAGAGCAAGGCCAACTCACATTGAGTTACATGACTTAAAACATACAGCATCCAGTCATAATAATGTGAGCATTATTGGAGCAATATTTTTCTTTCTTCTACTTTCCTAGGAAGCATAGTAAAGAGAATGGCTGGTTATCTGCTCATTTGGCAGATATTTCTTCTCTTGCATTTTTTTGGATTGTTTTTGCTGGAGAACTTACTTAGAAAAAAGAAATCTCTGTAATTGAGGGCTTTATGAAGACGTCCAGCCCCAGTCAGTGGCTGAAGTGTCTGTCTGTGCTCCTCCTCTTGTAAAAGAAGAAGGCGTCCGAAATGTGCAGGGCCTCATTTGTTTCTACAAGCTGAAGAGACAATATTTCCTGAACTATAAATATAATAGGAAGCTTCTGGTCACACTTACTTAGGGGTTTGTTAAGGTTTCCGTGGCCTAATTTCACAACATTATGTCGAGATTCCTTTTCTCCTGCTCTTTCCTTCACTTCATTGTTGGTGGCTCTGGGAAAGCAAGACAGAATTTTGTATCAGAAGCAGAGTCATTTTCATTTATTGAGATGTAAAGAGTGTTTATAGCCAAACAATTAGTGAGGAGAGAGTAAATTACATCCCGAAAGATGAGCTATTAAAAAGGAAAGCCTTGGAAGCCTCTCCCCTGCCTTAGCTCCGGAATCTGTCTGAGGTGTGCTCACCCTGGAGAGTGCAGAATGTTGTGGGCTCCACCCTTTGGCTCCTAAGCAGGATTTCTTTCTGTTCAATGACAAAACTATAAATGGGACTTTCAGACAGAGCTGAGGGGGGCAGCCTAGGCTCCCACCCACATAGGAGAGGGGAGCCACAGTCCTAGCCATTCTAAACACCAGAACTGGAAGATCTGCCTAGGTCTGTCTTGTTTGTTGTTTCTCACAAAGAAAGCTGTCCCTCTCCCACCAGGTCCTCTCCCCCATAATCCAGTCTTTTCCATAATAATATTTGTTATGAAGGTTATTGGGTAATTATTGCAATTTTGTGAAGCAGTCCTTGCTGGAGGTGAAGTCTGTCATCGCCTAACAAATGACGCCCGCGCAGTTCACTGCCGGGTTAAGTAAATGCAGAGAAGATAAATCTGCACACCCTAGGAATCGCCAGCAGAGCACGCTTTAGTACAAGTTCACAGTCAACTCGCCTGCCTGGGCCAGCTCTTCCAACAATTAGGGCTGCATCTTTATTTTTAAATAAAGAAAAAAAGACTCCAACTCCTATTGCCTGCTTTTTCCCCATCTTATTTTTTTCTTTCACATTTTGTGAGTTTCCCCTGTCCTAGTGCAAATTTTCCTCGTAAATATAATGAGTGATTTTGAAATAATCTCATTCCTACTTAAGTGCTGACAGAAAGAGGTAGGAGGCTGATTTGACAGGAAATACAATCACAAAGACACAAAAATATCCATTTTACTCTCTTATTCCAAAAGGCAGTGGCAGAAGCAGGGTGTCCCTGAAATCCTCGGGGGCCCCTTCCCCCTGAAAGAAGAGGCACAGCTTTGTGTATCTTTGTGGTTGCAACTGCAGGTCAAAAAGTTGAGGGTCAAAAGTTTATGTTGTGCAGCACTCTTAGTCATCTGCCCAGACAGAGTTTGATGTCAATGTTAGAGCTGCGATCTTGACTATCAGCACAAAAGATAAAATGGCTTGGAGTGACGCGTGTATCACGGTATGGACTCCAGGTGAACCCTAGTGCTTGAATGACCTCAATTACAGAGGAAAGGATAGAAAATTCCTCTTTTCAAGAGTAATACATGCTGTATTTCATCTTGAATTATTGCTCCCATTCTGAGGGAATAGCAGCAGGTAAATAGGCATAGATTACTGAAACACCAACACCTTCGATGTTGGAGTACCAGGAGTCTGTTTGTAGGTTTGTCACAAAATAAAAAAAAACCCTCACTACTCATGAGTGGACCTTTAAGAAATAACGTAGCAAGTTTCCCATGTTCCATCATACCTTCCAAGGCAAGAGAACAGAGCAGGAAACTTCCTTTATTTGAAATGGTGGTTTTGATTGGCCAGTTTGTTTTCTTTTTAGTACATATAATGATCCCTAAAGTGTGTGAGAACAAGAGCAAACACAGACACTTCTTGCAAAATGTATTCTTTACAGTTTTCAAACATGGAATGCTTTTTCTGAAACTCCTACCTACTAAATGCAAAGTGTTCTTAAAGCTGGGAAGGGGAGGAAGCAGAGACTCTCCTGAAAGAGACAGGATTCCTCCACCTCTCCACCAGTGAGAAAATGCTTATTGGTACCATGGAAATGTTCCCGTTGGTGGAAATTTTTCATTTTGTTTACTGTTAAACCTAAATGGAATGGAAGAGGGGTGCTAGAGTCTGTAAGTGAATAACTAAACTGTAAAGAAGATGCCATTTGTGCAAGAAGGTGAATCCACAAATGCCAGACCAGTTCATAAGACCACCATGAAAGGCTTCTGTTCTCCAGTAAATACTCTTTAAAAATACATTTGGAATAGAAGCTAAGGAGAAGGGAAGCAAGCTAAGGAAGAAAGTAGGAAAGTAGCAAAGAAAGGGAATATTGTGTTAAGGAAGCCTACCAGAACCATGCCTTGTGTGTGAGTTGCAACTGGAAAGCTAAATATTTTATTTTTCATGCACCTATATAAGCTGTAAGTGTTGGTGCCATTAGAATCTATTTTCCAGGAGGACATATTTGCCTTTTCTATGTGTTGATCATTATGCAATCAGTGTAGGAAAACATGACAAAATTTTCTAGGTTTTTCTTTTTAACTTTAGAGATAGGCTAATGCAGGGATGTTTAAGACCATCACAATATATTCTGGCTGGTTGGATTTGCCGGTGCCAGGTACATTCAGCAGTAAAGTAAATATTTCTCAAACACTGCTTTCATGGAAATAATCAGATTGATTCCACTATGCAACGTGTAAAGCTTTCACTCTGGTCAAGAGCTTGAAGCCAAATGGGGTGTGCCAGAAGAAAATAGAAGAAAGGGAACAACTTTGGTGATTGCTGCTACAGCAGTGAACACTTTATCACATCTGGGCTAGCAAAATTAAGAAAACTGAAACCCCCTTTGTTACTCACCAAGACAATTAATTATGTGTCTCTTCCTTGTTATTGCATTATTGGTCAAAAAGGTGCTACACTTTAGAAACATGTCAGTGTCAATGATCATAGACACCTATTAACTAGTTTTTAAAGTAAAAGAAAAAGGTACCTGCAGAAGTTATTGCTTTCGGAGTGTTTACTGTTTTATTTGGAGGATTTTGATCTTCCAGCCTCTCACACCATCCTGGTTAACATTCATGTATAATCCAAATATGAATTTCAATCCTTAGCCTGGATCATGTTTACTCTTATAAACTACTACAAGGAAATTACCCCCAAACAATTAATTGGTCAAATGGTTGATAAAAATATTGTTTCTCTAAAATCATATGCCTAGTGTAGATGGAGAGAAGCCCTTAAATGCCACCATCAGGCATTTTGAAATTCAACCATTCCCTTGTATGCTCCAGAGACGTGCTTCAGATCGAGAACAGTCTGAGGGACTCTCGCTCTAAAGAACAAAGGACAAATACAGTCAATGCATTCCATAACGTTTACATTTCCTTTGCTTTTCCACTCTTGGTTTTCCCCCAGAAGGAGTGACCTGGGCAAAGCACCCTGCCCTCTAAAAGACACTGTATAGACCTTTTAGAAGCGCAAAGTCCAAGGCCGAGGTGAACTTCAGGTCAGTGCGTCTAACAAATATGAAAATGTCGGCTGGTGAAGGGCGCGCCTTGTGATTTAACAAAGACTGTCAATGTATAAGATTAATAAGAAACAAAATGCACACGGTGTCACTGTTCGGTCACTTTGAAACTTGGGACAGGGTTGCATTCAAGAAGGAAGGCTGTTCAAAATATATTCAAAATGATTCAAATCAGATTCAAACTAGGCTGCAAACACTGCCTCCCTCTTGCCCTCCCTCTCCCTTGGATTCCCTTCGCTTTCCTTCTCCATCTGGAATTCGAGGACATAATGAAAAGTTATTTCACTTAATGGGATTTTAAGACAGCTTTTGTTGAGAATATATGTTATCTCTGCACGTGGAAATGAGCAAATGTGCTTACCAGTTTCCCAAGAAAAGGATAATGCTTTCACCCTGCTTGGGACTGGAGCCAGTTGGTGTGCGAAGATTAGCACGCTCTCTCTCTGCTCGATATCAGAGAATCCCATCTTTTCTCAGGCAAGATGCTGCTGGTAAACTTCAGTTTATTTATTAATTGAGTTAGTTTCTTCCTGGCTTTACTTTGGTGTCTTGGATCTTATGTAAAGGCAAGAGTTGTGGGGTTTCTTAAATGTTTTTTAAAGGACTATTTGATTCAATGGAATGGTGCTATGGCTTGCAAAGAGATTGTGGAAGGATCAGGAAAGGTACTGAGATTGTTTATTACAGCCATAAATCTTGCAGTAAAATGTCAAAATGTCCTTGCGTGAGATAACTCTTGGTGGTCCTGGCTCCGTTTGTGTTTATGATACGAACCACAAAGACAAGTTACAGGCCTTGGGGGATTCTGTGTAAGCCCATCTTCGTAAAGTAATAGATCTGCATGAAACACAGGCACAGTTAACTCGTTTAGGTTAACCATATACAAAACAGTGCCCATGCCTTGTTAATACTTTAAAATAGAAACTTAGTAGAAGGTTCTGAGGCTAAACAACATGAATTCTGTGTTTAGTGTCTGTAAATAATATTAAACAGACATGGTTAAGACCCTAGTATCAAGGCTGATTACATGAGGAGGAGGGTGAAATTTCCTTGTCATATTCTCCCCCTGAAGCTTGAGAGCCCAGTTTTGTAAATTACACTATGTATGTATTTTTCATACTACATAGTATATAATGTATATATATGTTATTTTTTCTTGCTGTAGAGAGATATTGGTTTAGGCAGCTGTATTACAGGCTAGATATTTCTCCAAGTCTAGAGAGATGTCTAAAGATTATACTCAGCATTGATTTCCTCTGTGGCTCAGATTTCATTAAAAATTGTTTTCCGGTTGCCTCACTTGGATGGACAGCACTCTTCAGAGACTCACATCCAATGTGGAAAACCTCTTTGGACCACTTCAGGGTGATTCCAGTTAGAAAGCTAACATGATCCCTTTTTAAACCTCTTTTCCTAAATTAGTTTAAAGATTAGTCCCATATAATAGGCTTTATGTGGCTGCGCATTAAATGGCTATCCATCAAATGGATATATTCCAGCATTTACTAACTCATATGAGTAACTGATATAAATGAAGATGGAATTGACATTCCTTCTGAAGTGTCTCCAGGCTTAGGCTGTAACTTTCCTTGTCTGCGTTCCAGACTCAGTTGTGAGCTGGCTGTTTATACTGTTCGAAAAATCAACAAAGGTGCACCAGCTGAAAAATCCTTGCTTTGCGTGCCAATATGAAGTATTTTTAGAATGGTGACTATGCTAGTTTGCATTGCTTTAATCTAGGCTGAAAAGTAGAGGATCTAGTGTGTCTGTTACTTGGAAAAGGGAAGGGATACTAGTAAGGCATCAGTGTTTACTTCAAAGATCAACATTAGGTGGAATTAAGAAATTTGTTAATAATGGCGTAATTAGTTTACTCATCAAATTTCAATTACCAAATGGCGGGCAACAGTCCTCTCTCCCCTCCTTTCCTGAGCTACTGATATCGTTAATATGCTAATTTTCATCAATTCAGAAATTGTAGACTGTCCTATAAATATAACTTTAGCCTCAGATACCGCCTGAGACCATCCAAAAGACAAAACATAATATTCTTAGCGGGAAAAGACCCGTCGGCGATCAAACTGGGACCAGTGCCTATTTGTTCGAGGATTATTCTGAAATAGGAAGCTGTTGGTTTCAAAGCTTGGTGTTGTGAAGGCGTTGCTTCTATCCCTTCCCACCCTTGAGCCACCTTCTTTCTCACATTCGCACTTTGTAAATGCGAGCATCGACACCTTCGTCAAATTAAATTCTTTTAGAAAGATTCTGATTTTTCTTAGGAGAAACACCAAATAGATTCTACCTCTAAAAGAAAAAAAATACAAAGTGCCCACCCTGTTATATTGGAACGGCCTTTTACATCTTCCGGACGATTTCTCAGTTGCTCACCCACCCACCCTTTGCGACTCCGGCCGGGCTTCTCAAAGCAGGGGTTCTTGGGCGGATGCGGCGAGAGCAAAGTGGGAAAAGGGATGAGCAGGTGAAAAAAACGAGCCTTTGGGCATCATTCGTTTTATTCCAGGGCCGGGATTAAACGTAGGTACCCCTTTGGTCCCGACGCCATTCCCTCCACCCGCCGGCCTCGAATCCTGGGGTATGTCCGGCCGAGCTACCCTGGGCCGAAGGTCAACACTGGGCCAGGGCCGCCCTGCTGCCCCGAGGCCTAGGCTTGTAGTTGGGCACGTAAAAGGCCCGACCTGGATGTCCAAGAAGACCAGAAGCCTGATCGGCCCCGAATTCCCAGAGAGGCTCAAAGTTGGGGGGTTGGGGTACCGAAACGCCAGCTCCCTCCCTCTGCCAGGGCCAGACAGCCGTATCCATCAACCACCCGCGCGCTTCCTGATCCGGGTCCACGCGCGCGGCGCGCCCATTGGCGGGGGTGGATCACGTGGGGCTTAGGCGGGGCGCGCGCAGGGCTGAGACGGAGCGCGTGCGCGCGGGCGGGGGAGGAGCGGCGCGAACTTTGGTGGCGTTGGCTGCTGAGGGAGGGGAAGGTGGAGGGGTGGGAGCTTGACAGCGGGGGATGGGAAGGGAGCAGAGGAAAGGGGGGGATGGGAAGCGAGGCAGGAGGGGGAGGGGCCTCGGCGAGCCCAGAAAAACGACAACGCGAGAAAAATTAGTATTTTTGCACTTCACAAATTAATGACCATGAGCTCGTTTTTGATAAACTCCAACTACATCGAGCCCAAGTTCCCTCCCTTCGAGGAGTATGCGCAGCACAGCGGCCCGGGCGGCGGAGACGGCGGCCCGGGCGGGGGCCCCGGCTACCAGCAGCCCCCAGCGCCCGCGGCCCAGCACCTGCCGCCGCAGCAGCCCCAGCTTCCCCAAGCGGGCAGTGGGAGCGAGACCCCTACCTCCTACTACGCGCCGCGGGGAGCCCGCGAGCCCTCCTACCCCGCGGCCGCGCTCTACCACGCACAAGGTGCTGCCGACACCGCCTACCCCTATGGCTACCGCTCCGGTGCCAGCCCTGGGCGGCAGTCGCAGTCGGAGCAGCCCACGGCGCACACCACGGGTTCTGCGCATGGCCTGCATGCGGGCCACGTCCTGCCGCCCGGGCGGCAGCCCCCGCCGCAGCCTCCCCCGCAGCATCGCGCGGCGCCCCCTGCGCCCCCACGGCGCTGCGAGGCGGCTCCAGCCACCTCGGGCGTCCCGGCAGGGGGCAGCGCCCCCGCGTGCCCGCTGCTCGTGGCGGACAAGAGCCCGCCGGGCCTGAAGGGCAAGGAGCCCGTGGTGTACCCCTGGATGAAGAAGATCCATGCCAGCGCCGGTACGTGGCGCCGCTGGTGAGGCGCGGGAGGGTGGGCTGGGGCCGGGCCTGGGTTAGCAGGTCGGGGAGGGGGTCAGGAGGAGAGGCAGAGGGGAAAGGGGCTTCGGGAGGGGAACCCCCATCTGGCCCAAGCTACAGTAGGTTGTGGGTGTGTGCGCGCCAGCCAGCCGCCTGATCCCAACGTGAGAACCCTTTTGTACCCGGGGTCCCTTTATCAGGAGATTTACGAGACGCCAAACTGTTAGGGCAGTAATTATAGCCCCCATAAATTTAATTGCCCTGGCAGAGGCTTCAGGCCCTCTGTCTTTGAAGCTTTTCTTCAGCCCCAATGCCCAGCACCATTCTTTATGGCTCTCGGGTGTTTCCCGTTGTCAATAGCCTGTGAAACATTTTCTTTTGCCGTTTTATGTGTCTTGCGTGAACTTGGTGTCAGGTTATTATATAATGATGATGTCCAATTGCTCTTCCCCACCCCACCTTCTCTCTCCTCCTCCTTTTCCTCTCTTCCATTCCCTCCTCCTTGGCTTCCTCCTTCGGGGTTATGGGCGTTCAGTCAACCCCAGTTATAACGGAGGGGAGCCCAAGCGCTCTCGAACCGCCTACACCCGGCAGCAGGTCTTGGAGCTGGAGAAGGAGTTCCACTTTAATCGCTACCTGACCAGGCGGCGCCGCATCGAGATCGCCCACACGCTCTGCTTGTCCGAACGCCAGGTCAAGATCTGGTTTCAGAACCGGAGGATGAAGTGGAAGAAAGATCACAAACTGCCCAACACTAAGATGCGATCCTCCAACTCGGCCTCGGCCTCAGGGGGCCCGCCAGGGAAAGCACAAACTCAGAGCCCACATCTGCATTCCCACCCCCACCAGGGCGCCTCCACACCCATTCCCTCTTCTATATAATCTCCTAGAGATCTAGACCAGTTTCTTTCTCTCACCTGCTTTTCTTCTCTCTTCTGCCCTTTTCCTCATCCACCCTCCCCGTCTGGACCATAAAAGACCCCAAAACGAAACCCACCTTGGTGAAAAGGATAACAACAACAACAAAAAAGAAGACATTATCCCGGTAAGAGTGTATGTTGGTTGCTTCCCAAGAGAGGACAATGGCCGCGATGCTGGCTGGTGGAACAACCTACTGGCCTGAACAAGACTGCTAGGTTTGGGTACCCTGAGAAGGACCACTGCATCAAATACTTTTGAGATGGCTAAAGTCAGCAGAGCAGCCTATGCTGACTGGGGACATGTACATGAATATTTGTTGCAAGCAGAAGAAAACAGACCCTTTTCCCACTTTCCTTACAGCCTCCTCCCTCATTAAGGCAGCTCTCATACAAGCTTGTATTGAACTGAATATATGAGTAGACATTGTGGACCTCACAAGATTATTTAATTCTCAAAATGTGGCGGTTGATGTGATACATGTTAGTTTCCCTTCCTTGCGTTTATTTAAAATACTGTTACAGAGATACTGGTGTCTTATTCTAAGGCACAATCTCGGGGGAAAGGAGAGTGCATTTAGATCCATGTGCATTGTACAAATTGTGGTGTGGCTATATTAAAAGCCATGTGCTAAGAATAAACTCTGTTTAAAAAAACATTAAAGTTCTAAGGATTGTGTGTTTCCTAATTTAATTTTCTTAAAAAAACAAGTTCTCTGGATTGAGATGCTTGACTTGCATGTAAAAATTTTGTAGATGGCTTGAGATGTGTTCACTTGGACTGATTGTCACATAATTTGTGTCAGTATGTTCAACTTGAGCTGAACTCTTGTCAAGTTTGACCCACTGTGGGAAAAGTTCCAAAGAGCAGGAAGGCTCTTGAATTCTGAGAGGGCTCCTCTTCTTCCCAAACTTGGCCAGGCTTTCAGCCTTCAAGTCTCTGTAAGGCACAGAAACGTGTCCTTCCCTGCGAATGAAAGGTGAAACCACGCAGTACTGTGGCCCAGGAGTTTCTGCAGCTGTTCTACATGCTGAACACCAAGCACACTTGGAAAGAAGTGGTCCCTTTGGTATTTATTGCACCTTCACATTGAATCTGCCTGTTTCCCTGGAAATGAAAAATAGTTTGTGCAAAGGGTTGAGATTGTGTTTCTTGGCTGTTATTAAGGTTCTCTTCTTCACTAGCTCCAGCTTGGGAATTTTTGTTTGCTTTTTGTGTCTTTTGTTTGTTTCTTTTTTTTTTAAAGGAAAAGCTTTCAAAATAAACTGAGTTTTCTCAGTACACCCTCCAGAGTTTCTCCTGAGGAAAGAAAAAGCATAATGACACCCCCAAACCACACCCCAAGCAAGGCAGACCTGGGAGTATTCAGTACTGGCAAAAAGCCAAACTCTCAACTAGGGTCACTTTCCTTAAATGTGCCTAGATCCCAAAGGTTGAAAATCAAAACCCACTTCTCAATCTCCATAGCCTCAGTATTTATTTACTGATTTACAAATCAGTAAAGAGGATTTAGACTTGCTGGTCACTGAAGGGAGTACTTTGATGCAGAAAACCAACACATGCTAGCTTCAGAATATTAGAACTGTCACCTGGCCTTGAATGAGTGCAGTTGTTAGTTCGTGAAATAATTTTGGCAGAGATTGGAGTAGGCATTCACCTATCTTTGAAATATCAGAGGAATTTTAAATACGTTTTTCCATCAGCATACCTTTAGCCGGTGGTCAGGGGTGGTACTCCTTTCGTCTCTTCGGCTCTGTGTGTGATACAGGCAAGGGTGATCAGTTTGCTACCTATGAACAAGCCAGATTTGAGAGGAAAATGATGGACACCAGTCTCTGAGGGGTCTCCACCTCTCCCAGGGAAGATTCAGGGACAAATAAATACACTTTGTCCCACATCGGGCCAAACCTGGCATAAAGTGCATTTTATAAGGTGTGAACGGGTGCCAGGGATTTCTGGAGGCACTGCAACTGCTGCTGAAACTTAGTGACCCTCCCTCTACTACAGGAACTTGTAAAACGAAATTAAATCGCGCTGAAAATAGCAATTTTCCCGGGAATCATTAATCACCTCATACAATAAATACTTCTTTGTAATTCAACAGCAATTCTGAAAGGCATTCTCTGCGAAGAGTCTGTGGAGAAGCAAGGGATCTTCTTGCAAATAATGTGGCCTCGGCAAAGACGGAGCATCTTGACTGTCTGCTCAAAAAATGCCTAGACTTTTGGTGGAAACTGAGTGGTGGGCTGCAAAACCTCAAATGGCAGATTATCATCACTTCAGGTAAATTTTTACATTTCTCCTTTGTAGGGAAAGAGGGTTATGCAGACATCCATCAGTTTCATACTGAAGAGTTGTATGGGAGTGAAAGGGATAACTTTCTTTCACTTACTCTTGTAATCTATCCAGAAGAGAGAAGATTGAGATTGTTTCTCTAATATTCTAGGATAGAAAAAGGGCACTTTTCTGCCTAAACTGTCTTGATTATTAAAGTATTGGTAAGTATTGCAAAGCCAAAGTTATCCAAAAATAATCCAAATGATTGTATCATATCTTCACAGTGTTTTGCCTGTTTCAGATTTGGCCTTTAAGGAGCTTGTTATAACAGCTTAGAAAATCCCACTTTGTGCTTCAAAATCAGGCATTGTCTTCCCTTTGCTAGGGCAACCATAAGAGTTCACCAAGAGGACAAATTTTCTATCTCATTAATTGTTTTTTTTTAAACAAACCCTACTGGCCCCTCAAACCCTTGACCTTTAAAGACAGTATTTTGTGTAAGCTCTATAACTCTCCTATGAAAATGACCCTTACACATGTTCTCCTCTTCTTTCTCTTTCTTCCTTTTTTCTTCTTTCTCTTTCTTCCTTCTTTCTTAACACACACTTATCTGCTTTAGTCACAGAACCAAGCTGTGCATGACTCTGGAGATAAAAATTTTGTTAACATCTGAAATCAACCTAAACCGGATAGGAGACATTTTAATGGTCACAGTTTGAATTAAGTACTTAACACTCTCCCCCCTGAAGAAAAATGGCACTTTGCAGGCTCTCTTTCCTAGTTTTGCTGAAATCTATGATATACCCGGTGTTTTATTACAGCAGGAATTCAACTGTGACAGGCATAGTAGAGTACTTAATACCCAGGATGGAGCTCATGGGAAGATTACCTGGATATATGGGGAGAGGGCCCTCTGCAGAGCATCTCTGATTTACACCCAGCTGTCCCAGGGTGCCCACATTTCCCCCACTGCTCAACCTCCTCCCCCTGGGATCAGTATCACCATCTCTCCCTGCTGTTCTTCTCATTGCTGCCTCCCTCCAGCAGTTTTAACATAGAAACAGATCAACATAGAAATAGATCAGCAACTCTTTGGAATGGGAGGAAAGAAAAACCCCAAAGAATCAACGTAGCAAACAGAAACCTGGGGCTTCCCATCTGAATGAGTGGGTTCTGTGCAGGCAATAAGCTGTTCTTTGCACTTCTCTGGTCTCTGCATCCCTAGCCACTGTCCTGTATTGAAGAACACAAGATCACCCTTCCCATTGGCTGCTTCTGTTGCCCCTTCTCTATATTACACACCACTGGTCTAAAAATAAGCTGCTGCTTCTTTCAGAGTGTAAGCTGGGGTAAATAGGAGGGAAAGTATGTGTTCTAACTCTCTGAGAGCATCAGGGAGGCTGCTGGGGCTGTTGTGAAACATTCTAATCTGAAACTTCTGTCTTGGAATTCTGGCATCTCTTCTTCTCAAGGCCCCAAGCTCATGGAGTAACCTCATCCCCATTTCAGACCAGCCCCCCTCTCACTGAAACTAATTCCTGGGGGTAAGACGTGCCCTGATGGAAAGAATGCCCAACGTGAAAGAAATCTGGAGGCCATTTTGGTTCCATCTTCTCAGTTTACCGATGAGAAAACGGAGGCAGCTGAATGCTCCTCCCCACCATGTTCTTGTTACTAAGTGTGTAGGTTGAATAGAGCCATTGGTCCCACAGTGGGTAGGGAGAAGTTCACAGGCATCTTTCCTGTGGAAGCCTAGTCTACCTGGAATAGACGTATGCATTTTGGCTTATACTTGACACGGCGCCACAGGTGTGCCCAGGTGAGGGAAGGAAGGCTGGTTCTTGCCACATGCGCCGTCAAAGCAGCCCTGGGAGGTTAACCAAATACCCTTAGCCCGGGCCTGGAGACAGGTGGGCTGCCCTCTGGGTTCAAGAAGCGACGGACGTCAGGGCGCCTGGGAGAGCGGTAGGCCCCCGACGGTCCACAGTTCTCGTAGTCCTGGAGTGATAAATTCTGCTGTGCTCGCCCTAGGATTTCGGTGGCAGCCACTGGGTCGGGAGGTCGGCAAGCAGTCTGCGTTCCGGAGGCCTGGAAACTAAAAAAGGCCAAACAAGTATCCCGGTTGCAGCAGATAAAGGTGTTGAGCCTGTTCGAGGAAGACACTGAAATTGTAATCTTTGAGGTCACGTGACTCATTAAATAATTAATGCGGATCGTCAGGAATGAATTGGAGTCGTCAGGGCCTCACTAAGAATGAATCTCTCAGAAGTGAGACTCCAACTTCCTATTTGATTTTTAAAAATACACACCCTCAGGTTTATCTCCAAAGGGTTTTAACTCCTTCTGGAGGCCTGGAGGGAGCCCGTCAGCGAGGAGGACCGGAGCTGGCGGGCCCACGCTGGGTCTTGCGGCTTTTTCTGTGGGATTTCTGAGAGACCGGGGAGCGCGCCGCGTCCGGGGAAACGTGAGTTTGGGGTCGGGTTTTCTGCGGTCACGTCTTGGCTTTGGCGATGAGGTGGGACCGATGCGCAGACAGTTGGTAATGTTCTGATTCACACGGGGGACGGCTGCAGAGATACCACAGGACGGGCGCGCGGCTTTGTTCAATTTTCCCGGTGTTCATAAATCACCCGCGCCGGGCGAGCGAGGGAGCAAGCGAGCACCAAAAGCGCGGAGAGGCCACAGCGGCGGCCATTGCAGAGGGAGAGACCTGGGCAACATCTCATTGTGACTCATTAGTCTGAACGATTTATGGGGAACGTCATCCTTGAATATTTGACTTGGGGATAAGGAAATAGCAACAATAGTAATAACCGTAATAATTACAGTACTTCTAAGCGTCGCGGAGAGGAGGGGGGCGGCGGTGGATGGTGGCATAGCGGATCTTTCTGCGGCGAAGTTGAGTGACAATGCGCAGGGTAGCTAAGCCACACCTTGCTCAGGGTCACGCCAAGAGCCCCAAGGCTAGGGGGCATTCCCTTTAGGGACTTAGAGGGCTTGTTTGAACAAGAAAAAGGGGCCCAGCATGGATTCTGGGTCCCAAGTGGGAGGTGGGGGCTGTAGGTCGAGGATGTGCAGAGGGCAGCTAGCTGCTAGTTTTGGGCCACTTGTTCAGTGTGTTAGGGGGCCTGAAGCTGGGGGTGGGGGTCAGGGGCATTGTCAGCTATTTGGTAGCCTATCTGGGCACTAATCAGCAGGATTGCATGGAAGCAGAATAACCACTGATGGCTGGTTGTGGGTTAGCTGGAGTGTGGAGAGGCTGCCTGGGTCTCGGTGAAGGGGTTGTGAGACAGGAATAGAGCAGTGGAAGCAACTGAACCCCCAAGAGTCCCAGCCCAGTGAAGAACTCCAAGCCAGGGCCCAGCACTAGAAGATTTTTTGCCCCTTGCCCAGCATCTTCCCTCCACCATCCGAAAGTTGGCTGACCATTTATTTGCTAGTTGGAGAGCAAGACAGGGTTGCAAATATGTTGAGGGATGAGGTGGCTGCAGAATCTGGGCATGGTGCTGGGCAAGCAAGGCTGGATAGGGCCCCCAGATCGTGTATTGTCCAATGTCTGCTTCCTTCCCAGTTTCTCCCAGTTTCCATCAGCTATAATTGGCCTGCTCCGAGGGACTGGGCACTGGGCAGTCCTACCAGCCCACTGGGACCAAGAAGTGACTGCCCAGGGCTTGAATGAACCAGAAGACAAAACCTCTCAAGATTGCCCCTGGCCCATGGACTAAGCCAGAGAATGATTTCTCTACAAACATAAATGAACACTATTTGTGAGGTTTCAGGAGAGTCCATGATTGAATGCTCCCAGACAAGGCTTCCCTTTGTTAGCAAAAGAAAAAGCGTGCATTCACATTCCCCAAGTTGAGGTGCATGAGGAGAGTTCTCCGAGCAGAGACCACACCAACAGCAAAGCCTCTTCCACCCTCCTAGCTTCCTCTGCCTCGTCCATTTTCTTCCCCCTTCCTCCTTCCCCTTCCCCCCATGAAAAGAAAGAAAAAGGAGAGTGTGGGTGCGGAGATGGAGTACGTATTTATTTTACAAAAATAAATCACTATCTAAAGGCCATTTGTAGACTGGACCCTTTCGAGAAATGAGTGCGCCGCATGGACGAGTGCCCTGGCGACTCCCCCGTGTCCGCGTCACCCGGGGGGCCACCCTGGCCCCCGCACCGGCCACGGTTCCAACTACGGGTCTCCAATTCCCTTCCTTCGCAGCCACCGTTCACCCTCTGCTGTTTATTTGTCCACAGAGCGCCCGGACACCAGAAAAGACGATTCCCTGAGTACCCGGAGTTGGAGGCAATCTCTGGTTCAGTCTTAAATATCTTCGGAGGTAAGCGCTGCGCCGAAACTTTTCAGTGCCCCGGGACTTTGCACCAAGTCTTGCTCTTCCCAGGTGGCTCAACCCTCTGAAAGAGGTTCTGGTCAATATTTAACTTCGGAAGAGTTTTGGAGCTGGGTTCCCTTCAGCTGCACCGGGGAAGAATGCGGGGCTTCAGGCGGACAAAGAGCTTGCCCCAAAGCCGTGTTTTGTGCAGGAAAGGCGGTTGCAGAGAACAAGTACGTGTGTGCGTGGGGGGAGGTGGGTGTCAGAAGGGTGTGTTGTTTCTTCCGGCAAGCGCCAAACAAACCTCTACACGGAACAGCAGGGCAAAAGCAAGTAGAGGCCACGGGCGTGGCGGCTGCTGTGTGGGCTGCTTTCCTTTTCGACTGTTCGCGGAGCCTGTGAGTTCAGAAACTGTCGTCAGGTCTTCGTTGAGGAAACTGACCTCGCCGCCTTGCAGATTCTCCTTTATTTTTGCTTTTCCTTAGCATGAGGGAAGTTGCTGGATTTCACATGTGTGGACCATCGCAGGCAGCCGGTCTTCATTCCTTTAGCGGGGTTGATCTGCTGTTCATCCTACGGGAAAAGTCCGGGTTTTCTTTTCCTGTTTGGAACAAGGGAAAACGCTTTAAAAATTATTTTCAAGTCTGGCTTAATTTATTCTCTTAGTTTTGGATGCAGGGAGGTAATTACTGTGGTTTATTACCTTGTAAAAGATCCATAAATTTCGTGCCTATTTGGGGGAGGGGCTCCTGAAATAGCTTTCAGAAGCTTCATGTGAAGGAATGGGTTTGCTATGTTCTTTCTGGAATTACTTATTTTAGAAAGTTTTCTGAGATTTTGTTTTCTATTCCCTAGGCCTCAGTTTTCATTAGAATTTGTTCCCCAAATAGATAATCAGGTTGTTAATTGATTGCAATATGCTATTCAGTGACTCTCTAAGGCTGGTATGGTGGTCTGGATACAATTATTATTTTATCCAATAGGAAGTAAACAAAATAGTAAAGTGGGGTTACTTTCTCAGCGACTGTATATCTATTTATCTCAAGCATAGACACAGTCATTTCA
Organism: Smutsia gigantea; assembly: GCA_032199065.1. Taxonomy (NCBI): domain Eukaryota; kingdom Metazoa; phylum Chordata; class Mammalia; order Pholidota; family Manidae; genus Smutsia; species Smutsia gigantea. The sequence continues at coordinate 102,511 of JAVSCE010018700.1, read as the reverse complement.
GGAATTAGCAACTCTGTGCGTACATATGATTTGCATCCAACAGAACAATTGCATGTATAGATAGTTGCAGGAGTTTGAGACCATGTCTATAAAATGAGATATACATCTATATGTGTCCAGATAACTTGGAGCCCATTTGTATTGCAGTTGTACCCACAGGAAATATTTCATGTTAAATAATGATCTATGACCTACACACACACACACACACACACACACACACACACAGTGAGCTAAGAGAGCCTTACCTTATGCTGAGTAGAAAAACCACTTGAGTTAACTAAAGGGAGAAAAATGTTAAGTGTATTTTTGACAGAGAAATCAGATTACAATGTTTGAATACAGCTATATCTAATCTGCCAACAGCCTTGCAAATATTGACTAAAGCTCTGTATCCTTGGTCACCTGCTCTTTCCAAGACAACTTTGTGCCTGTTTTAGCTCAACTGGTGTGATTCAGGGCATCTGTCCCCAGCCCTGGCCAGGTTGGGGGCTAGGGATTAAGTGCAGGGGGACTGGCATCTGGGTTTCCCAGCCTAGACCTAGATACTTGAACATCTCTAGTCTTGTTCTGTGGAACTTAACTTTAAAGGGCCCGTAGCCTTGCCCCAGGGAGGTGGATTTCAGCGTGGTGAAGGAGGACTCTCAGCTGCTGGTTCCCTAGTGGCTTGCTCACACAACAGTCTAGGGAAGCTGTTTTCACCTCAAAAGTTACATTTCCTTTGACTTCCTCAGATTTTTCTTTTCACATTCACCAAATCACCCCATCCCACCCCAAGTCGTTAATGTTAATTGTTAAACAGCAGTTGTGGTATTAACTGAGCTGTTAATACGGGCATGGAAGCTCCTGGCTGGAGCTGAGATGCCGCTGGGCCTTGCTGGCGTTAAGGCATTTCTCTGAAGCTTTACCAAAGACTTTTCCCATTGATTTATGACCTCAGGAGTTTCGATTTACTCTACGCTGTTCTGAGAGTTCTAAAGGGGCCCCTTCTCCTGTTCGAGTTGAAGCCTCCGCGGAAACTTCGATTGGGATGGGGGGGAATTTGTCAGCAATCCAGCAATACTTACAGGTCCTTCCTAGGCTATCTGGAGAGAATGAAATATTGGTGGGGATGGGGGAGGCATAAAGGGAGCAGAGGACAATGTATTAGTGGGCTGAGTCCTTGGGGAACTGGAGAGTGCTTTTTGGAAACTAGTTTTTGGTCCTGTCTCCAACCAGTAAACCTGAGAGAAGCGGGTTTTTACTTTGGGTTCTCATGTTTTAGCTCATGGCTTAGGTCAGAGCTGGGAAAGTTGATATAGAGGTTCTCTCTCAGCTATACCACAGACAGAGCCTTATTGTTATACTGCCCACCAACTCAGGCCAGGGCTCACTTCTAAGGGATTAGATCTCCTCCTCTTTTATTGCCCTTCTGATTTGGACACCACTATGACCAGGACCCCTTACTGAGGGCCTAACATTCTCACCAGGCCCCTTCTGTTCCCCTGTAGGGGAGGAGATGAAGGGAGGAATCATGCACAGCCTCTTGCAGCTGCTACAAGTGAGTCCTCTCTCTTAGAGAGGCCTAGCCAGCTGAAGACCCACTCTCGAGGAACAAAAGAATATGGCATGAGGACCTCACCACCTCAGAACACTCCCAAAGTTCAAAAAGTAAGACCTGACAAGAGGGACTTCTTTGATAGTGTGTGAGAAGGTGAAGTGTTGTAATCAGTGGACAATGTCACCAAGCAGAAGGCAAGAATAGGAGTGGGATGGGGTGAGGGGGAAGGCTTATTTGTTTTGGCCAGGTTCCTCTGGAGCAGAGTTGGTGCAGTTCAGTTTCTGCTGGTGGACACAGAGTTGTCTTGGGGGTCAGTGAACAGACACATCTGCAGAGAGGATCCCAGGCTGTCTTATAGGTTAATTCAAGGGATGCCAGCAAAGGTTGGTTCTTTTTTTTCCTCTTGCAAAGACAATTAGATATTTTCACCTTATATTTTTCATCATTAGAAGCCTATAATTTCTTGTATCCCTCAGCAATACAATGAGGATATGTGTAATGCAGGTTTGGCTAGGGTCCTGGGTCCCACCAAATTTTACAAAACTCTGACCCACCTCTCTAGAGCTAAGCACCTCTTTCCCAGAGGGCTCCCATGGAAAAAACTAGAAGGACTTGAAGGAGGTGCTTCAGCCTTTTGTCAGGTAATTATGGGCCTTTTGGGTTTCTCCAGTGGCTTCAGTGTACAGCGTGGGTGTGAGCAAACTCTGTACAATGGCAGGCCATGAGGGAATCCACTGACTAGGCCATCGTTACTGGGTTTTCTTCTAGAAAGAGGCCCTGGGATTTGCCTTTTGATGTACTGGCCAGTGGACCAGAGGAGACTGGAGTGTTTGAGTGTGCTGAGTTCAGTTTGTCAATGAGTGGAAGATTGTAAGAAAAGTTATTTGGACTCTTAAGAATGGGGACAGCATTGCTGTTTCCTTGTGTATGGATTATGTGTAAAGAAATATAATTGGGGATAAGTGGCCTTGTGTGGCATGTGTTGGGGTGTGGGGAGACACCCCTAGCATCCTACTGCCCTAGACAGAACTCTTCCCCACTGCTGTTCAGGGTCCGCCACTTCCCCTCCCCTAAAGCTAAGTGTTCTGCTTGGAAACCTAGTTCCTTCAGTGATTCCCTATTTCAAATAAAAGGATTTAAGTTGACGTATGACCACGTGAGCACATAATACAGCGCATTATTGTGGCATTTGGAATGGAGACCCGGGCGGGCTACGCCTGTGATTACGTTCTCTAGATTCTCTACAGAGCGAGAGCTTTTTCCCCCACCCCCACACACCCACCTCCTCCTTCCCCTTCTCCGGAGAGAGCTCTCCTAGCGGGTTGCAGTTTTCAGCGCTCATGGAGTGGCTCTGGGAGAGCTAGCCGATGGGACTCGAGGCCACACCAGGAGGATGGAATTTATTTTAAGGTATTTCCGCCGATTGTTCATATCTAGAGTGAGTTATGGCTGTGAGAGACAAAGGTCAGGCGAGGAAACCCTGGTTCACGGACAGGACTCTTAGCCCCTTTCTTCCTTTGTTTCTCCTTTAGAACCGAAACCATATGAAAGATCCCCAGTAGTGCCTCGGACTGAGTTTAAATCCCTGGAAAGTGTTGGGGTGTAAAGAAAGAGGTACTTGGGGGCTTCTAGGTGGGCCTGGTGGTCTCCAGCGCTTTGGTGGCTTTGTCCACTGCAGCGGGGCTTGAGTCTCAGAAGCTGCTGAGCCCTAGGCAAAGGGAGGGTTCCGAAGCACCGGTGGGCCTGAGCTCGCTGGGTGAGATTGCCTGGAGGGGGTGGGGGCTGGGTGAATGAGAAGGGGAATCGCTCAGGCTAGCCGTGTTAGCTGGCCTGAGATGGAGGGTTAGGGCTGACCTGGGTAGCAGGAGCAGCTGGGAAAGGGAAATCAATGAGTGTGCAGATGCGCTGCCATTTTATTGATGATGCTTCGGGCCACTTTGTTCAGTATTGGGTTTGCAGGACTGCCTTTACCACCGAAAGAACCCAACTGCAGGCCGAGCCATTGTTTTCCTGTGCACCCTCTGCCTGAGTAGGGGTGGAGGAGGATAGCTCAGATCTAAGAGAGGCTTGAGCAAGCATGCTGGATGCTCAGAAGCTCTGTAGTAGTTCTAACATTCAGGAGACAGGAAGGAGGGAGCCACAGCTGGGTTTGGGTTTCATAATATGCATGGTCTGGACACCCCCTTGTGCGGATTTGGAGAGTCCCAGGACTGACCAGTGCGCTGTGGGCTGGAGGGAAGTCCGGAGGCAGAGTCTGCAGGAAGCAGAGGTAGACATTTCTCCGGCTTTAGAGTCCCAGAAATGGTGCTGTAGCCAGATGGAGGCAGATGAGAGTTAAACTGCGCTTACAAATTACTAGGAAAGCCCAAGCAAATTGGGCTTTGGGGACCCAGCACTTCTGGGAAGGATGGAAACTCCCTGAAAAGATGAACGAAACTTATCTACCTTCTGCTTTTGGAACTTTCAGAGCAGGAGCTGGGAATCGGATTTGCCTGGACTTTAAAAAAAAATCATATTTCTTTTTGTACTTGAGAAAAAAAGAAAATCAAATCAGCCTTCCCCTACTTGAGCAGAATTTACTTCACTAGAATGGAAGGGCTGCTTCTGCCCTCCCTTGTTATCGGCTTCAGTGCTAACCGTGTTTAACTGGGGCAGTTTCAAGTGCTCTAAAACACCCCTTGAAAATAAAATGTAAGCTTTAATTGCTGTTCAATTACTTGTCAGCATTTCATGTGATTTATGACCCAGTTCTGGTGCATTTTTGACCCAGTTAAAGACTCATAAATAATATAGTTTCACTAGGCAGAACGAGAGAAGGAATAGAGGTTTGTTAGAGGCATCTTTTTATTGTCACTTCAGTGCCAGCAAGAAGAATAAATATCTAAGGATGGGCTCTTGAGCTGGTTCTGTATAAAAGTGAGCACAGTGAGAAGAAGACAATAGTCAAATTTATAGAGCACGGGTTGGTTTTTCCTCCATGGAAAGATCGAAAGCCGCTCCATTATAGCTATATTATAGCTATATTTAAAAAATGTCAGTCTCCTTTTACCCTGAAAATGCCAGCCTTATGCACATGGACAAGTGTATTTCCTCATTAATTGTCCTCCCCTTTGTGGAATTTGGATACCTCTTCTTGCCAACAATAAGTCCTCACCTTCTGCCCTAGCTGCAGAGGTAGCCTCTGAGCCATACCAGGCACAAGCACACCGTTTCTGTTCTAAATACTCTTCTACTGACAAGAAAATGTTTTCTTCTAGTCCCCATGGGCAAGAGATTGGGGAGCACGGTGGATTTGGGGAGTCTACGGGTCTTCTCAGTAAAGTAAACCTCAGAGGTTTTGGCCAAGCCGGGTGAATGGCTCCGGGGTTTGCCAGAAAGAGTATGGCAGTAACAGCAGAAATCTTGGATGGTGGTAATCGACAGGGAGTATTTTTCTCTTAAAAAAACAAGGACAAACAAAAATACCTTCAGCTATTGTAGATTATTTTTTTTAATCACCTCATCTGCCTTGCTCCAAAAACCAGTCATTGGATTTCAGCACAGAGGACTGAACCCCAACAGTCTTCTGTGCCAGCACACCAAACCCTAATCTTGAAGTTGGATCCCCACTTCTGCCTGCTGCAGCCCATGGCCCAGAAGCCACCTAGTTTGGGGGCGGCCCAAGCTTCCACCCCAGCTTTCTCTGGGTTCCCGCAGTTGAACGGCTCCAGTCCCTGATATTTGCCTGGCAGGTCTTGGTGCTGGTGGAAAGGTATGGGCCCCGGACTCCCTAGCCCTTACCTCAGCACCCTGTACTCCCTTGGCCCAGGCTGTCTCCTCCCCTAGCAGGTTCTCACAGAGAGCTTGCCTTCCCTGCAGCTGGTTTAGCTGAGAAGGCGGTGAGAGTCGTGTCAGCAGTTTGGAGGAGAAAGTGCGGGTTGATTATTGACCCACGCCTTCTTTCTTCGAATGCCACATCCAACCCACTGGTTTGAAGAAAAAAATGCAACTGATCGGATTTTTGCAGCAGATCTCGCCTCCTACGCTGTCCGGCTCCCCCTTTCAAGTCGTGCTGCCGAAATATGCCATAAGGAGCAAGTGTTTGCTGTTTTGTGCTCTGTTTACAGCTTTGGGGCGCCGACTCATAAATCTTGCCCAGCCATAAATGACAAAAACCATTGGTATGCATGAGGCCACCCTGGCCTGGAGTGCTTTTTGATTTCTCCCTTTTCCCTTGGCTTTGTTTTTGCTCTAAGGTGACACTTTGGCTCTCTGACACTGTAAACATACTGCTTATATTTTTAACACCTTCCTTTGAGAAGAACTGGCCGTTGACACCCTAGAATTGCACGAAAGTTCCATTTCTCTTTTTGCCACACACAGACTCTTGCAGTTTGCTTCTGAATATGGGGAGTTGAGGGAGGCATTAGGAGGGAGAAAGACCATCCTCCTTTAAGTTGTGGCAATATTACCAGGCACACATGGGCAGTTGCCCTGCTCTGCAGCCCTGTATACCAGTAACTGGTGTGTGTGGGGCATATATGCCAGTTCATGTTGGGGTCAGAGCTTCATCTCTTTCCCTGTGAATGAGCTGCATGTCTGTACTGTGAAATAGACACAGAGGAGCTGGCAGGTCTCTAGGCACCCTTGTGTGTTTCTGAGCCCAGAGCATCCCATTTCACTGCCCGGATGAAAGTGCATTCTTAGCCTGGCTACTTCCCTCCTGGCTGCAAGGATTTCAAGGATTTCTGCCTAAAAATATAACCAAAAGCAGCCCAGTTGGCCTTGGGGAGGTCTCTCGAGAAAGGAGGCCCGATTCTAGCTCCTTTAATATTGGCTTTGAGGTACTTGGGTTGAGGTGGCAGGTGAGGTACTGCCCAAAGTCTTGGGGAACTCTCTTCTCCTGGTTCTCTTTCCTCTCGCACTCCCCCCCCCCCGCCCCAGTTAGAAATGTCCAGGGCAGAGGGTTATGTGGTTTCTCAAAAGGATTCCTAAGAAATAAACCCCAGCAAGAGAGCCCCTTTGTGAGAGCCGGTTGTCCTCATTAGCATAATTTTCCTGGACTTTAGTGACGCCTAGGAGCGACGAGAGGGAGGGCAATGGGGTTGGGGGAGCTGCCCTCCTCCCGCCGCCACCGAGCTCCCCCTCTTGCTCCTGTCCCTCCCCTCTCCTCAGCCCCATCCCCCACGCCGGCCCACGCTTCCCCAGCCGCCTCGGCCTCCCCTCCTGCCCGCCCCCAGCAACTCCCCCCCGCATCCCCGACCAGAAGCTGCTCCGCGTGTAATATTCATAAGAAACATACCCAAGTCGGTGCCACTAGCCCAGGCAGTGCCTGCGCCGCGCTAGCACTTATCTCCGGGCCGCGGCTGCTGCCCTCGGGAAGGGCAGGGGGCGGGGGTGTGGGGGAGGGGTGGCAGGGTGGGGTGGGTGGGAGGGGGGGGTCCAAGCAGCCCCAGTCCGCCCTGGGCGAGCCGTGCCGGAGCAGCGAGGCGGCCGCGCTCTGCGTGGCGGCGTCCGGGCCTCGGGGTCTCCCTCCCGCCTGCCGTCTCGGCCGATGCTGAGGGTCGGTGCCCATCCCGCGCCTACGGGACCCGGTCGGGCCGCCGAGCCGGGCCGGGGCCGCAGCCCGAGCCCGAGCTCGCGCCCGCGACGCTCGTCAGAAGTTAAGGTAAGCAGGGCCACAACCGGCCGCTCTCAGAGCTGAATGGCGGAGTTTACGTCTCGGTGATTTATGGCTGCAGACTTAAATCTCGGTTCAAGAAGAGTTCACAAGCCGGAGCTTCCTTCCCGGCAGTGACTGATACCCTTACACTTCGAGTTCAGGCCTCTTTCCCATCCCCGCCCCCACCTCTTCCCTCTCCCCTAGACCAGCCCCAACTTTTCTGGCTTGGGTAGGTAGGGGTTGGCAAGCGGACGCGGGGGCTTTTACCCGATATTTCCGCTTAAATTCGGGGAGAGGACAGGCTGAGGAAGGAGCGGAAATGGAAAGAGGGAGTGGTGTCTGAAGGAAGGAGGTTGAATTTGGGCAGATCTTCCAGAGAGACAAAAGGGCTTGCTTCCTGCGCTCAATTTAGCCTCCTCAACCCTCTTTCAGCTCTTAACACCTGGGAGTTACTGTCCAGAAACAGACCTTTTCGTAGGAATCTCCTCCTATCCCCAGCTCTTGCTTGGGGGTGGGTGCAAAGCAAAGTTTCCCGACTGGCAAATCTCCAACTTCTTTACTAGGTGGCAAACTTTGGGGACTGAATTGAGGGAAGGATTATGTGGGCCCCAAGGTGGTTGCCTGCTGACCTCAAACAATAGAAAGCACTTTGGTGGGGTCTCTGAGGTGAACTCATATTTTAAGTTTATGAAGATTCTTGTATGCTCTTTGATTTTTTAAGTTATTTTTGTTATTTACAAGACCATGAACAACTTGATGAAAACACTTAAGTAAGCAGCACGCCTGTGTAGCTTGTGATAATAGATTAACAAGTTACTTGAAATGTTGCACGTTCAAAATTAACTTAATTTTGTTTTCTTTAATATCTTGCTGTTTAAATGTCTGGAGTAATTTTCTTAACCTGACATTTTACTTTACAAAAGCCTAGTATCTTAAGCATTTATAATTGCAGACAGTAAAACTGCCAAATGTAATAGGAACTGTTTTCAGTGAAAGAACAGGAAAAGGAAACATTAAATTGCTATTCAGTTAAAAATTTTATTTAATCCTCTATTTATTTTCAGTCATTGTATCTGTAGCTTCCTATCTGTCTCCGAAAGAGAAATAATACTCCAGGGCCCAAGATCATGCACAATAACTCCGGATAAGGATGCTGTAATTTTTAATTGAGGTTCTAGAAAATTAATTGTGCCTGTTTTCCAGATGTTGGTCAGACTGTTGGTTTAATAATGGAATCCAGAGGATTCCATTATTAAAAACAAAATTATAATCATCCACTGGTAGATGCTTATTACATTTTTTCCCCTAGTTAACAGTGTCTGCTATTCCTGGAAAACTCGAAAAACTCCGGGGTTCAAATATATATAGTTGGGGTATGAAGTGTAAACATTTTCTTCATGAATTTGTCGTTGTAATTTTCTTAAATGGTTAGAGAGACTAATATTCTGAGTGTGTGTATTTGTGTGTGTGAGAGAATGTATGAACTCACATGGAACTTTTCTGATCTGAGAATCAGAGGTAGACCATGTGAAGGTTGAAAACAAAAACAAAACACAGATTTCACTTCTGCAATCTGCTTTCTAAATAAAAAAAGGGTTGAGAAGGCTTTCAGTTGCTTTTTAGATTTTCAGAGGTGCCCTTTACTTGGTGTTTCTGAAGTAGGAAAATAGGCCAAGTAACAAATATCAACAAAAGCATACAAAGATCAGGGAACTCTGGCAGGATTTTATGGCTTGTGCTTCCATCCCTCGTCCGGAGCCAAATGACCCCCATACATCAAATTACATAGCAGTTTCTAAGACAGAACCTATTATCGTTAAGTTGGAAGGAGAGTTCAAGCCGTGGTCATGGAGATGAACGCTGGTTTTTCAGGTTCCTGGTGGGTTGTTTTTTTTTCTCTAATCCATCATGTTTTAACAGGTAGAATTTGATAGTTGCCCTGAATAACAGCACCTCAGAAAGTCCAAGGAAGGAGGGTCTAGGGACCTTCTGTAACAGGGGGAGAGAGATGGGAGTGGTTTGCTAGGACATGCCTGAGAAGTAAGGAGAGGAAAGGAGTAAAGAACTGTCCAGGATTTGAGTTTGACTTGCTGGTAGTGGCCTGGTTTGTTGGTCCCTCCTCACACATGATGTACCATCCAAAGTTTTCTTTTTTCCTTTCTTGGCCCCAGTGGTATCATTTGGAGGAGGTGGAGCATATTCCTCCGCAAGGGTAGATTAACTGCCTCTTCTAAGCTCAGCAGGGTGGAGTAGGGCAACTGCCTCAAAACTTTTCTGTGCATACCTCTCTCTTGGGTGCTGAAAGGTCCAAGAAGGGACTGGATGGGAAGTTACCCTGTGTCAGGACTCTTTTCGCAAATATCAGCCCTAAAGCGAGGGTTGCAGGAAAAATTGGCGACTTAAACTCCCCTTTGCCTCCTCGCGCCTTTTCTCAAGATCCCCGGAGGGAAGGAGTCGTGGGGCTCGCTGGATGAGGACAAGCAGCAGAGAGGAAGGGACACCCCAGGTTTCTTGTTGCCTGGAAAAGAAGGATCCCAGCCCTGTTCCTTTCTAGCCTATCTAGCAGTTCTTTTGGACTCCAACTACGGAGACCCGGCTTCCAGCCTTCACTCACCCTCCTTCCCTCTCCCCGGAAAACCCCCCAACTCCAGACGCAAGTTAAGCAAATATTTGTAGCTGCCAGTAAATTCCAGCGGCTTTTTATAGCGCGGCTCTTTGCGCCTGGGGCCAAGTCGTGCTGCTAAATATTGCTGACCACTTTTTCTTTTATGGCTTTCATGTCACTTAGCTATTGAGAGTAAGATGGATTTGCGCGGAGCCCTCACCGCGCTGCGATTCTCGCCCCCCCCCTCAGGTCTACGCGGGGCGGCTATTGGCGGCGGAGCGTCACGTGACCGCGGGGCGTGCCAATGTGCGCCCTCACGGGTGTCAAGCCCCTGTCAGAGTGTGCGATCCAGATCGTAAAACAACGCAATGCAAAAAGCGACCTACTACGACAGTTCGGCGATCTACAGTGGCTACCCCTACCAGGCAGCCAACGGGTTCGCTTATAATGCCAGTCAGCAGCCGTACCCGGCGTCCACATCATTGGGTGCTGATGGCGAATACCACCGGCCCGCCTGTTCACTCCAGTCACCTGCCAGCGCCGGGGGCCACCCTAAGGCTCACGAGCTGAGCGAGGCATGTCTGCGCACCCTGAGCGGCCAGCCCAGCCAGCCCCCAGGCCTGGGCGAGGCGCCCTTGGCCCCGCTGCCGCCCCAGGCCGCGCCCCCTGCCCCACAGCAGCCTCAGCCCCCGCCGCAGGCCCAGGCGCCCACCCCTGCTGCGCCCCCGCCCCCCTCTTCAGTCTCTCCACCTCAGAATGCCGGCAGCAACCCCACCCCCGCCAGCACGGCCAAGAGCCCCCTGCTCAACTCGCCCACCGTGGCCAAACAAATCTTCCCCTGGATGAAAGAGTCTCGACAAAACACAAAGCAGAAAACCAGTGGCTCCAGCTCAGGTAAAGGGGTGCCTTCTGGATGAGGGTCTTCCCTCCTGTCCCCAAAAGCCACCTCCAGGCCCAGCCAGCACAGCCTGGAAGTGCTGGTAGAACATTCCTAAGAATTCACTGCTTCTCGTCTCGCCACCACATAAATGTTTCTGGTATCTTTGAAGTTAGGGGGTAATGGGGCTCTGAATGCCCAGGAAACCCTAGAGAGAGACCTGATGGGAGTCTCTTTGGACCTGTCCAAGAGCAAATGGGGCCTAGTGAGTTTGGAATCTCTTCTGTTTCACTCTTGGAGTTAGGACCTCTGGGAAGAACAGCTCTATCTCTCTTTAGCATAGCTCCTAGTGCCTAATGAAACAGTGACACCCACCCCACACTTAAATTAGCATAACCAAAGCAGGCCTAACTGTCCTCCAAGTCAGAATCAATGCTTTGCCTATAACCAGAGCCTATTTTGAATTTTTGCACCAGTAGATGGAGTGGCTGCCTTATCTCTGAGGAACCCCCACTCATACTTAGTACAATGAAGGCAACCAGGGACCTCCTGGGGGAGGGAATTCGGATTTGTCATCCTAATAAGAACCACATGGGTCTGCTGGAACTGGACTCCACTGGAGGATAGACCCTGAGTCTTGGGCTTCCCAGCATCTTGGTTACCTTTGCCTCTGCCCTCTCTAGTTGCCAAGTGCTCTATTCTGAGCCTGAGCATCTGGGACCATCTAGAGCCAGAATTTAGAGGACCAGGGAGAATAGGAGGCCATAAGATTAGTTGCTAAAGCTGGGACAGGCTGCCTGATGACATGGAGAACCCTAATTAATAGGATCAGCATCAGGGGCCTAGCCTCCCCACTACAAATAGATATCTTCAATGGGATCTCTTCTTTTGGGCAGAGAAGGCCTTCCAGATTGGGGCTTCTACTCTACCTAACTCCACTGAGTAGATTAGGCTTGAAGGATCAGTAAATGAGTCAGAACGTGAATAGCTCCAGTAAGGAAATATAAACCAGAAAGGCATACTGGGAGTTCTGCTTTTCTGTCATTTCTCCCTTTGGAGAAGCCTATGATTTCCAACTTGACTGAATGCAGGACTAGGTACTCAGCTACCAGCACTGTTTCCCCAAAAGGACAGAAGATAGCACTTAGTTCTTCCTCCCCCTTTCTGGGCTCTGACAGATGGAGTAGTCTTTGGGGCCTAGAGCAAGGAGGGGCCTGGCTGGGTAAGGGGCTGACTGGGCGAGGCCGAGGGCAGCCCCTGACGCCACTCTTCCTCTCTGTCCTCGCAGGGGAGAGCTGCGCTGGCGACAAGAGCCCGCCTGGCCAAGCATCGTCCAAGCGGGCGCGCACGGCCTACACGAGTGCGCAGTTGGTGGAGCTGGAGAAGGAATTCCACTTCAATCGCTACCTGTGCCGACCCCGCCGGGTGGAGATGGCCAACTTGCTGAACCTCACCGAGCGCCAGATCAAGATCTGGTTCCAGAATCGCCGCATGAAGTACAAAAAGGATCAGAAGGGCAAGGGCATGCTGACGTCATCAGGGGGCCAGTCCCCAAGTCGCAGCCCTGTGCCCCCTGGCGCGGGCGGCTATCTGAACTCTATGCACTCACTGGTCAACAGCGTTCCATACGAGCCCCAGTCGCCCCCGCCTTTCTCCAAGCCCCCCCAGGGAGCCTATGGGCTGCCCCCTGCCTCCTACCCCGCACCCCTGCCGAGCTGCGCGCCTCCGCCACCCCCTCAGAAGCGCTACGCTGCGGCGGGGACTGGCGCGGGGGGCACACCCGACTACGACCCACACGCGCATGGCCTGCAGGGCAACGGCAGCTATGGGACCCCACACTTACAGGGAAGCCCCGTCTTTGTGGGGGGCAGCTATGTGGAGCCCATGAGCAACTCTGGGCCGGCCCTCTTTGGCCTAACTCACCTTCCCCACGCCGCCTCGGCAGCCATTGACTATGGGGGTGCTGGGCCGCTGGGCAGCGGCCACCATCATGGGCCTGGGCCAGGGGAGCCGCACCCCACCTACACGGACCTTACCGCCCATCATCCTTCTCAGGGAAGAATTCAGGAAGCTCCCAAGCTCACCCATCTGTGATGGTGGGCTCGGGGCTGCGCGCCAGGAGAGTCCCCCACCCTCATCTTATACGTTTGCTTTTTTTGTTTTAAGATTCTTCCTGTCCCTCCCTTTTATCTCTCCTCTGCCCCCCCTCTTCCCTCCCACTCCCGTTTGTTTTCTTTGGTAACACGTTTTTATAGTTTTTGTGACGTAGCAATCTTGGTTGCTGGAATGGCTGTCAGTTATCAGTAGCGATATTTATCTTATCCCGCCCTCGCTAGGCCGCAGGCCCTGCACCCTTTACTGTCTTATACTCTTTGATCAGAAACAGGGTATATGAACAAATTTTCTAGCCGAGGTCTTCAATGTGAATTTGTTCGTACATTATGGCTCCCGAGGGGAAGCGATTTTTTTCCTTAATTTTAGTTTTTTTTAATTGCACTTCTTAAAAAGTGAGAAAAAGTCAAAGGCGCTTTGAAACAGGGGTTCCCTGTGCAAGGATGACTAAGTGTACGTCTTTCCGTGTGTGTATGCTGGTGAACAGTCAGATTTATTTATATTTTTTGCAAGCATTGAATAATCTAAGTTTTAAATATTATTTATCCCCATCCGTTCGTATTTATATTAAAGAAATTCTGTACCCTGATTGTTCAGAAGGTTTCTTGGGCCTTTTGTTCAATAGTGTATTGGCGTACATAGAAACATTTTTTTTTATTTGAAAGGGAAATATAATTCCTTTATAAAAACGGTAATGATGCAATAATACCAGAGAGGATCCAGCTTTCGAAAACAGTGATTTAGGTTTGTAACATCCGGCGAAACTGAAAAAAACAAGCACTAGCATTAGAAAAATGCTAGATTTGTTCTGAGAGTTCTACATTCCTTGCTGCTCACATTCTGAGAAAGAAAACAAAACAAAAATAAAGTTTTTATTCTGAATAATAACCGTGTTCAGAAGGGGTTCTTTGGCTGAAGATGGGGGTCTGAGTAGAATTCAGGCAGAGGCAACTGTCGAGGCAGGCCGCGGCAGCCTAGCAGCTCCGGGGTGGGGCCCGGCCAGGCGGCTACCCTGAGAACACTGCAAATTCTCGGGACGGCAGCCGGAGCTCCTGGAGGCGTCAGTCTGGAAACGCCAGGCAGCCAGCCCGCTGGGTTGCTGATTCCCAGCTGCCAGGGAAGCCAGCGCGGGAGCAAGGGTGCGGAGTGCTGAGTGCGGAGGAAAGGCAGCCGGTCGTAGGCTCGGCGGGGAGCGCACAGGTGTCCGGGCGGCCCCACCACCGGCATAAGGCAGGGCTGTCTTGTCCTCGATCTTCCTCCGGTCCAAGCGGAGCAACCAATGCCCTAATCCGTGAAATCACCAGCAGCGCGGAGGATGCCGAGCACTTCTAGGAGCAACCCGAATCTCCGCGGATGTTTCGAGGTTCCTTATCGCGCCAGGAGGCTTGAATCATTTCTAAAATCGCCACTGGGAGCAAGGCGGCTCGAACGCAACTGGAGCTCACCCAGGTATCCAGCCAAATAAGGGCTGAACTCCGAGAGCCTCCCTGAGCCCTTCCCTGGACAGCTTGAGTCCCAGCGTCAGCTTCCGCCCGGAATTTAGGATTTGGCATTCTCTTGATTTATTTCCTCTCCTTCCTCCCTCCCGGCTTTCCTTTTATGGCCCCAGGGGGAGGGGGAGAGAGAAAGGAGATTGGTATCTTTCTAATAAAAACGCAATTTCATAAGTACTTCTTTCATCTGATGCTACAAGAGCTAAACACTACATTTCTACTCCTGGACTGAAGATAGGGCTGCCTGCTGACTGGCTGGCAGAGGCAAAGGCAGGCACAGGAAAGGGAAATATTTTCATCTGCAGATTGAAGAATTGCTCCAAGAAGGAACTAAATTCAGTGAAAACCTCAGAACTGCACCCCAACAGCATCCCTCCCCCCTCAAAGCTGGAAACGAGGAATCGCCTGTGTCTGAGGATCAGGAGCGTCTGATGCGAGAAACAAACCCCCTTCTCCCTGGACTGTGTGTTTCAGAGACAGAGGTGAAAAATGTCGCCATTTTGTTTGCAATCTAAAATATCCATTATCATGGCCTCAGTCTTCCCCAGGAGAAGCTCCCTCAGATGATCTTTGGGAAGAGGCACTGGGGGCATTTCTGGGTACCTGCTGGTTCTGCAGGAGCTGTTTTTAGGTAACCTCACATTTTAAGAAAAAAAAAAAAGCCAGGCAGCTGTAGAGATCTTGATGTTTCTCTCAGCCAGAGTGCTTCCCCATATTTGTCCTGGAGCTTCTGATAAATATATCCCATATACATGTGTGTGTGTGTATTCTTTTTAAAGAGTTTAGGCTGTGGAAAAGTAGATTTGTTCCCCACTCCATTACCAGCCTCCCTGCTGAAATATGGCGCACTTCAGAAATGCAGAGGCTGGAAAACCAGTCTTTGTGAGGACTGGAGATTCCGCCCTTTTGGTTGTTCAGATCTGAACTGAGAAGGCTGAGAAGACACAGGAGTCTTAAGTAATACTTTTAGAGTTGCATATAAAATAACCTGGGAAAATAAGGAACAGTGGAGAGAGAGAGAAAGGGGGAGGGAAGAAAGCTATCCACCCAGAAAGGGAAATCTTTCAGAGACACCACTATTTGAACCTGTTTCTAAAATCTACTCTAGCTGAGGAGGGAATGGTTTGGATGCCTCCTCCTTCCCTCAGGTGACAGATTTTTAAATGAGATTCCAATATGATTTCCCATATCTTGTCAATCAAGACATTCATTTGGGCTTTTGAAGAAAAAAATCTTGATCTCACCCCCAGCTTCATAGATACTGAAAAAAAATCCTTATTAAAATATCTCCTGAGTTGAAGTAATAGGTTTATGGGAGATTTCATGAGTGGTCAGAGAAAAGGGTTTTCTTCCAGATGGTATTTGAATTAAGGCTGCTGAGGCGAACAGAAAGCTCTCACCCACACAGCCAGTGACAAAGCCTCAACGATATGGGGGCAGCGCTGCTGCCTCTCCATCGCTCCCCTTCCCCTTAACTCAGTATTTTCTGGTAAAAGCAAATGCCAAAAGCCCCCTTCCCAGAGTTCACAAAGCACCTTTCCTTAAAAACAGCCTTATAATACCGCAGCCAAAAAAATATATTTTAAAAGACTAGATTTCCTTGTTTACTTGTGTTTCCTGCTTTCCTCTTTGCTCAGCCACATTTGATCTTGGAAAGAGCTTGAAGCTGAAATGTGTTCTTAAGGGCCAGAAGCTGTCAAGGCTTTTGGTGAGCAAGATTGATTGTGCCCAGACTTCCTTCAGAGCTTTGTTTGGAATACAAGCAAGAAAACTGAAAAACCTCACATTTTCCAAAATAGCACCTCTATCTGTAAGGTAATGCTGTGGGCTGATCAAGGACGGAGGCAACTTTATATCTAATTTCCAGCCCAAGCCCCCCTCTGATGCTCGCTTCAGAGATGGAGTCCTAGTCTTGTGCCTTATTCGGCCTTTCTTGTTTTCTGCGTAGATTTTTCTCCCCCACCAACCTCTCTCTCCCTGGCCATCAGAATGATTTATTTTTCTGCCACAGATGCCTGCCAGCCTGGGGGAGTCTGATCACTTGGTCCATTTCAAAGGAAGCAAAAGAGAATAATCATTCTTAGGGTTTGGGGGAAAAGAGATACCTTCAGATTTCTCTCTCAGCCTCTTCCCCTTTCTTTTTTTTCTTTTAAAGTTATTGTTTGGTACCTAAAGGTGTTCTCTTTTGAGCCCTCCAGCACAGTCCAAGATGTGCTCAGTCTCGTCTCCAATTTGGGAAAAAGAGTGAACAGAGAAACAGAACCTTTATAATTCCTCCTTGAGTCTCCCTCTCCCACCCGCGGTGCTGTTTCCCACAACAGAACCCGAGTGCAAACATCCCTGGTGGCCAAAGAGCAGGAAGGTGTGGGAGACAATTCGGGCTGCCAGGGAGCTACTGCATCTGAACCAACAAGCCCCCGTCAGATCGACAAGGACAAGGAGAAGAAGGGAAGGAAAAGAAAAAGAAAGAGAGGAACAAGCTCCTTCTCCCACCCAGCTGGTAACTTCCAACCGACTTCCTGGAAATCAGATATACTCACCGCACCCCAGCCCTACGGGTATGAAACCCAGAGTGCCAGGAGCCCCCGCGCCTGCTCGGGCCGCATTTCTTTGGCTGGCCGCCGCCCTGGCTATACAGGGATTAGAACATATGGACCAGGGGTTGTTGTCTCGTTTGGCACATGCATCTGTCTTTCTCGAGCCACTCCTGAAAAGTTGATGGTGCAGGAAGGTCGGGAAGCTTCGAGAGCCGCCTCCTGTTTTCCGCTTCCCTCTGGAGCCAGATGCATACCAGCCTTGGAAAAGCCCGCTAACAATGGGACCGGGTCTGGGTCGAGGGGCGCGGATTCTGAGCTGGGCTTTGGGAGGGGGAAGAGGACATGCGGGAGGGGTGAGGAAGGAGAGGTGGACAGAGGAGAGAGAGGGAGGAGAAGGGAGAAGAGGGGAAAAAAAAAGAGGAAAAAGGGAAAGAGACAGGAAGGAAAACAGAGACAGAAAAAGATTAGTTCTGAGATACAGGAGCTGGTTTTAGAAAAGGAGGAGGGGGGAAGGAAAATAAAAGGGGGGAATCCCCAAAGAGTCCTTCTCTTTTCTGTTCTTTCTCTCCTTCCCTCCCTCTTTCTTCTCCCAATCTCGTATCTCTTCTCCCTCTGCTCCTTCCTCCTGCCTTAGATGAACTTATGTGGCTGGGATGCGAGCCCTCGGGTGTCAAAACTTTGAAGATTAATGGATTACTTTGTTAATGACTGCAGGCGTCAGACTGAGGTGCTTAAATGATTTGTGAGGTGCGAGGCGTTTTCTCGACAGTCCCAAACAATGCGCGGAGTGTGCGGGGGAGGCAGAGGGCAGCCGCCGGCGGGACCGGCAAGCAGGGCTCACACTCGCGCGCGCACACACACTCACACACACCGCCAGGCGCTCACACCAGATCCCTGCTCATCAGGAGGCAGCCAGGCACTCTCGCCCCCACACACTCCCATGCATTCCCACCCACACCCACATAAATGTATTTTTGCACTGAAAAAAGTGTAAATAAAGCCTCGCTGGCCCCCAATGAGGCGTTCCTTCCCGACTTTTTTGGATCAATCAAACAGACAGTGGCTTCTTTTGATTAAAGCCCAAATTGTCATTGGGCAGAAGCAATCATGTGACAGCCAATTCGGTCCAATTTCAACCTTGTCTCCATGAATTCAATAGTTTAATAGTAGCGCGGTCCCCATACGGCTGTAATCAGTGAATTAGAAAAAAAACACCCCAGCAGCGATCTTCTATGATAGATTTTCTTCCCTCCGCTCTCGCCTTTTTCCTGGGCCTTGCCCCCCCAAAACCCCTCCAGAAGAGGGAACTTTTTCTCCGAGGGGGCTCCAAGGAGAAGGCCATGAATTACGAATTTGAGCGAGAGATTGGTTTTATCAATAGCCAGCCGTCGCTCGCTGAGTGCCTGACATCTTTTCCCCCTGTCGCTGATACATTTCAAAGTTCATCAATCAAGACCTCGACGCTTTCACACTCGACACTGATTCCTCCTCCTTTTGAGCAGACCATTCCCAGCCTGAACCCGGGCAGTCACCCTCGCCACGGCGCTGGCGGCCGCCCCAAGCCGAGCCCCGCGGGCAGCCGCGGCAGCCCAGTGCCCTCCGGCGCCCTGCAGCCGCCCGAGTATCCCTGGATGAAGGAGAAGAAGGCGGCCAAGAAAACCGCGCTGCCGCTCGCCTCGGCCGCCGCCGCCGCTGCCGCCACCGGCCCTGCCTGCCTCAGCCACAAAGGTCAGTCCAAAGACTTGGCTTCAGGTCCCGAGACCCTGTTCCCCTTTTGGGCTGCCCAGAGAGCGGCTAAGGGGGAGGGGAGCGTGGGCTGGAGAGAAGGGGGAGAGGGAGAGATGCTTGGCTGCCTTCCCTTTCCCTGTGGGCTCAGGAGTGGGTTTGATGGAGAGAAAAGAGATCCTGTGCTCCATAATAAGACATATATATATATATATATATATTTTTTTTTTAAAGGAAGGGGGGGCTGTTTGGGAACTTTCCCTAACTTGTGTAATGTGGGATGATTTATTTGAGTTGGAACTGACCTCCTCTTGTCTAGTGGTCCTAGAGTTTGGCTTTTTGACAGTAATGAAGAGTGATAGATCGCTCTTGCTCAGCTAAGCAGCTGATGCATTAATTATAAATTGTGGTGTGGCTAATATAAAGTTTGCTCCCGGATGGAGAGTTTGAGGGGAGCTGCAGGCAGGGATCTGATGGAGGTAGAAGAGATGGGGTCTTCCAGGGCTGGGCTCCCAGGAAAGGCAGCACAATAGCTCTACTGCATCCAGGGGCGGCCATTTTGTTGCAGTTGATCTTTTCTGCTATATTTATTCTCCAGTGGAATAACCACGCTGGGACCCCTCCACCTCAAACTGTGCCTGTGTCTCTTGTTGGTTTCCCTTTCCGCAGAATCCCTGGAAATCTCGGATGGCAGCGGTGGGGGTTCCCGGCGCCTGAGAACTGCTTACACCAATACACAGCTTTTAGAGCTGGAGAAAGAATTTCACTTCAACAAGTACCTTTGCAGACCCCGAAGGGTAGAAATAGCAGCACTGTTGGATTTGACGGAGAGACAAGTGAAAGTGTGGTTTCAGAACCGGAGGATGAAGCACAAGAGGCAGACCCAGTGTAAGGAGAACCAAAACAGCGAAGGGAAATTTAAAAGCCTTGAAGACTCTGAGAAAGTGGAGGAGGATGAAGAAGAGAAGTCGCTCTTTGAGCAAGCCCTCAGCGTCTCCGGGGCCCTTCTGGAGAGGGAAGGTTATACTTTTCAGCAAAATGCACTCTCTCAGCAGCAGGCTCCCAATGGACACAATGGCGACTCCCAAAGTTTCCCAGTTTCGCCTTTAACCAGCAATGAGAAAAATCTGAAACATTTTCAGCACCAGTCACCTACTGTTCCTAACTGCTTGTCAACAATGGGCCAGAACTGTGGCTCTGGCCTAAACAATGACAGTCCCGAGGCCCTCGAGGTCCCCTCTTTGCAGGACTTCAATGTTTTTTCCACAGATTCCTGCCTGCAGCTTTCAGATGCAGTCTCGCCCAGTTTGCCAGGTTCCCTGGACAGTCCCGTAGATATTTCAGCTGACAGCTTTGACTTTTTTACAGACACACTCACCACAATTGACTTGCAGCATCTGAATTACTAAAAACATTAAAGCAAAACAAAGCATCACAAAACAAAAACCCCTTTGACCAGGTGGTTTTGCCTTCTTTTATTCTGAAAGTTGATTTTTATTTCTTCTCAACCTACTCTCTTCCTCCTCTAAATGCTGAGGATTTTCTATTTAGTGATTCCCCAGACCCAGTTTCAAAGCCATCTTTTACAGACTGTTTTGGAGTTTTAGTTATTTTAAATCTAATCTAACAACTGTCTATGAGATTTCCTGAAAGCAATATATGAGGCCTGCAAGAAAGTGATCATATAAGTGTATCTTCACTTTCTTTTTATTTTTGTATTACATTAGGATGCATTGTCATTGGTATTTTTGGTAGAATAAATTCTCCTTTGCTATAAGTAGCTTTCTTATTTTTTCTCCCCCTCTTTCTCAAGTCTCATAACAGTTTCTTTTTTTTTTCTTTTAGTCTAACTTGGAAAATAAAAATCTGGTCACAATTCATCTTCTTTTTCAATTTTAATATATTTATTAAGGGAGAATGTTCAAAGTCTTCAATAGACAGCAACAAAAAAGAAAGCCAGAAAATGGTTACGGCTTCTGAGAAGTGATTTTTTTTTAAGGTAATGGATTTGGTTTTTCAGTGTAGAGGTTCAAGCCATAGATTTAAATTGGTAGTAGAACAGGACTGGGCAGCCTCAGAGATGAGCCAAACCCAAGCTTTTGAAAGTGAAAGAATAAAGTGCCTACAGAAACCCTCAACTTCAGGAAGGAGGAACATGGAGTTTCTTTAACAAGCTGCCAGTCTCCAGGTCATAACTAAGTTATCAACAATTCATTTATTTATACACATTTGTTTCAAACATCTACATTCCACGCCCTCCCCAACATTTTCAGTGTGGTTGATTAGTCTCCAGCTGTTGATGGGTTCAGGCAAACCGATCTAAAAGAGACAAATAAAAATAAAATAAACAATGGTTACTAGTTGGAAAATACACTTCAGAAAGGGTTCTTTCCAATCCTTTGCTTCAGTCAATCTAGGATTCTTTTTTTCAGGGTCAAAAAAATCAATATTTCATTCTTAAATCTGTTTACATGGCAAATAATGGATCATTAAAGAGCTTTGAAGTCAGGTTAGCAACAACTTGAGATTTAAAATGGAGTGTTTCTGCACACTAGGTTATAAATTAACCCAGTTTCTAGAGAGAGAAAGAGGAAAAGCACTTTAAATGAAATATCAATAAAATGTGATCTAGGGGATGTTACTGGGTTGTTCTGTTTTTTTTTTCCCCTTCCTATGTCTCCCCATGTTTATTTTTTCCTCACTGAGCTCTGTTCTGATAGCTACTTACCGTGAGAAAAAGCAGCGTGTAAGCAACATGTGTGGGGGCGGGATGATTTAAGAACCGGCTTTGATAGCAAGAGCCTGGAAGTTATAATGAAATCACGATCTTTCTCCTTGGATTTGCTCCCTACCTCCTCCCACCCCTTGGCCCCCTAAATCCCTGCACTGGCAGAGGTGTGTGAGGAGCCCAGGGCGGATAGCCTGCCCCAGGCACGGAGCAGAGCAGGTCAGCCGGCCTGCGGCGGCCAGGACTGAGCCGCTGCTGTTTGCGATTTGTCCTATGCTCATAAATCAAATGCTTTCTATGAATGAGAATGTCATCAAAGAGATCAATTGCAGGAACACATGCACAAATAAAAATCCTCTTACGTATTTGCCAGGGATCCCCGTCCGAAAGCATTAAGTTAGAAGGCGTTTAGTCATAATTCATTTTTATTGCTCTTTTAAAACAACAGCTTGGCTGAGCCGCGGATGCCATGAACAGCTCCGGGCCTCGGCAGCGTTTTGTCTCCTCCTGGCTCCTTCCCTTTCTAGTGGAAGAGCCCTGAAAGAGGCGCTTTGAGCCCGGCAAGCCGCTTGCAGGCAATCATTGTATTAGAGTGGTCAAGCTCGCCTTTCACCCGTTCTCTAGGGGCGTTTGAAGAGACTTTAGCTCGAGTCGTAGGGCTCTGCCTAACTTGCCGGAGGACCGAGGGTCTCCTGAACTGCGGAATGAGCCCCAGGATTATGTGGGGATGAGGAGGAACTGAGCTATGGAAGCCTGCGGGCTCGAGGCCAGAGGAGACTGCCTTTGTGAGCAATACCGGGAGAGCGGTCCTCTGGGCGGCCAGCCCGGGCGGAGCCGGCTCCGCGGCCAGAGCCCGGCCTGCCGGGAACCGGGAGCAGTGCGCGGAGGCGGGTGGGTCGCCGTCCCGTGTGTTTATGGGTCTGTGTGCGAGTGCAAGCTTGTGATTCCAAGAAAAATCTCACCCATGCTGGCCCTGAAAAGAGGCCCGGAGAGAGGAACAGAGGTGGAGGTTGAAGAGCGCACTGGCCGAAAACTAGCAGGGGAGGACAGCGGTTGCGGCCTGGGGCGGCTTTGTGGCTGGAGCCCTGGGGCCGAGAGCGTCGTGAGAACCCGGACGGAGGCCAACAAAGGGATAAGAAGGAAGCAAGGGGGAGAGCGTACCGGCGAGCTTCAGCTCCCAGAGCAGATAGTCCGCAAAGCCAGCACGGATCCCTCACGGCCTGCCTCCTCCCCGACAGGAGCCCCTTCTCTCCCCATCGCTGGAGGCCTGGTGCTCCCAAGAAGCCGCCTCCAGGAGGGCCACCTTGCCTTTCCAACCTTCTACAGAATGAGGTTCCCCAGGCGCTTAAATTAGGGGCAGGAATGCCCCTTCCTGACTGTGCTCCCTCTTATAACCATGTGGATATGGGTCAAAGGTCACAGAAAAATACCATTTCAAAAGGAAATGTTTAGGAAAAATGTTTCTTTGCTACTGAGGGAATCCGCAGTCAGATGTCTGCAGAGTTGTCCCTCTTGGGGGGAAATTCTGTATGTGGAGAACAGAATGCAGAAACCTGAAAGGTTGACTAACACATTTGAAATGTGCCTACCTCAAGCAAAACTTCCTTCTTTTAACTGGGGGTAGAAATCTAGAGTGAAGTGGGAACCCCAAATCAACATACAACCCTCCAATAAATGTCATCTGTCCTATTCCAATGTGGTGGCAAACATGGTCAGAGTAAAATCTATACAATATTGACAGCAAAGTTTCTTGGATGATCTCTGGATTTCTTTTACCTAGGAATGCATCAATTCTCGGCCTCTCTTTGGCCTTTTCTCTACACGCCAAGGGTTGACAGGCCTAATAGTAAACAGCAATTAACGACCCAGTCAGCATCAGGGTAGGATGAGGGTGATGGAGAACAGGACCCCTGATCTGGGATGACGTTCAGATCTGTACGTGTCTCTCTAGGGAAAGACTTGGAGGTTCACACAAGGAACTACACATTCAGTTACAAAGGGGAGGAGGTGTTGCTGGGGAAGAAGAAAATGTCCCGTCCACCATCAACCATCTGTCTACCGCCCCTCCCACCTGCCAGCTCCCACCCCCTACTTCAGACGTGCGGTAGAAGGCGGGGAGGAGGGTGGTGGGTGGATAAAGGAAGCTCTACCACGCCTTAACACCTCCCTCCAGAAAACTAGAAACTTTGCGGGGGGAGTTCAGCCTACTTTGTTGGAACTGTGATCTCGCCCGTTGAGGCCCCCGCCGGAGCGCGCAGGCTCCTGGGTCCTGGGGAGTAGGCAGATGGTCTACAGCTCACGGCCCGGCCCCCACGCTGGCCACGTCCGCTAGCGTCATCTCTCTCCCCCGCCTCCTACCCCTCAAAATCCAGCCGCCGAATTGCTCCGGATCCCGTGAGGCTCCCGGAGCAAAGCTGAGTGGGGAGGAGAAAGGGGGCGGAGAAAGAGGTGAGAGGGAGGGCGAAGAGCCGGGCCACCCTCGGCCTTTTCCAGCAAGCTTAGCTACCAAGGCTCACCCGCTTTCAGGAGTCGAATTACATTTGCTCCTTATTGCCAGGCTAAAAACCAGTTTGTGCGGGGTGGGGGGTGGGGAAGGGGAGCGGGGGAAAGGAAGGGGTACAAGGGGACTTCGGAGACCCTCCGTGGAGAAGGAAGTTTCTTTTCTTGCCCTCAACTCCTCTGCGCGTACCCTTGTTCCTCCTAGCCAGCGCTCTGCGCATTTCTCTCTCCGTTCGGAGCTTGAGTAGTTGATGGCTCAGCCTCGTTGAACGCCGCCTTTCTCTGCCTTACTCACCGCCCCACCGCACCATAGGAGGGGCTGGGCAGTGAAAGCGCCGGAGGTGCTACCCTTCCTGCTCGGCGCGCTCCGGGCTCCGGCTGAGTCCTAGTGGCGGCCTAGCGAGCTCCGGCCTACTGATTCCCGACCGCCTACTGACTCCAGACCCTAGAGAGCGCGGAGCTCTTTTCCCTTCTCACCTCTTGCCAGTTCGACTTTCTGGGCGCGGTGGGGAGGGGGCGGAGACCCGGGATGTCGCCCAGCCCCCACCTCCCGGAGGGGGGGCAGGCGGAGTCGGCGCGCGCCGAAGGCAGCCTCTGCTCTCCTTCGCCCCAGAGCTCCGAATCTGCTCCTGCAGCAGCCGCAGCTGCTGCTGCCGCCTGGGCTGCCTGGGGGGGCGACTGCGCGTCACCTAGACTGAGGAGCGCCGGGGATTTAAATGCCACTGAAACGGTGATCCATCACCGCGGGAGCCAGCAAACTTTCGCAGGAGGTTCCACCATTGGTTGACAGAGTCACGTGCCCCTCCCCTAGTGGCCTCCGCCCTCGTGCCCCCCCTCTTGCGCACTGTACATTCATATCATTTTTCTTCTCCGGCCCTATGGAGGAAGTGAGAAAGTTGGCACGGTCACCTAGGGCTTCGCAGGACACGGTCACTCAGTGACAGATGGACAATGCAAGAATGAGCTCCTTCCTGGAATACCCCATCCTCAGCAGTGGCGACACGGGGACCTGCTCAGCGCGAGCCTACCCCTCCGACCATGGAATTACAACTTTCCAGTCCTGTGCGGTCAGTGCCAACAGCTGTGGTGGTGACGACCGCTTCCTAGTGGGCAGGGGTGTGCAGATCAGCCCTCCCCACCACCACCACCACCACCACCACCACCACCACCCCCAGCCGGCCACCTACCAGACTCCGGGAAACCTGGGGGTGCCCTACTCCCACTCGAGTTGCGGTCCAAGCTACAGTGCGCAGAACTTCGGCGCGCCTTACAGCCCCTACACGTTAAATCAGGAAGCAGAAGTAAGTGGCGGGTACCCCTCATGCGCTCCTGCTGTTTACTCTGGAAATCTCTCATCTCCCATGGTTCAGCATCACCACCACCACCAGGGTTATGCCGGGGGCGCGGTGGGCTCGCCTCAGTACATTCACCATTCATATGGACAAGAGCACCAGAGCCTGGCCCTGGCCACGTATAATAACTCCTTGTCCCCTCTCCACGCCAGCCACCAAGAAGCCTGTCGCTCCCCTACACCAGAGACGTCTTCTCCAGCGCAGACCTTTGACTGGATGAAAGTCAAAAGGAACCCTCCCAAAACAGGTCAGTCTTGCCATTCCGTGGATGCTCCTTGATGATTCTGAAAGGAGCTGGTATGCTTAGTTTCCAAGGAAAAGTATTAGTTCCTTTTAAAAGTTCTTGCTTCCCCCCAAGTGTTGTAGGGCATGGGGAGATTGCACAGGTGTGTTGGGGCAAAGGAGCATTTGGGACAGTTGTGTTTCCAAAGGGGTTGAGTTTTAGAGGCTCTGGAAGTAGGAAGTGTGTAGATGTGTGTGTAGGGGGAGGAGGTGTCTGCTAATATCTCCCAGCTCCATTAATCACTGGTCTGACCATGCTAATGGTTGACTTCAGATTAATACTTTACACCTTATCACTCACCCTCCCAGCCCGGTTTGTGTTGGGAAATTGTTCATCTTCCCTTTACCAAAATGTTGCTCCAAAGTGTGTAGGGAATCTCACATCGATTGTAAAATTTTTACCTTTTTCTCTCATCGCTTCCCACCCTGCCACCAGGGAAAGCAGGAGAGTATGGCTACGTGGGTCAACCCAATGCGGTGCGCACAAACTTCACCACGAAGCAGCTCACGGAGCTGGAGAAGGAGTTCCACTTCAATAAGTACCTTACGCGCGCCCGCAGGGTGGAGATTGCCGCGTCCCTGCAGCTCAATGAGACCCAGGTGAAGATCTGGTTCCAGAACCGCCGAATGAAGCAGAAGAAACGAGAGAAGGAGGGCCTATTGCTCATCTCTCCCACTACCCCACCGGGAAGCGAGGAGAAGGCGGAGGAATCCTCAGAGAAGTCCAGCTCCTCGCCCTGCGTTCCTTCCCCGGGGTCTTCTACCTCGGACACTGTGACTACCTCCCACTGAGACCACCCCAGGCCCCAAACCCCGGAGCTCAGGCTACTCTTCCGACTGGGAATTGTTTTCCAAAGCACATTCTTAGCTTATCTTCCTTTCCATTTACAGCATCTCTTGTCCTTTTTGATCCTATCTGGGGAGCTCCTGGCCAGGATATGTATTTCCAGAGAATTCTGGACTAGAGGCTTGCTTGGTGGTGTTAGTGGTGGAGGGAGTGTTACCTTCCTACTGCAGATTGGGTACCAACATAAATTTTCTGATGCCCGTAAGCCCCTCCCCTCTTTTAGGAGATTTCCACAGAATTTGCTGTTCCTTGCAGATGCCCTTTGGGAAACAGTATCCTTTGTCAGCAGAAACATGTCAGAAGGAGGCCTCTCATCTTTCATCTATCTATATATACAGTTCTCTCCTACCTTGCCCTTAAAGTAGGATAGAGAGAGAGAGGAGTCCAGAAGCTCATGAAGAAGAGATGCACTATGAGTGTGTTTACACAATTAATTCATCTTTAATTCAGTTTCATGAGTGTGAGTTTGCTGGTTGTAAATACTTTGTCCTGAGAGATTTATCTTTATACAGATTTTCTAGGAGCATTTAGACTAAGTGACTAAAACAGGGTGGGCAAACTCTCAAAGGTTATATGTGATTATAGTTTAAAAAATAAAACCCCTCATTTAAACTCAATCAAATGCCTGAGAGTAGCTTCAGTTTGTTCTTTCAGTGAATTAAGAAGGCCTGCAGAACACAGGGTTTGGAAACCTTGCTTCCCATGCTAAGCCTCTCCCCATCTCCACCCTTTTCTTGTTTCTCTGGCCATACTCTATATAAAATTTGTGTTGGATTTTTCAGAACCTAAAGGTGTTACTCAAACCAGCTTCTTCCTACCACAGTTATCTTAGCTGGATAGAGAGAGAGAGAGGAGTTTGTGTTTTCAAAAGCTCAGTTGTTAATGTGATGAATGGCACAATGAATGTATATTTTGTGTGATTCGTAAATAGTCCTTTGCATGTCGCACAATGTTTTGACGTCCTTGCAGTACCACACTGAGTTCTATCAGTTATCCTTTGTGAGCCTATGATGTTTCCTATTTCCTGTACAATCATAAACAGCTCTGAGATCCTGGAGTGAGCTGATCCAGAGCAGAGTTTACGGGTCTTAAGGTGTCTGTAATAAATAGATTCAAATTTCAGATGTGCTTGAGAATCAGTGTATTTGACTTGGCTACAATTTATTGGTTTCTACAAAGTTGGCTTATTTCATGTTCAGAAGGGGAAAAGGGTGGTGTGCATTTTCAAAGAGGTGGACATTTTCTTGGAAAAATAAAGTAAATACTTTCCATTATGTAGCTGAAACTTCCCCTGTAAGTGTCATTGCACCTAATAATGTCTATTTAACAGGTTGGTTTTCTTTAAAATAGCAGTACCTCCTTTATTACAATCAAAGCTCATAATAGAAAAATGAGTGGTCAGGAAATTTATGAAGCAGATTTATTTTTGAAACAAACATGGATACTTCCTGGGTCAAGTGCTAACCTTTTCACCTCCAACTGAATGTTGACATATATATAAACAGAATCCCCTTCAAATGTTGAAACTCTTCAGTCAGTCTTTCCTCACATCAGTGAACCAAGAGCTAGGAGATTCACATTTAATTAGCTCCAGTATAAAGCTGTTTGAAGATGGGGCACCCACCTCACCCCTCTTTCTTCTTTTTGCGTTGTCAGGCAGTGTTCCAATATATTAAACCCTTTAAATGGAGTGTGCTGTTTTCAGTAAACCCTTGCATCCCTCCTCCCATCCTTCTGTCAAAATCCATTCCTTCCTGCCACCCTCTCCACATCCCCCCACCCTGCCCCTGCCCAATCCCCTCTGGGTTACACATCTCGTTCCCATCAGATTTACCTTTGATTTCATAGTCATCATGGCTGTAATGGGTCCACAGTTCTAAGTCTATACCACATAACGTAGAAAAAAGTTTTTATTTTCTCCTCTGTTCTCCACAGGTTAGTTCTTCCAGGTGAACTTGTGGAGGCCACCCTGAAGTCTTTCAATATTTAAATTCTTCCAACCAAGGCATGTGTCTGCTTTCAAACAGGAAGCAAGCAAATCAAAGAATTCAAAATGGCTCACCTCCTAGACCTCTTACCAGTTTTCCTTTATTTTCACACGTTTGGGGTTTCAATTTAGCCCCAAAAGAAGACCAGACATTTTACAGCATCAGAAACAAAGAGAGGTACGACTGACTTCTGCATCATTTAAAAAGGATGGGCTAGGGGTGGGAGGGAGAAATCCTACAAAAACTTGGAATTTGCAGGTCTTCTAGAGCACCCATGAGATTTCCTGTACTTCTCTGTCAAAGGGAGCCAGCCTGGACTTTGCAGGCATAGTTGCTGCGGCCATATCAAGGGCACCTGGTGTTCTCCCCTTGGCTCCTGGGTTCTGGGGTTTCCGGTAAAGGACTCAAGTGGATGGAGAACTTCAAAGTCAGCCAGCTCCTTTTTTCATTTTACCGCAGGGCCTTATATCTTTTGTTTATTAGTGGAAGGCCACACAGCAAAACAGATGGCTTGTTTCCAAATACTTTAATGTGTTAAAGTGTCATTTGCATGCCACTGCAGTGATTTCAATATCTAAGAGCAGGGCCCAACCAGCTGGAATCCCAGAGATTCCAATCTTCCAGGTGCTGGCTTTAATGTAGCTGAGGGAGAGGAAAACAATAAATTACGGCTAAACATCCCAAGCCTTCTCTAGGTTGTGGAATAAATCAGTTAACAAGCAATGCATTTAGGAAACATTAATATACCTTTCAACAAGGAAAACATTTGTATCTTTTTAGTTGTCCCAATCGATTAAATCAAAGGTGCTTAACACATCCTATTTCAAGGTCTCTCTTTTTTGTGTTGGTCTCTAAGCAGCACAGTTAGCTGCTTGAAAAATGACAGCAATGGTAACTGAAATGGCAAAAGAGGAAAAACAGAAAATAATATTTTATTGATAAATTAAAAGAGGGTAAGAATCTCAGTTAGGGACTTGGGATAATTGCAACATAAAATTCCAGTTTTCAAATGCATTTTCCTTACTTCCCCTCACATTCATTCGAAGTACTCTTGAAATTCAGGGTGTTCCCAAACTAGGCTGGGTTGAGATCTTGCTGTGGCTCTGAAGTCTGCTCTTGGCTTCACCTTTGCAAGTTTACTTTTGGAGGCTATTCAGATGCCATGGTGTTTTCCTCTGGGGCAATCAGATTCAAACCGATCAATATTTACTCAGTCTGAAAGGGTTGTTGAAAAGGCTGCTAACAACAAACTGCTTAGCTGCTCACCCCTGTTTAATCTCAGGTTCACCGAAAGTTCAAGAAGAGATGAATGCAGTGATGGGTCACTTTAGAATGAGTCCCAGCGGTTTATCTGAGCTCTCCACTAAAGGCAACAATTATAGTTCCATCCCTCTTTGGGAGAGGAGCAACTTTCCTATTATTCTTTTGCTAAACAGTGTTTACTAGAAACTTAAAACACTTTCCTCTCTCTTCCTGGCTTTTTTTTTTCAGGAGGGAGAGAGAGGAGCTTCCAGCTTCCCTTCTCCTGCCTCCTTCTTTAGCTTTCTTCCAATTCATTTGGTTTCATTTGACTTAAAACAAATTAGATGGAGTATTTAAAAAACATTAAATTAGTCTGACAGAAGAGATCCAATTTACTTCAGATACCAAGATCTATGAAATGAAGGTTTTTGGGCAGTTAGAGTTTATCTTCTTTTCAAAAGTACAGGGCAAGATGGAATTGAAATCCATTTGCGTTTGAGTAATATTGATGATCAGACCCCCAATATATATTTGAGATGGCTCTTTAGACTGGAGTTGGGGAGAGAAGAGGGTGGAATTGATGTGTGCAGAACCAAATACCTCAGGTAGAAAGTCAGCTTTAAAATTTTGCACTCTCCTAGTGCATGAATTACTGAGATGTGAAAGGGAGACCCAAGGAAGCCATGGGGAATGGTGGGAGAAGATGCCGGACACTGAAGCTAATTGCTACAGCTCTTCAGAGGTCAAAGTTCATGAAATTACGGCATAAATGCATACTAAATAGGGATTTATTAAGCTTTTCTGATGGCTGAGCATGTCTGTGAAAAAACGGTCACTGCTGTTTGCGTTTCTTCCTGAAGAATAATCATTCTTGCAGTATAAGCTCTAGGAGTCTGAGTCTTTGCTCTTTTGAATGATGGGCAACCTTTCTGTTTTAAAATTTTGAAAGTGGTGCATAGACAGCATCTTTATATTTGATGGGACTGTAAAATGCCTCTCTCATTCTTAGAAATGCTATGGCCTTTTCAATACACACAGAAACACTAGTTAGCATATCCCTATCAGATAAGCTACTCACTAGATGGCTAGCTTTGGTGACCCTGTGCTGTAGATGAGCTTACTTTTTGCCTGCATTTCTGAGAGCGCACAAATTCTGCCTCTTATGCCTAGATGAGCAGAATTGAAAGGGACCCGATTACCCAACCTCTCCTTTTATGAATCAAAAAGACAAGGTACCAAGAGGTGGATTGATGTGACTTACAGCACACAGTATTAGTGCTCTTACTTTCTAGATAAAAATCAGGTTGATTTAGAACCTGAGGCTAGTGCCCTCCTTCATTCTAAATTCCTGATTTGATATTGCCCTTTCCACTTCATGTGACTTGTTTCAGGCTGGATATTGCTTATGTTTTTCCATTTCTGGTTTGCTAGCCCTGTCCACTCAGTCAAGTCTTTGATTTTGAGGCCATTAAGATTACTGAAGATTTGAGACCACCTTCCAATTGAATGTTTCTGCCATCTTACTGAACAATAAAACGTTGGGCTACTTATTGTTAAGGAATTTTGTTCTTAAAATATAGAGACAGCAAGTAAAATTCAAGCCGCATCTATTTTTGTTGTTTTTGCTTTTAAATCTAGACTAGGGAAGAATAAATGAAAGAGGAGTTGGTTGCACCCAAGTTCAATCTCCATTAAATTGCCAAGAGGTATTGGCTAGATAGGTCTTGAAGATGTAAGGTACATTCTAGGAGGTGCATTAACTCTGATTTTTTTTTTGTGCTTGTTTGTTTCTGTGTGTTTTGAGGCATAACATAGCCTCTTGAATTGTTCTGGGCCACATTTCTCTATTATATCCACGACTCACTAATGTACCCGATTACACGCACACACTCCAAGCTCAAACAATTAACAAAGTTTCCTTGCAACACAACTTCCAACATTTTACTTTCTCAGTGAGGTCTTACTGATCTTACCAGAACCTGCTGCCCAAAGGGATATCTCTGGCTGTCAGTGTTTGAAGGGCTGAACTGGAATCTCTATAGTTTTAGAGCCTTATTTTTTAATAACACCAGTCATCAAAAATAGCTGACCTTGCATTACAGAACTGCAAACCAACGTAACAATCAAGCAACTCGGCTCCGCAGACGCTAGCCTATGAACGTTTGCTTTTTGTATGTGTGTATATGTAAATCTGAAACCCCAATTACTGTCTGCAAAATATTCTAGAAAGACTGTATTTTGGGTTTACCGGAAATAAGTGAAAAGACCAATGTTTCTTGTGAACATTTCCAGATACAGGTAAAATATGTCTGCCTTAAAAAAAAATTAAACCTTTTCTTTTCAAAAATGGGTGAAACGTCTAGTCACAAGGCTAATCTATAGAAATCAGGTAGTTTTGCGTTTTCATTTTAGGCTTGGGTGGTTAGTTGCTCAGGAAAAACAATTTCGTGCAACAGAAAATATAGGAAAAATTATTGAATGACTTCTTTTTGAACTGGGATACTTTTTATCGTGCTGTACATTTTAGGGTGCTTCTTTTTAAAAGAAAAATCGCCACAGAACCATAACCAGAATACAAAAACAGTAATTAAAAATAGCATGGACTCCTCCAACCTCACCTCGCCGCCTCAAAACCAGAAGTACAGTTTTGGGAAAGTATGAACGGGAATTTTCCATTCTGAGGAACATACGGGGTCCTTCCTTCAGGACGCGCTGGGGGCAGCTGACCGAGCCTCCGGGAGAGAGCTCTGCTGGGTGATCGGCTCGGCTCGCAGGGGCAGCGGCGGGCGCGCCAACTCCGGCTCCGCCAGCGTCGCTTCGGGCGCTGAGACCAGCGCCTGCCTCATGGCGGCCGGGTCGGGGCAACTGCCTCGGGGTATTGCCACCCGGGCTTCGCGGCCCCGCGGGAGTGGAGGGGAGCCCCGACCCCAAGGTGAAGACGGCTTCTTTCCTTCTTTAACTTCCCCGCCTTCTCTCTCCGAAGTTTCAGCAAACGCCGCCGCGGCCTCTCAGCCCTCCCGGGACCCGCGCGGAGCAGGGAGGGAGCAGCGTCCGGGCCCTTCGCGGGTGAGCCGGCGGCGGCCGGGTGGCCCGAAGCTTGCGTGTTTCCCGGCCGGAGCCGTGGGCAGGTGGGCTGTGACGGCAACGTCAGTCGGCGCGCGTTCCCTGAGGCTGCTAAGAGCCCCTCAACAAGCACTAGGCCTCACGCGTCCTCGTTCTTTTCCCGCCAGCATAGCCCTGCCTCCAGGTGCTCCAGGAAGTCGCAGGAGCCCAGAGGTGCGGCTGAAACGCCACAGGCGGCTGCCCGGACTCGTCCCGGTGAGGGCCTCAGGGCTTCCCTCCCCACGAGGAAGGACAGAACATTTCTCCCCAGGAGAAGAAACACAGGTCTGAAGCCTAACCCCCAAGTTCATCTTTTTAAAACATGAAAATGGGAGGGAGATTTTACTCCTTGCCTGCTCCCGCTTCCCAGATATGTTCAAAATATTTTACTCGAGGAACATATTCATTCCTCTTCAAGTTCAACTTAGATGTTTTGAAGGGTAGAAGTGGAGGTTGCAGTTGTGATGAGTGGAAATCTCTAAACATTGGTTGTTCCTAGAGAGATTAGTGCTTCTCTCCTCAGGAAAACATTCTTGCTTCTCAAATGTCCTCTCCTCATTCAGTTGCAGAGTCAAAACCGGCCTTGCCTGAAGTCTCACTTCTTTCTAGAATGTCCCCACTCAGCGGAGCCCCTCCTCAGAATTCCACCTTTTACACAGGAAACTTTGTTATACAGCACTTAACTCAGATTGTAAACTAGACTATCTGTGTGTTAGTCTTGGTTCCCCGAAATGGATCTTAAGCTTCTTGAGGGCAGGGCCCTTGATTTTCAGTAACATGAAGAGAGTCTCTGTGCAAAGAGCTCTGGACTGGATTCAGGACACCTATGTTTAATTTTTTCTCATGGATAGTATGAGTTTGGGTAGGATACTTAGCCTTTCTGTACTTTCAGATTCTTAAATTATAAAATAAAGTGACTGTTCTTAATTGACTTTTAAGTTCCATCTGAAATATATGTGGTTTGCCAGTATCCTGAAAATCTGGTATTTATTCAGGATTACTCTGAGCCAAGCCCTATGTCAAATACTTTACATACAGTAATTTATTAAATCCTTATTCAGCCTCAAGAAGGAGGTATTTTTATTATTTTGATTTTTTATTTTGCTATTATTAATATACAGTTACATGAGCAACATTATGGTTACTAGATATTTTGATTTTACACATAAGGAAATGGAGGGGTCCAGGATGTTAAGTAACTTCTCCACTGAATCTAGAACCCAAACTCTTTTCCACCTTGTTGTAGTTCTTCTCCACAGGGTCAGTCATGTAAGTCTCCTGCGAAGAGTTATCAGTCTATCATTGTTTGATGCAAGTACCATAGTAGGTAATTGCTCACTGGTAAAGAATTAGAGAACTGGAGGAACTGTTTGATATCTGATATATTTGCAAACTGTGGCTATATATTCTTGAGAAAATAAGCAAATGACAGATATTTGAATGAAAACAAATCTAAAGAGTGAGATCAAATTTAACGATAAAGCAATGAGAGGACTAAGTTAACAATAAAAGACTTTTTTCATATTGGACACTAATTGATTAAGAGAATTATTTGCAGGGAGAAGAAAGATAGCCTTTACTTTCACAAGTTATGTCTGTGGCATGACTAACATGTTGACAAAAATGCGAATAATATAAAATGCCGTTGTTTTGTTTCTATGAAAGCCAGAATCCATACGGTTGAAAATATTTGAATGCATAATATTCTACCCCTCCACCCCCAGTTTTCTTTTGGTTATTTTATATACTGCAAATCCAGTCATAACTTACATTTGAAGAAGAAAAAAAGAATAATTCATCCTCACCCAAAAGAACTAGTCCTCATAGTTGACAACTTAGCACCTCTTAGCTAAGAATAACCAGAGGAATCCAGTTGAACAAGAACTTGAAGGAATATATTATGAGGCCTAAAGAGAGCCAGTCTTTAGAAGCCAGTTATTCCCAGAACTAAATTTACATGAATCAGATTAAGACTTGTATGTAGAACAGACTTTGCTTCTTCCTACTTTCCTAACTTTCATAAGTGAACAAGGACTTGGCATTATTACAAACATTTCAATATTATTCAATTATAGAATCACAGTATCTAAGATAAGAGGAGACATTAGAAGTCATCTTGTCTGCTTTTTCCATTTTACAGGTGAAGAAACAGGCCTAGAAAGGTGCTAGCAACAATAGTGGTAAGAAAAAATGTTTACTTATGATGTAAAGAAATAATATTTACAAAATAATAAATACTCTATAATTTAGTGGATATTAAAAATGGCAGGCAAAAAATTAGTCTTAGGCTAGATATATTAATAATTACTATAGTAAGTAAAGTAATTACAGTATTTAGTTACAATAAAAATTAAATACTAAAGATCTAAAAGTTATTAAGAATAAGCAGGTTTGAATAACTAGACTTATGGCCAGAGGGTGTCTTCCTTCCTATTTACCTCCGTGAATCCTTCAGACAGAAAGGGTAACTGCTCAGATCCCCCCTATCCCATGGGTAAAGAAAAACTGGCTGATCCATTTTATCTCTTTCGTTTCAGAAATTCTTTGTATGGTTTGACAGATGAAACAGAGACAAAATAAAAAACAAAGCCAAGCTTCTTAATTACCCTGCTAAAGCCACTCAGATGGCTCGTTAGTTCCCTGGTTGCTGCTTGATTCAGGCAACATGTTTACTGAAGTTGAAGGCATTCTGGGTTCACTGATGTGTTTGTTCTCTAGGAGTCATGACTTAAGTTGTAATCCATCATTTTACATAAAAAATATTCCTATGAGAGAGATACAGACTTTAGCAAGTTATGACAGCTTGTTTTTATTATTTATTTATTTGTTTATTTTGGTATCATTAATATACAATTACATAAGCAACATTGTGGTTACTAGACTTCCCCCATTATCAAGTCCCCACCACATACCCCATTACAGTCACTGTCCATCAGCGTAGTAAGATGCTATAGAATCATTACTTGTCTTCTCTGTGCTATTCTGCCTTCCCCGTGCCCCCCAACCCTACATTATGTGTGCTAATCATAATGTCCCTTTTTCCCCTTATCCCTCCCTTCCCACCCATCCTCCCCAGTCCCTTTCCCTTTGGTAACTGTTAGTCCATTCTTGGGTTCTGTGAGTCTACTGCTATTTTGTTCCTTCAGTTTTTGCTTTGTTCTTATACTCCACAGATGAGTGAAATCATTTGATACTTGTCTTTCTCTGCCTGGCTTATTTCACTGAGCATAATACCCTCTAGCTCCATCCATGTTGTTGCAAATGGTAGGGTTTGTTTTCTTCTTATGGCTGAATAATATTCCATTGTGTATATGTACCACATCTTCTTTATCCATTCATCTACTGATGGACACTTAGGTTGCTTCCATTTCTTGGCTATTGTAAATAGTGCTGTGATAAACATAGGGGTGCATATGTCTTTTTCAAACTGGGCTGCTGCATTCTTAGGGTAAATTCCTAGGAGTGGGATTCCTGGGTCAAATGGTATTTCTATTTTGAGTTTTTTGAGGAACCTCCATACTGCTTTCCACAATGGTTGTACTAATTTGCATTCCCACCGGCAGTGTAGGAGGGTTCCCTTTTCTCTACATCCTCGCCAACATTTGTTGTTGTTTGTGTTTTGGATGTTAGCCATCCTCACTGGTGTGAGGTGATATCTCATTGTGGTTTTAATTTGCATTTCTCTGATGATTAGTGATGTGGAGCATCTTTTCATGTGCCTGTTGGCCATCTGAATTTCTTCTATGGAGAAGTGTCTATTCAGATCCTTTGCCCATTTTTTAATTGGATTATTTGCTTTTTGTTTGTTGAGGTGCATGAGCTCTTTATATATTTTGAATGTCAACCCCTTATTGGATATTTCATTTATGAATATATTCTCCATACTGTAGGATGCTTTTTTGTTCTACTGATGGTGTCCTTTGCTCTACAGAAGCTTTTTGGTTTGATATAGTCCCACTTGTTCATTTTTGCTTTTGTTTCCCTTGCCTGTGGAGATATTTTCATGAAGAAGTTGTTCATGTTTATATTCAAGATTTTTGCCTATGTTTTCTTTTAAGAGTTTTATGGTTTCATGACTTACATTCAGGTCTTTGATCCATTTCGAGTTTACTTTTGTGTATGGAGTTAGACAGTAATCCAGTTTCATTCTCTTACATGTAGCTGTCCAGTTTTGCCAACACCAGCTGTTGAAGAGGCTGTATGACAGCTTATTTCTTTATGTTAATATTTATGGAAGGTTTTCTTTATACCAGATCCTGAGCTAAGGGTTTTATATACATTATCTCAGTTACTCTTCACAGCAGCCTATGATGTGGGTTTTATTTTCCTCATTTACAGATGGAGAAACTGAGACTTAGGGAAATTCTGTAAGCTTCTCAGCATTACACAGTGAGTGAGTAATAAAGTTGGAATTTGAAGCCCACACATTTAATCCTCACATGTTGAAGCCTCATATCTTAAGAATGTGAGATAATAATATAAGTGGGACTAAACTTAAATTTAATTTCAGATTTAAAATGTATGTATTTTAGAAGCCTGATGTTAGGTTGTGATAAATATGCTTGTATATTTATATTATGTACACTATGAATGATCTTAGCCTTTTAGAATAAAAAATGTATTAAAAATATTTTTAAAAATTTAAAAATAATTACACACATACAGAGAAAAAAGTTTATTTTTTTCCATTTTGGGTTTTATTGCTGACAGAATTGGAGCTCTCAAATAACAATAAGCATAATGATAAAATAGCATGTTTCTGTATCATAATAATAAAATTATAGAAGGAAAGAAAAAAAACCCAGTTACCATCATATTCTCCAAAAAATAGCTGTTTTCTACAGTCTGGTCTTTGTCCCCATGCATATTTTTACTTAAAGACAAGTATTGTATGCCATGATTTTGAATTCTTTTTCACTTATTTTATATCATAAACATCTGTGTTTATGTGGCATAATTTTTATTAGTGATTGCTTAAAACAGTGGATGTACCATTACTTATCACACCACATATTCTTCTTTCTTTCCTTTCTTTTTTTTGACTAGGATTGACCAACATCTGAACCTTTTAGTGTTTAGGGAATGTCTCACTGAGTCAGAAAAGGCCTTATTCTTGCTTTCTCAGTAGCCTCATCTATTTACAGCTCAGGGATGGTGAAGTTGCTAGACGTGGCATCCAGCAGCAACCAAGTCCAGTGCTTTGGCAGGGTGGTGGCAGCATCAGGGCTTGGGGCAGGGGCAAAGGTCTGACTGGACTGGTTCTGTGGTGACACTTAGCTCTGGCTGTCAACTTTCCATTTTTTCAAGCTTGATTTCCAGTTTTCCTAGCAATTTCCTGAGCTATCCATATGTTCCTTTTCTGATTAAATCACCAATAGTCAGTTTCTGTTGCTTACAACTAAGAATCCTGATACGTGTACCATGTGATATACAAAGATGGTGCTTTAAAATTTTTTAGGCTGGTGGCTATGGCCTGGTACTGTGGTAGGGAAGTTGGATTATATGATTCAGAAAGTATCTGTGTCAGATGAGCCAGATGGCAGCTTCTTCAAATTCCATTTTCTCTCATTCCCCGGCTTCGGGCTCTTTTAATGCACACACGTTTTGCCTTGTTAAACCTAAAGCAATACAGAAGAGGAGCCAAAGATGATACCTTTGCTCACTAAAAAAACACAGATATATCTAATTGAATTGTAGAATAAAACTTATTTTCTGCTTTATTTTACAGCTTTCCTGTCTTATTACCTTGAACAGTTATTCTTCTGGGTCTGAGCCTGTAAGTGCAAAAGTAGTTGACACTTGTTGATAGTTTACATTGTGCTAGGCACAGTGTTAAGCACATTACATGGATGGTTCATTCAAGTTCTTTCCACAACACCATGAGGTATAGGTACTTTATAATCCCTATTTTAAAGAAGAGGAAACTGAGGGGAGAGGTCACCCAACTAGAAAATAGCAAAGCTTACTTTTAAAGTTAGTAGTCTTGCCTCTCAGCACTCATTCTTAATACCACTGTAATGCCCTTTCCCTTAACTAGCTTAACTGGCCCAATTTTTCTTTTTCTTCCCTTTCCTCTTTCTCATCTTCTCTCTCTAATTTTTTCTTTCTTATATGAGAACAACACGCAGGCATCCAGTCCAGTCCCTGACTGAGCATCTATAACTGTGCAAGGTGAGTGGTTTGTTACCTATCAGCTGCGGATGCCCTTGAAAAGCACCTATAGTTTGCTCCTCTGGCTCTAGGAACTCCTTCTGGCTTCACCTCTGACCTCTACTGACTCTAGCCCCTGTCCCCACCTTGGAACTTCTGCTCTCATCTTCTTACCCTGGCTTCTTTGAATCCTGCCTCATGACTTTATTCCTTCATTAATCAAAATATTTATTCAGGGAAGATGTAAAATTTTACAGAGAAATATACCATCCCTTTTCAAGGGCTTTATAAATTGTGAAGCATATAACCTATTATCTTGTTTATACTATATTACTTATTAATATTTTTATAGAATTTAGTTAGACATTTAAACTTTTAGGATTTTATTATAAAAGTCCTATAGAGGTGACCTTCCTTTCCCCCCAAAATCTGTAACTTAAGAGGAAGCCTTTAATTCTGGTTGGAGAAGTGATCAATATGTGATTTGGTCAAATACTAAGGTTTTATGATGACATTTGCTGGACAATACAAGGTGTCTGGGAAATGTTAATATAAACTTCATATGCCCAGTTTGACTGTGAAAGGCAAGGGAGTGGAAGTAGAAGAGAGTAAGAATTATAGAAACTTGGGGCTTTTCACATGTTCGTGAGTCAGAAAGGATGAAAAGGGAGCATAAGATAGATGGAAGTGACCCTTAGGAACAAGGGGATCTAATTTTGGGAAAGTTCTTTAGAGGGGGTCTAAGGATGCTACCAAGTGAGAGTTCTTATGGTTTTAAGGTGATCAGATTTTTAAGGTCTGGTGTTGGAATATGTGAGAGATTAGAGGAATTAAAAAAAAACCTTCTAGTTTAAAAAATGAAAACAGAGTTAAAACCACCTGTAAAAGCAAACATAATTTATCTATAATTTAATATACCTATGCAATTACATCTCTCTGTTTATCTATCTGCCTACATACCTACCTATCCATCCATCCATCTATCCATATATCTACTGGAAGAGTCTTTGCTCCTAAGGCCACACTGTTCATATTATTCACCTG
Organism: Smutsia gigantea; assembly: GCA_032199065.1. NCBI lineage: Eukaryota > Metazoa > Chordata > Mammalia > Pholidota > Manidae > Smutsia > Smutsia gigantea. The sequence goes on along the minus strand of JAVSCE010018700.1, from coordinate 62,747 downwards.
CCTTCTTGAGTTCTGTCCAAAGAGCCAAGCTCTTTCCTGCCCTGGGTACAAATTCACCTATTTTTTCCTAAGACGTTGAAGCCTTAGCTGAATGATGCTTCCTAAGAGAAACTTTAACTTAGTACCTTCTTTGTTTCTTTTACACACTTATCACAGTTAGCAAATGTAATTTTACATTTTTTGGTCTCTTCTTCTAGGCCATAAGTAACCTATGTCCAGAGAGATTTTCTATCTATTTACCAGTTTTTTACCTCTCATATAGCTCCTGTCACATAGTAAATGCTCAATAGACATTGAATGAATGTTTGTATTACCTAGGGTCTGGCTAAACTGCTGTAACGAAGAACCTAAAAATATGGTGGTTTAAATATGGCTTAAATTTAATTCTCTTGCGTGTAAAATTTCAGAGGAATGTGAAAGCCCAGACTGGTGGGGTGCCTTAGCACCATGAGGTCATTCACAATTTGAGTTTATTCCTTTGTGATGCTACAACAATCCTTAGGTCTTATCTGCATGGTTGAAGCTGTGACACCTCCCATTTTCATTCCAGTTTTTAGGAAGAGGGATAGAGTTAAAGTGGAGTACAAGCAATGTCCTATAAAGTAAGTGACTTGTAAGTGGCACATCACTTCTATTCACATTTTATTGTGATAAACTTAGTCATATGGCCCTACCTAGCTGCAAAGAGTACTAGGAAATGGTGTCTCTGGGTGGGTGACCATGAGCCATGTAAAATGGAAGAAGGAGAAAATGGGTATTGGGGAATAACTAACCATCGACTTCATTGTTGGATAAATGCTTGTTGAAGGAATGAATAATCATTCTTACCTTATCAGAGGTTGAAATAATATAGCAGATTGAGGGCTGTGTTTTAGAATTCCTGAAAAAAGTGTATGATACCAAAATATTAGACATTGAGATAACATTAAATATATTTCATGACACAACTTATTCACCTACAAATTTGGGAGCAAGGGAGGGTAAAGAACTAAGAAAGTTGCTTAGAACAAGAAACTGAGCAAAGGGAGTACAGGGTAGCTCTAAGTACTCATGTGGGTTTGTTAGATTTTTGGGGACAAAGTATCTGCCTTCAGCAAGGTTAGACTTCCCTCTAATCCTTCCCAGGCCAGAAATGGAGCTAGTTTTAAGTGAAGGACATTACTTGATTTCCAACCTTTTCTTTTTGTTATCTTAAATTTGACATTAAATGAAAGGCTTTGAAATTCTAAGGCCAAAAATGGAGCAAAACCAAATATTAACTATTTCAAAGGATATGGATAAAATTCACATTCACTGATGTATCCTGATTCAAAAACAACATTTTAAGGCATGTAGGTTGAGTATGAAGTTATATGATAATGCTTGCATATGCCCTTGCCTTTAAGTGGCTAAGGGCATCTTGGCAAGGCTTATCATTAGTTGGCCGCAGCATGTGACTACAGATGAGACAAAGAGGCCCAGCTGCTGCCCCTATCTGAGTTGTCTTTGTATTTGTGGCTGCAGTAAGCACTGGGCTTGGCATTAGCCTCTCTTGCCTTAAATTCCCTCAGCACAAAAAAGGTAACCACTCTTCTCCCATGTTCCCTTATATTTGACCAAAAGATTAAGAAACCCACTTTTCCCATTTCTTGGCCTTTTGCCCTGTCAGACTCCTAGCTGAGCTCCTGGGCCTGTCCTCTGTGAAACCTACCCCAGGGAGGGTGAATCCCTGCTCTGCTCTCTTCCTTTAGCATTTTTTACTTGTCAGAACATTTCTCATTATTGGACTTGAAATTCTTTTAACTTCTTTGTGACTTTATAAACTACTCCAGGATAGAGACCATATCTTATTAATCATTGATTCTTTCTGCCTTGTACAATACCTGGCACATGGTAGAAAACATGACAAAATTTGTTGAATGCATGAATGAGTGAATGAGGAAACAATTCTTTGGTTCTGTAAGCTATTCTAAGCCGCTAAGCTATTCTAATGTGGTTTATGACTCCCCAAGGTCAGGAATACAAAGTATGATTTCAAGTTCTTCCTAGTTTCCAGAATATTTTCTTACTTGTTTACTGAAGTTAAATTGAAGTTTAAAATTCTTTAATGGAAAAATTGCCTTTCATTGTACAATGAGGTGTAAAGTGGCTTAAATATAAATGTTGCTTGAATTAACATATTGACTAAAGGTCATTGAAACTAAACTGTAACCAAACAGTCAATCAAAAGTAAATAACTGATACTAGAGTCTTTTCTGTTTTGACAGTGGAGTGGAGATCAGAGAAAAGTTGGTGCTTGGGCCTTAGTGGGGTGGGAGAGGGTAGGAGGTCAAAGGGTCATCTAGGTAGAAACAGAACATAGAAAGGGGAACTAGGGGCCACTGATTTAACACTTCCTTAATGTCTCAATTTTAGAGAGAAGTATGGCACAACTGTTCATGTTTGTAGTTTTGTGTGAGAACAATGTTGGGAGTTATATGGCACACACACACTGCTTTATAGGATTTGCTAAAATTTGGGTATTTGTGCATGCGTGTACTTTAAAAAGTTAACATTGTTGCAGAGGAGCTACATTTTTAAAAGAGTTAGAGTCATGTAATCTAGATAGTACTCTAAAATATCTCCCTCATTAGTAGAAGAACTTGGGTACTTTGCATGACTGATTAAGTGATATTGGAAATGGCCTTGGGCAGGGAAAAGTAGAAGATATGCCAAAATTTGATTTTGAGTTGGAGTCCCCTAAATAGGGGCTGCCATAATTACATTTTATGATAAATTGCTGCTATCAAAGGGTCTCGAATATCTCAGACTATTCAGGTAGAGCTGTTTAAATACTCAAGGGCATTTTGCAAACTTCTGATTAGTTCTCTTAGTACCTTTGGAAGTGGAGAGCCAATACGAGCAAACAGAGGCCAGTGCTACACAATTGGCTGAAAATTTGCTGCTATGCAGTGCCAAATGATCAATTTGACCTTTTTTTTAAAAAAAGAAATCTCTCTTGAACTGGAATTGAGCTAGAGTATTGGTCTGAGAGTCAGACATCTTAGCTTGTAGTTTCCTACTGCACAGTGATAGCTCATTATATTTCTCTTTGGGTTGAGGCGAGACAATATGAACCTCAGAACTCATTCCAGACCTAACTCTTTCTATGTTTCTACTCAGTTGCAACAACTAGAGTATTTGACATACACTCCAAATAATAGCAGAATTTGGACTAAAACACATGTCTTGAACACCTGTCATTTAACCTCTTCTTTTTTTTTAAACTTTTTAAACTTTCTTACTGAAATATACACACAGTAAGTACATAAAGTGCACTAATCTTAAGTGTACAGATTGTTGAATATTTTTAAAGTAGGTATTGAATTGTACTTTAGCTATAATAAAATTAACCTTTTAAAATATGTAGTTTGATGAGTTTTGATAACTCTATACTGTTATGTAACAGCACCACAGTCAAGATATAAGCCATTTCTATCATCCCAAAAAAGTTGCCTTGTGTCCCTTTACAGTGAATCCCCACCTTCCACCTCAAGCTGCTGACAACTGTCAGTCTGTTTTCTATCTTGATAGTTTTGTCTTTTCTAACATGTCATATAAATGAAGTCATACCATATATACACTTTTCTGTCTGCCTTTTTTCTATATGCTTTTACAATTAATCACATACCTGTATAATTGTCACCTAGATCAAGATGTAGTACGTTTCCAGGATGCCAAACTGTTCTGTCATGTGCTTTTCCAGTCAATATGCTCCTCTCATTATTCTGACTTGTACTGCTGTATTAATCTGTTATGTATTTCATATAAATGAAACTATACTGTATGGCATTTTTGATTAATGTAAGATTCATTTGTGTTATAACTATTAATAATAGTTAATTCTTCAAAAAAAATCACTGTGCAGTTTTCCAATGCATGAATATACCACATTTTATTTATCTGTTCTACTTTAATGGCATTTGGGTTGTTCCTAATATTTGGCTGTTTTGAGTAGAGCTGTTATAAACATCTTTGTTGGTTAATTTTGTCAATATTCTTTTGAGAATATGCACTCATATCTCTTACATATATTCTTAAGAGTGGAATTGCTGGATCACAGGATATGCATATATTTAGCTTTAACAAATGTTGCCAAACAGCTTTCTGAAGTGGTGTTCCAATTTATGCTCTCACTGTCAATGTATGACAGTTCCATTTACTCCATATCCTCGTCATCACTTGGTATTGCCAGTCATATTTTAGCCTTTGTGGAGAGTTGTAGAGTTACTGCTACTTCTTTTTTCCCCAAATTTTTGTTGTTATTGGTGTGGTAAAATTCACCATGTTAACCATTTTTAAGTGTATAGATCAGTGGTATTAAATACATTCATAATGTACTACCATTACTACCATCAATTGCTAAAATTCTTCATCTTGTAAAACTGACATTTTATACCCATTAAAGAAAAATTCCCTATTCCCCCTTTCCCTCCAGCTCCCAGTAACCACCATTCTACTTTCTGTCTCTATGATTTTGACTACCCTATGTACCTCATATAAGTGGAATCATACAGTATTTGTCTTTGTGATTGCCTTAGTTCACTTGGCATAATGTCTTCCAGGGTCAGAAATGTTGTAGCTTGTTGCAGAATTTGCTTCCTTTTTAAGGCTGAATAATATTCATTGTGTATATATAACCACATTTTGTTTATCCATTCATCATCAGTGGACACTTGGGTTGCTTCTACACTTTAGCTATTATGAATAATGTTGCTATGAACATAGGTGTGCAAATATCTCTTTGAGGCCCTGCTTTTCCTTCTTTTGAGTATATACTCAGAAGCAGAATTGCTGGATCATATGGAAATTCTGTTTTTAATTTTTTGAGGAAGTGTCATACCATTTTCCACAATGGCTCTACCATTTTACATTCCCACCAATAGCATACAAGGGTTCTAGTTTCTCCATATCCTTGCCAACACTTATTTTCTTTTGTAATTAAAATTTTTTAATTGAGATATAGTTGACATACAATATTATATTACTTCCAGGAATATAATATAGTGATTAGTATTTTATGTCTTTCTGATAGTAGCCATCCTAATGGGTGTGATGTGGTATTTCATTATAATTTTGATTTGCATCTTTTCATGTGCTTACTAGCAATCTGTTTATCTTATTTTGGAGAAATAGCTATTCAAGCCCTTTGCCCATTTTTTAAAATTGGGTATTTGTTTTTTTGTTGTTAAGTTTTAGGAGTTCTCTATATATTCTGGATATTAGTAATCACTAGTTTTAATAGAGAGAAATTGCATGTGTAATGCCAGTTGTACAATTCGGAGGTGTGCAGAATCCAGAGCAATTAGTAACAAGACAGTCAACAAGAACAAGCAGTGGTGGAGCCACCTTTTGTTGCCAAAAGGACCTGAGATTATAAAATTTATCTTTTCCTGTACCACTAAGTAATAGTAGTGGTTGTGGGGAGCCTTCCCTCCCTGATTCAATCACCCCCCTTTAATATTTATTTGATCCCAGTTTCCCTAGAAGAAAATATTTTGGGGATTGATTGGTGTGGACCCCTTTCCTTAAGCCTTATCAAAAGAAATAGGTGAGTTTACTACTCCTTCATTTGAGATGGCCTTTGGAAGCCTGTATCAAACTCCCTCTGAAATCAGGGCAATAAATGTGAATTGTAAGTTGGCTGCAGAGAAACCACAGTGGAGTGTGGATCCCTGTGCATGTCTAGAGCAAAGTGTACTTTATATTTGCCAAGATAGTAGCTTCCAAGAAACATAGGCTAAAGGGTCCAGTTAAGGTTCAGCTGTTACTCTTGATGGTCATAGCACTTGGCAATTTTGAGCTGGTGGGCTCTGGGTGGGCCTTGCAATGTGGGTTTTCACCTAATAACTATAAAAGTACTGCCCAAACTACCCAATGTTTTTATACTGTAAACCTAATATAGACTGCATTATGGAGTTTCAGTATGTACCTAAGAATCACTGTGTATTTTGGAGTATTTCTAGCCACTCTACAAATATATGAATCAGATTAAAGAATAGTCAGTCAGACTTGAATTAAATATATATTCCCATATGGTGATTATCTCTTTTTCTTGGCTTGACATTGTTATAACAAGTTAAAATAATAGTAGATAAGTAGCTATTATAAATGAACCATTCATTAAAAGCAATAGTAAGCTATAGTTATCATTGATCTCAGTCTCTCACTTTATAAAAATGAATGTAGTGAATTGCTGTGGAGTTACCTACTTTAATAATAAATCTGTGTGTCAGGGCAGTGACCTGATGTTTTCTTTTACGTATAATTTATAGTCTATTGATTTAATCCTTTGAATATCTCACTCTATTGTTGCAATGTAAAACCATTTCTTAATTGAAAGGCAAAGGAAGCTTGGGATGAAACCACATGGCAGAACATTTTTATTGAAGATTTCTACTTGATCAATAGCCAAATAAATATAAGCTTCTTTTTAATGATAGTTTCAAGTTTAAAAGACCAAGAAAGAAGATGCTTTGATTCATCATCTGTTTGGGTAATTGATTTATAGATGTATTTAGATATTTAGATTTTTTTTCCATAGGGAGGGTAGGAAGGCTTATGGAGACATTTTAAGAAGTACTAGCTTCTTTTTTTAGTGAGTCATAAACAAGGATGTGGAAAATGAATTCAAGTAGTAGACAGTTTAATGTAACTGCATGCAACATTGATGTCGTACTCCTACATCTCTTCCTTTAACTTGTAGAAGACAAAGCCAGCACTTTATGCACCACCAGCCAATACCTGGCACACCTCCATTTGGCTATACATGCCAGGATACCAGGTCATACACCACCACTCTCTCACCTGAACAGAGCTGCTGGCTTCCTGTATTGCCAGTTTTAAAGTTCTGACAATTATTACCATAGCCCTGTCATACCTCTTGTCTATCTGAACAAATCTTGATTTTGGTGTCTAGCTCTTGAACATTTTTTTCACTTGTCTCAGGCAAAAGCATAATGAGTACCATCAAATATCATTGAGAAAAAGATGAGAAATAGCAAATAATATAAAAATTAAACACAGGATTTATTTTGCAGAAGGATTTTCTCTATTTTTCCACCTGCCTACTTATTTATCTGTTTATTTTTCTTTAGCTGTCACAGATCTTATTCAGGGAAGTTAAAAAAAAGTGACCATGCATCATTGTCATGTCACAAGTATAACTCAGTTTGGAAGGAAGCAATTTGAAGATGGCTATCCTATTACCATGCTTTATTTTTATTCACCTAATGCAGATAGCTGTAGAGAATATGGAGGAACAACTTAATACTTACCCCTTGAAGAGAAAGCAGTGATTTTTTTTATGGTGCTTGTAACTCAAGCCATCAGTTTTATCTGTGGTGGGTCTGTGTCAAAATCAGAGTAATTAAATGGAATGACAATTCTATTAAATATGTTCATACCACTGTATTGGTAATAAAGCATGTGTAAATTTACAAATATGGCTTGTCTTCTCTTTAACCATAGAGAATTGTGATAAATATTAAATTGTCCAGGCATAGGGCTCCAAAAGGGTATTTATCAGAATAAAAAACCCCAGGTGGATATTCTCAGGATTATATCTTTTAAAGCAATTACTCTTTTTCACTGCATATTTTTGACTGAATAATAATTACTTCTGCACGGAGAAAAGGCAGAATCAGCTAGTTTCAACTTGTTTTATTATAGCCCCCCCTTTTAAAAGTTGCAAGGTAGCATGGAACCATAACTGTTTATTCAGGTAAAAGTATATTTTTTCTTGTTCTTAGCTTTCAAAGGGTAACAGACTCTTTCAAACACAGCACACTGAGCTTTTAATACAGTCACTTTGGTGCTACAAAATACACCATAAGATGTATATGGATAGTGTGGTTAATTTCCTAAGCTATCACTAGGGATCATCAATATAACAGATAAAGGAGACTTGAAACCTAGCCCAAGCCATGAATTGACAGCCATCTTTAACCACCATGACCTAAGAATGACCCGGAGCTCTGCTGGATGCAGGAGTTAGATATGTCACAGAGCACAGGAATCAGATATCTAACAGGCCTGGAGGCCCCCACTGTGTGGCAACTGCAGAATCGCTTGCAAGGTCTGATATACACATACGTGACAAATGGTGATGCCAACTCCGTGTTCTTTTATTTTATATTTCAAAATAAAGTTGTGTTTTATGTTTATTTTAGTTGTTCCCTGCTTTGTATAGTTGTTAAGATTCATAAAATGACAGTTAACAAGTTTTTATATTAAGCCATTCTAATTTGACCATGTTTCAAATATTGGTATTGTGTATGTATATACATTTTACACATACACATCAAGAATTGATTCTATGGCCGTGCAAAATATATTCTAAAGTGCTTAAAGTCACTCATGGCATTTTAAAGTAAAATGTACCCTCTGTTTGTTTTTGGTAGCCCTTTATCCCTAAGTCTTCCTTACATTTTAAATTTCTTGCTTAAATCTTTATAACTTGGTCAGTAATGATAGTTTAGAGGAAGCACACGTACAGAGCTGCTGAATATGGATTTAGGTTTGATTGCCATGTTCCCTTGTTGCAGAAATGTTATGTGAAGCAGTTATTTAATTAAGCAGAGTTGTTAATAAGGGGCTGGACATTTGGAGGAGTTAAGCAACAGGAATGCAGATGAGCTCATTAGCTTTCAGTGACTAAAGTGGGGAGTTTTGAGTTTTTTTCTCTTTTGTAACACTTGTTTTTCTGGGTTTCTTATGAATGAAAAGTAAATACACTTACCTTAAAAAAAATTAATTGTACTACTAGCATATGCATAATGACTAATATGTTTACATATCAGTGAAAATGCAAATGGGTTGGTATCTGTATAATCTCCTCCAAGGGTAAGAAGCATGTAAAAAATTATTCACAAAAAATAATCAAAAAAGTCCTCTGTTCTTCTGAAGTGTCTTTGATTTTCAGTTTTTCAAAGAGTACTGCAGCTCAAAAGTAGATCCTGCATTTGGAATTTGCCAGTCACTTTGGAAGTTCCATTGGCAGCACTATAGGAATTGGGCTCCCAGGTCTTCTGGGGGTCTGAGATGCTGAGGCAGTGATAAACACAGAATACAGCTGGAGCTTCCACACTGACTCAGATGGGGGAAAAAAAAAGCCTTCAGCTTCCTACTTTCAATGCTGAAAAATGGTAAAGGTTTTGAATCAGATCTTCACAAATACCATATTTTAGCTGAACCACTTTCCCTCCAGGGCCATTACAGGATGCTAAGTTCAATTGCAGCATTTACTTTCAAGCCCATGCTTTTCCCAGGCTGGTTTCCTGGTTATTATTACTTGCTGTTTTTTTAATGAGAGAAACAGGTAGTAATCTGCATACTCTAGTTGGTAATGCTTTCTAATAATATTATGGTCTGGGTTTATACAATAGTTCTTCTCTGTAAAGTGTGGGGGATCTGTGGCTTAGGGAAGAGTATTGCCTCCCTGGCTCTGTGACAAATGAGGATTTTAATCTGATTCACAACCTTTTACAAAACAGTTCTCTTTTAACCAGACCACTGTGTTTGGTGACCTATTAAATTTATTAATGTTTCACTTTGGGCCTATGTGCCTACAATGGAGAAATGACAACAAATGAGTACCAGTGACCTCATTAACTTGGCTAACACTGCTAAATGGATGGTTTGGCGTTATAGAAGTTTGCCCATGGAAACCCTTCTACCTGAGGACAAAGATAGTAGGACAAAATCTTACTATTGGCTGCTGCAGAGATTTATATATTCTGCTGCTTTGTTCCTTTGCATACCTCCCAGTGCATTTTCTTTTATAAGTATTATCTTTTGTGTCCAAGTTCCACCTCCCTGTAAGAGGGATTCATTTTGGCTTGACTTGTTTATCATTATAATTCTGTAATGCTTTAGGAAGCAGAATGTTTCATGGCTCAATTTCATGAAGCAAAGACCATTCTAGCTCTGTTATGAAGAGATTTAAGTATAGGGAATTTTGTCCTTGTAAAAACTGGAGTTGTGAGCTCAATGTTGAGCCAGCAGGAGTGACTCCCAGAACAATACTACTGAACTTGCTTAAAGTTTTAGCTGCTACTTGACTAGGAAGGTAGGGAGTCATGAGGCTGCTGTGGACCTGTGGAATTCAAGAGCTCATTACAATAGCCTCACAAAGCTAGTGACTGGGCACTGGAACTCTGCTGCAGAAAAACCCAGTATCTTCCTTCCCTGGCCCTACTTGCCCAAAGCAAGAGAGAGAGTAGCAGGGTGATTACTTTCAGTTCCCTTCCGCCTTCCAGATCTCATGTGATTGCATCTACTTGGTGGGTCCTGATTCCAGAACTCTTGCTGCAAGGCAATGTAGGGAGGAAAAATGTTTTCTAACTTTCTAGTCTTTGCAGTACCAGAAGGTACCCTTGAAGGGAGTTGGAATGGGTGTTGGTTGCTAGTTCACCATTTCTATCTCACAGCCTAAAGAGGCACAAACATGTAACAGAATAGGAAATCGGTGGGTTCTCTTTCTCTTCCTGATGCCCTTTCATTTTCATTTAGACCAGTGAGGTTTATTTTCACTAAGGTAGTAAAAATAATGATGATTCTACAGTATTTTTCCTGTTTGTCTGAAATAGCATGGCATCTTCACAGCCCTTTCCCAGGTGTTGATTGAAGATGTAATAACCTGGGTCTCAGAGATTCTCCATCTTCTTTCGTCTTCGCTTCCAGCCAGTTGCTCCTGATTTCTCAATTGGCTCCCACTTGTTTTTGTCTCACTCTGTGCCCATTCCCCTCAAATTATTGTTTTGGTGGGGTTGTGTTGCTTGGCCTCAGCTTTTTGGAAGCTGTCTTTGGGATCTTTCTTGTTCTAGGCTCAGGAGCCAGAGGAAACCTTAGGTAAATGCCCACTCTATTGTTCTAACACCAGCCTGGGTGTGTCACTTGGATTCCCAGTCATTCCAGGAGGCAGTTGGGCCAATAACAGTTATGTTACTGAAATGCTCTTAAACTTTTTTATCATAAAAATTCTCAAACAGAGCTAGATATTTCAACTGAGCAAATGGAACATTTGGGGACCACATTTATTTCCCACTGCTGAGCTGCTCTGACCTTGCTGGAATTGGCCTTGCCAGTCACAGAATAGGCATGCAATATGAAGCCACATTCTCAGAACTCATTCATGTATTTTGATAAGTTAGAATTATGCTTTAAGTTTATGCATCTTCGTTTGGAGTGCAAACCTTACAAAGTGCTATGCTGTCATCTGACTCTACAGTGTGTTAATTATGAAAGGGAATTATTAAGCTATGTATCAGTTAGAACTGTTAAGGTAATTTATTGACTCACCCAGTTGAAAAGCAAGGACAGTCTTCAAGGGCAGCTGGTCAAGGCTCACACGATGTCATTAGAACCTGTCTTCCTTTTTTACCTCTAGTGGTTATATGGCTACCTTCTGCTGTAGTCAATTCATTGTCAGGCTATACATGATAGCTTCAAGTAACTGCAAAAACACATCAACCTAATACCAAATCCAGTGGGAAAGAGGGTTCATTTTTCCCCTGGAACAAACAGAAGTTCAAACCTGAACTTTCTTAGCCCGTATTGGCCTGACTTAGGCCATGTGCCCATCTAGGAACCAATCAGTGGCTGGAGGGATGAAATGCTAGAATTGACTTAGTCTTGGTCTTAAACTTCACTCCCAAATCCAGAGATAGAATAAACTTCTCCGTGGATTGAGAATAGGGCTGGAGTGGATCACTAAATGAAAATTTAGGAATTGTTATCACAGGAAACAGAGCCGATGTTAGAAGGCAAAAGCAACACATGTTGCTTTTACAAGTGGGAAGCAAGCTACTTTTACTAAGAAGGTACTGTGTTCTCAGAATCTTAGGAGATATAAAGTCAAGAATCATCCTGAAATTTCTGGCTGTGTTTCAGTGTTCTGGGCCACAGGTCTGATTGACTTTCTGAAAACACTTGCCCTCCCCACCCCCGAATAAAACAAATGAAATCAAAGCCAAGAGCCAGTCTTAAGGACATAAATCTAGAGTCATGCCAAGATGGACCATGATGGAATACACTCTACTGTTCTCAAGAATGATTCAGGACTCTGGGCACTGCATGTCTGGATTTCTGTTTTTAATTCAAAAATTGTTTTTTCAATAATGTAACACTTAATAAAAGTAAAAACATTCAAATATACACAAGTGTAGAGTGATGGTACAGTGGCCCCCATCTACCCACAACCCAAATTAAATTGCTATCTAGATTTTGTTATTTTCTTCATCTGTCATCTCCTTTCCCCACTTTGCTGAAATACTTTAAAGCAAATCCCAGATATCATGCCATTTTCCTCTATATACCTCAGTATCAAATGTTCTTTTTTAATAGCTTTTTTTGATTATTGCTATTTAATACAACTAGGAGTGATTCAGCTATAAGCCCAAATATTCTGGGGTGTTAGGAGCTTAAAGTCTTTTTTTCATAAAGCCAGAGAAGGCAAATACACCTCTGACTCAGTATCGGGCCTACAGAGTATTCACAATACTGAAAGATTGCAGCATTCCAAACAATAAGAAAGGAATGAAAAAGATAGGTGTGTTCTATGCCTACATGGACAGGACTTTGGCTGGCTTCCTGTTGAAGCAGTTTAGGACATTTGAAAGATACCACAGCTGCCAGTTTGGTGGATCTGATCATTTTAATAGTTGTCTTTTTCCTGGGGAATTAAGGTTTTCTCTTTGAAGTTTTAACATGATTATTTTCTTTTCTGGAAATTGATTATTTTAGAAAACTACTTATAAAATGAGTGTGAACTGCAAAGTTTATTAAAATGTTATTAAATGACATTTAATAACATTAAATCTTGGGTATCAATACAGACACCCCAATCTGGTTAGTGTGAGCCATTTTCTTTTCCCTTTCCCTCATTTTTAATTTTAATTTTTTAATATTTTAATATATAATTTATTTTGGTATCATTAATCTACAATTACATGTGCAATATTATGGTTATTTAACTACCCCTTCATCAGGTCCCCCCCACCAACCTCATTACAGTCACTGTCCTTCCGCATAGTGAGATGCTATAGAATCACTACTTGTCTTCTCTGAGTTGTACAGCCCTCCCCGTGCCCCCCCAACATTATGTCTGCTAATCGTAATGCCCCTTTTTCCCTCTTATCCCTCCCTTCCCACCCATTTCCCCAGTCCCTTTCCCTTTGGTAACTATTAGTCCGTTCTTGGGTTCTGTGAGTCTGCTGCTGTTTTGTTCCTTCAGTTTTTTTTCTTTGTTCTTATACTCCACATATGAGTGAAATCATTTGATACTTGTCTTTTTCGGCTTGGCTTATTTCACTGAGCATAATACCCTCTAGCTCCATCCATGTTGTTGCAAATGGTAGGATTTGTTTTCTTCTTATGGCTGAATAATATTCCATTGTGTATATGTACCACATCTTCTTTATCCATTCATATACTGATGGACACTTAGGTTGCTTCCATTTCTTGGCTATTGTAAATAGTGCTGCAATAAACATAGGGGTGCATCTGTCCTTTTCAAATTGGGCTGCTGCATTCTTAGGGTAAATTCCTAGGAGTGGAATTCCTGGGTCAAATGGTATTTCTATTTTGAGTTTTTTGAGGAACCTCCATACTGCATTCCACAATGGTTGAACTAATTTGCAGTCCCACCAGCAGTGTAGGAGGGTTCCCTTTTCTCTACATCCTTGCCAACATTTGTTGTTGTTTGTGTTTTGGATGTTGGCCATCCTCACTGGTGTGAGGTGATATCTCATTGTGGTTTTAATCTGCATTTCCCTGATGATTAGCGATGTGGAGCATCTTTTCATGTGCCTGTTGGCCATCTGAATTTCTTCTTTGGAGAAGTGTCTATTCATGTCCTCTGCCCATTTCTTAAATGGACTATTTGCTTTTTGTTTGTTAAGGTGTGTGAGTTCTTTATGTATTTTGGATGTCAACCCTTTATCAGATACGTCATTTATGAATATATTCTCCCATACTGTAGGATGTCTTTTTGTTCTACTGATGGTGTCCTTTGCTGTACAGAAGCTTTTCAGCTTGATATAGTCCCACTTGTTCATTTTTGCCTTTGTTTCTCTTGTCTGGGAAGATATGTTCATGAAGAAGTCACTCATGTTTATGTCCAGGAGATTTTTGCCTATGTTTTTTTCTAAGAGTTTCATGGTTTCATGACTTACATTCAGGTCTTTGATCCACCTTGAGGTTACCTTTGTGTATGGGGCTGGACAGTAGTCCAGTTTCATTCTCGTACATGTAGCTGTCCAGTTTTTCCAACACCAGCTGCTGAAGAGGCTGTCATCTCCCCATTGTATATCCAAGGCTCCTTTATCAAATATTAATTGACTGTATATGTTTGGGTTAATGTTTGGATTTTCTATTCTGTTCCACTGGTCTGTGGGTCTGTTTTGGTGCCAATACCAAATTGTCTTGATTACTGTGGCTTTGTAGTAGAGCTTGAAGTCAGGGAGCATAATTCCCCTTGTTTTATTCCTCCTGTCAGCTTTGCTTTGGCTATTCGGGGTCTTTTGTGGTTCCATATGAATTTTAGAATTATTTGTTCCAGTTCATTGAAGAAAGCTGTTGGTAGTTTGATAGGGATTGCGTTGAATCTGTAGATTGCTTTAGGTCGTATAACCATTTTGACAATATTTATTCTTCCTAGCCAAGAGCATGGGATGAATTTCCATTTGTTAGTGTCCTCTTTAATTTTTCTTAGGAGTGTCTTGTAGTTTTGAGAGTACAGGCCGTTCACTTCCTTTGTTAGGTTTATTCCTAGGCATTTTATTCTTTTTGATGCAATTGTGAATGGAATTGTTTTTCTGATTTCTCTTTCTGTTAGTTCATCATTAGTGTATAGGAAAGCAACAGATTTCTGTGTGTTAATTTTGTATCCTGCAACTTTGCTGAATTCAGATATTAGTTCTACCAGTTTTGGAATGGAGTCTTTAAGGTTTTTTTATGTACAGTATCATGTCATCTGCAAATAGTGACAATTTCACTTCTTTACCAATCTGGATGCCTTGTATGTCTTTGTTTTGTCTGATTGCCATCACTAGGACCTCCAGTACTATGTTGAATAACAATGGAGAGAGTGGGCATCCCTGGCTTGTTCCCGATCTTAGATGAAAAGCTTTCAGCTTCTCACCATTAAGTATGATGTTAGTTGTGGGTTTGTCATATATGGCCTTTATGATGTTGAGGTACTTTCCCTCTATACCCATTTTGTTGAGAGTTTTTATCATGAATGAATGCTGAATTTTGTCAAATGCTTTTTCAGCATCTATGGAGATGATCGTGTGGTTTTTGTTCTTCTTTTTGTTGATATGGTGGATGATGTTGATGGATTTTCGAATGTTGTACCATCCTTGCATCCCTGGGATGAATCCCACTTGATCATGGTGGATGATGCTCTTGATGTATTTTTGAATTCGGTTTGCTAATATTTTTTTTATTCTTTTTTTTAAATATAATTTATTTTATTATCATTAATTTACAATTACATGTGTAATATTACGATTATTAAACTACCCCTTCATCAGGTCCCCCCCACCAACCCCATTACAGTCACTGTCCATCAGTGTAGTGAGATGCTATAGAAACACTACTTGTCTTCTCTGAGTTGTACTGCCCTCCCCGTGCCCCCCCAACATTACAACATTACATTACATTAATCGTAATGCCCCTTTTTCCCTCTTATCCCTCCCTTCCCGCCCATTTTCCCCAGTCCCTTTCCCTTTGGTAACTATTAGTCCGTTCTTGGGTTCTGTGAGTCTGCTGCTGTTTTGTTCCTTCAGTTTTTTTCTTTGTTCTTATACTCCACATATGAGTGAAATCATTTGATACTTGTCTTTTTCGGCTTGGCTTATTTCACTGAGCATAATACCCTCTAGCTCCATCCATGTTGTTGCAAATGGTAGGATTTGTTTTCTTCTTATGGCTGAATAATATTCCATTGTGTATATGTACCACTCTTCTTTATCCATTCATCTACTGATGGACACTTAGGTTGCTTCCATTTCTTGGCTATTGTAAATAGTGCTGCAATAAACATAGGGGTGCATCTGTCCTTTTCAAATTGGGCTGCTGCATTCTTAGGGTAAATTCCTAGGAGTGGAATTCCTGGGTCAAATGGTATTTCTATTTTGAGTTTTTTGAGGAACCTCCATACTGCTTTCCACAATGGTTGAACTAATTTGCAGTCCCACCAGCAGTGTAGGAGGGTTCCCTTTTCTCCACATCCTCGCCAACATTTGTTGTTGTTTGTGTTTTGGATGTTGGCCATCCTCACTGGTGTGAGGTGATATCTCATTGTGGTTTTAATCTGCATTTCTCTGATGATTAGCGATGTGGAGCATCTTTTCATGTGCCTGTTAGGCCATCTGAATTTCTTCTTTGGAGAAGTGTCTATTCATGTCCTCTGCCCATTTCTTAATTGGATTATTTGCTTTCTGTTTGTTAAGGTGCATGAGTTCTTTATATATTTTGGATGTCAACCCTTTATCAGATACGTTTTTTATGAATATATTCTCCCATACTGTAGGATGTCTTTTTGTTCTACTGATGGTGTCCTTTGCTGTACAGAAGCTTTTCAGCTTGATATAGTCCCACTTGTTCATTTTTGCTTTTGTTTCCCTTGCCCGGGGAGATATGTTCATGAAGAAGTCACTCATGTTTATGTCCAAGAGATTTTTGCCTATGTTTTTTTCTAAGAGTTTTATGGTTTCATGACTTACATTCAGGTCTTTGATCCACCTTGAGTTTACCTTTGTGTATGGGGCTAGACAGTAGTCCAGTTTCATTCTCTTACATGTAGCTGTCCAGTTTTTCCAACACCAGCTGCTGAAGAGGCTGTCATCTCCCCATTGTATATCCAAGGCACTTTTATCAAATATTAATTGACTGTATATGTTTGGGTTAATGTTTGGATTTTCTATTCTGTTCCACTGGTCTGTGGGTCTGTTTTTGTGCCAATACCAAATTGTCTTGATTACTGTGGCTTTGTAGTAGAGCTTGAAGTCAGGGAGCGTAATTCCCCCTGTTTTATTCCTCCTTCTCAGGATTGCTTTGGCTATTCGGGGTCTTTTGTGGTTCCATATGAATTTTAGAATTATTTGTTCCAGTTCATTGAAGAAAGCTGTTGGTAGTTTGATAGGGATTGCATTGAATCTGTAGATTGCTTTAGGTAGTATAGCCATTTTGACAATATTTATTCTTCCTAGCCAAGAGCATGGGATGCATTTCCATTTGTTAGTGTCCTCTTTAATTTCTCTTAGGAGTGTCTTGTAGTTTTCAGAGTACAGGTCTTTCACTTCCTTCGTTAGGTTTATTCCTAGGTATTTTATTCTTTTTGATGCAATTGTGAATGGAATTGTTTTTCTGATTTCTCTTTCTGTTAGTTCATCATTAGTGTATAGGAAAGCAACAGATTTCTGTGTGTTAATTTTGTATCCTGCAACTTTGCTGAATTCAGATATTAGTTCTAGTAGTTTTGGAGTGGCGTCTTTAGGGTTTTTTATGTACAATATCATGTCATCTGCAAATAGTGACAATTTGACTTCTTCTTTACCAATCTGGATGCCTTGTATTTCTTTGTTTTGTCTGATTGCCATGGCTAGGACCTCCAGTACTATGTTGAATAACAGTGGAGAGAGTGGGCATCCCTGTCTTGTTCCCGATCTTAGATGAAAAGCTTTCAGCTTCTCGCCATTAAGTATGATGTTAGCTGTGGGTTTGTCATATACAGCCTTTATGATGTTGAGGTACTTGCCGTCTATACCCATTTTGTTGAGAGTTTTAATCAGGAATGGATGCTGAATTTTGTCAAATGCTTTTTCAGCATCTATGGAGATGATCATGTGGTTTTTGTTCTTCTTTTTGTTGATGTGGTGGATGATGTTGATGGATTTTCGAATGTTGTACCATCCTTGCATCCCTGGGATGAATCCCACTTGATCATGGTGTATGATCCTCTTGATGTATTTTTGAATTCGGTTTGCTAATATTTTGTTGAGTATTTTTGCATCTACGTTCATCAGGGATATTGGTCTGTAATTTTCTTTTTTGGTGAGGTCTTTGCCCGGTTTTGGTATTAGAGTGATGCTGGCTTCATAGAATGAGTTTGGAAGTATTCCCTCCTCTTCTATTTTTTGGAAAACTTTAAGGAGAATCGGTGTTATTTCTTCTCTATATGTCTGGTAGAATTCAGAGGTGAATCCATCAGGCCCAGGGGTTTTGTTCTTGGGTAGTTTTTTGATTACCAATTCTATTTCGTCACTGGTGATTGGTCTGTTTAGTTTTTCTGTTTCTTGCTTGGTCAGTCTTGGAAGGTTGTATTTTTCTAAGAAGTTGTTCATTTCTTCTATGTTTTCCAGCTTGTTAGCATATAGATTCTCATAATATTCTCTTATGATTCTTTGTATTTCTGTGGGGTCCGTCGTGATTTTTCCTTTCTCATTTCTGATTGTGTTTATGTGTGTAGATTCTCTTTTTCTCTTAATGAGTCTGGCTAGGGGTTTATCTATTTTGTTTATTTTTTCAAAGAACCAGCTCTTGGTTTTATTGATTTTTTCTATTGTTTTATTCTTCTCAATTTTATTTATTTCTTCTCTAATCTTTATTATGTCCCTCCTTCTGGTGACTTTGGGCCTCATTTGTTCTTCTTTTTCCAATTTCAGTAATTGTGTCTTTAGACTATTCATTTGGGAATGTTCTTCCTTCTTTAAATAGGCCTGCATTGCAATATACTTTCCTCTTAGAACTGCCTTTGCTGCGTCCCACAGGAGTTGTGGCTTTGTGTTGTTGTTTTCATTAGTCCCCATATATTCTTTGATTTCTGTTTTGATTTGCTCATTAACCCATTGATTAATTAGGAGAGTGTTGTTAAGTCTCCATGTATTTGTGAGCCTTTTTGATTTCTTTCTAAAATTTATTTCTAGTTTTATACCTTGGTGATCTGAGAAGTTGGTTGGTAGGATTTCAATATTTTTGAAATTACTGAGGTTCTTTTTGTGGCCTAGTATGTGGTCTATTCTGGAAAATGTTCCATGTGCACTTGAGAAGAATGTGTATCCTGTTGCTTTTGGGTGTAGAGTTCTGTAGATGTCTGTTAGGTCCATCTGTTCTAGTGTGTTGTTCAGTGCCTCTGTGTCTTTACTTATTTTCTGTCTGGTTGATCTGTCCTCTGGAGTGAGTGGTGTGTTGAAGTCTCCTAAGATGAATGCATTGCTGTCTATTTCCTCCTTTAATTCTGTTAGTATTTGTCTCACATATGCTGGCGCTCCTGTGTTGGATGCATATATATTTATAATGTTTATATCTTCTTGTTGGACTGACCCCTTTATCATTA
Organism: Smutsia gigantea; assembly: GCA_032199065.1. Lineage (NCBI taxonomy): Eukaryota > Metazoa > Chordata > Mammalia > Pholidota > Manidae > Smutsia > Smutsia gigantea. The sequence continues at coordinate 43,387 of JAVSCE010018700.1, read as the reverse complement.
TGTAATGTCCTTCTTTATCTTTTGCTACTTTCTTCGTTTTGAAGTCTATTTTGTCTGATACAAGTACTGCAACACCTGCTTTTTTCTCTTTGTTGTTTGCATGAAATATCTTTTTCCATCCCTTCACTTTTAGTCTGTGTATATCTTTGGATTTGAGGTGAGTTTCTTGTAGGCAGCATATAGATGGGTCTTGCTTTTTTATCCATTCTGTTACTCTGTGTCTTTTGATTGGTGCATTCAGTCCATTTACATTTAGGGTGATTATTGATAGGTATGTACTTATTGCCATTGCTGACTTTAGATTAGTGGTTACCAAGGGTTTAAGGGTTGCTTCTTTTCTATCTAACAATCTAACTTAACTTTCTTGTTAAGTTATTGTGAACACAGTCTGATGTTTCTTTATTTCTCTCCCTTCTTATTCCTCCTCCTCCATTCTTTCTATAATAGGTGTTTTATTCTTTGCCTTTAGTTAGTATTTGGATGGTCTGCTTTCTTTGCTATGATTTTATTTTCTCTGGTGACATCTTTTTAGCCTTAGGTGTGCCTCCATCTAGAGCAGTCCATTTAAGGTATCCTGTAGTGGTGGTTTATGAGAGGCAAACTCTCTCAACTCTCATTTGTCTGGAAATTGTTTAATCCCTCCATCATATTTAAATGATAATCGTGCTGTATACAATATTCTTGGTTCAAGGCCCTTCTGTTTCATAACGTTAAATATATCATGCCATTCTCTTCTGGCCTGTAAGGTTTCTGTTGAGAAGTCTGATGATAGTCTGATGGGTTTTCCTTTGTAGGTGATCTTTTTTCTCTCTCTAGCTGCCTTTAATACCCTGTCTTTATCTTTGATCTTTGCCATCTTAATTATTATGTGTCTTGGTGTTGTCTTCCTTGGGTCCCTTGTGTTGGGAGATCTATGAGCTTCTGTGGACTGCGAGACTACTTCCTTCCCCAGTGAGGGAAAGTTTTCAGCAATTATTTCTTCAAAGACACTTTCTATCCCTTTTTCTCTCTCTTCTTCCTCTGGTACTCCTATAATGCGAATATTGTTCCGTTTGGATTGGTCACACAGTTCTCTTAATATTCTTTCATTCCTAGAAATCCTTTTATCTCTCTCTGCCTCACCTGCTCTGTACTCCTGTTCTCTGTTTTCTATTCCATTAACAGTCTCTTGCATCTCATCCATTCTGCTGTTAAGCCCGTTGATCGCTTGTCTGATTTCTGCATTGTCTTTCCTCAGTTCCCTCACTTCCTCCCTCAGCTCTTGCACATTTCTCTGTAGGTCCATTAGCATGGTTATGACTTTTATTCTGAATTCTTTTTCAGGAAGACTGTGCATTTCCATCCCTTCAGACTCCCTCTCTGGGGTTGTCTGGTTGATTTTGGTCTGAACCATATTCCTCTGTCTTTTCATGGCTATAGAATTGGTCACTGATAGTTGCCACGTATGTCAGCTGGACTCTTTAAGACTTTAAAAAGAGAAAAAAAAAGGAAAAAAAAGAAGAAAGAAAGAAAGAAAAAAAGAAAAAAAGAAAGAAAAGAAAAAACAAAAACAAAACAAAAAACAAAACAAACAAACAAAAACAAATAAAATGCCCACCGGACGTAGATTCTGTGGGAATGCTGTAGATGGCGCTATTGCCCCACTATTCCACAGCTGTGACTGCGCCGCTCCGCAGGGCCCTTTATCGCTCTGGCTGGGGTGGGAACGAATAGGAGGCTGTTGATCTCAGTGAGAAGTGTAAGTATGGCTACGCTTCCTCAGTCCCCAGCTAAGGCGTCTGAAACTCCCCAGGACTCCCAGCTTGCTGGGCTGAGTGTGCTGGGGCGATCCGGCTCCTCCGCTGGGCTCCTGTCTCTTTAAGACTGCTGAAGAAAGCGCGCTCTTTTTTTTTTTCCTTCCCGGGAGCCGGCTGCAAGCACCCTGGCACGTTCCCGCTCAGATCCTGCCCCTCTGTCTCTCCAATCTCCGATACACCGTGCCATGTGTGTCAGTGCTCCCGGTGCAGATCACCAGGGCTGGTTATTTCGCAGGCCTCTACTTCCACTCCCTCCCGGCTCTGCATCCTCTCCTCCCGCTGGTACGCTGGGGTGGGGGAGTGCTCGGGTCCCGCCGGGTCGCAGCTCCGTATCTTACCCGCCTCGCGGGGTGCCGAGTCCTCTCGGGTGTAGCTGTATGCTGTGAGCTTTCCTGTGTATTCTGGTTTCTCTTTTAGTAATAGATGTATTTGCTGTGTTTTCGTAGATAAATATACTGTTGGGAGGAGATTTCTGCCGCCCTGCTCACGCCGCCATCTTCCCGGAAGTCCCCGGTAGTTGCATTTTTAACATGAATAGCTAAGCATGTAAAGTCAGTTTCTCTCATATGGTAACATATTTTCCAAGGGACCCATGTAAACAGCTTTCCATGTTATTGGGACAATACAATGTATTGTTCATCCATTTTTGGACATTGTGATAGGTATATTTGTATTTGAATCATATTTTGAATATCACATTGAATCATGTATTGTATATTGAATGATATTTAATAAACACTAGGGCAGTATGTTATTTAAGGATAATTTGTGAATCTTCTGATGAAAGAATGTTCTAATAGTGGACTATCTTATTATTTATAAAAATCAGAATTCATCCATGTTATTTATAAAATCATTCAATACTTTTTAAAAATACAACATATTTTTCTTACCATTTGTCAAAGAGCAGGTATGGTCAATTTGCAGTGCCGGGGACATGTCAGGGGAAATGCACAGTCTTCCTGAAAAAGAATTCAGAATAAAAGTCATAACCATGCTGATGGACCTACAGAGAAATGTGCAAGAGCTGAGGGAGGATGTGAGGGAACTGAGGAAAGACAATGCAGAAATCAGACAAGCGATCACTCCATTTTGTAGTATTTTTCAAAGGACATTTTTAAAAAACAAAGACATCAAAGGATAGCTTTCAAATCCTTGATGTAATAAATAATGGCAATGTTTTTGCATTTGTTCCTTAAAATCTCTTCATGAAGCCATGAAGTCCCTGACATGTCCCCGGCACTGCAAATTGACCATACCTGCTCTTCTCTAGGTATTTCCAGTTAGAAAGTCATTTAAAGCAGGGAAACAGGTTGCTCCTCCCAAGCCAGGTCTTAGTTACTCCTAAGTGGTTAATTTGCTGTCACACAGCTGACCTTCAGTACTGGTGAGATGTCACATGGGTTATCGCCTTTCCAGCTCTAGGATTAGACGAGTCTTCTTCAGAGTGAAAGTCAGAATTCTGTGAGTCAGACTGCAAAACCCTGAGAGCCACTGCTAGGAAAGGAGTATGCATCAAAGCAACGCCCACAACAGATGAGAATGAATGCCTGGGGGTAATTAGCAATCTCTGCTGCATTCACTCTGCTTTCATGGATAAGAAAACTGAGGCCTGGACACTATAAGGCCTCATTTCAATAGTCATAACTACTTAATGCCAACTGGAGCCACAGAGCCTGCGATTCTTCATGCTGTTCACATGTACTTGTTTTGCAGTCCCCTAACTGAGCACCTTCCATGAACCAAATGCATGTCAGGCACCCCTGCGGAGTAAAGAGAGGCCAGTTGTGAGAAGTTTCACAGCTCAGTGGGGCTGACGGCCAGGAGCCCTGTGGTAGATGAGCTCTGCTGTATCTGCTGCTCCTCTTACTGTGGTTTTCCCTCTAAATTCAGACCCTTTCTTAGACTCGGAACAACTCCATTTGGAAACATCCCATCTGGTTACCAAGAGACTATGTATTATCCCAAAATGTGCCTCCCTTTATTTTCACAGGAGACGATAGTGACTCGAGGAGCCGAGGCATTGGGCTGCCCTTCTCCGGTGGTGACGAGTTTGCATGAAGACACTGACACTAATTCTGTCCATCTTTTAACTAAGGATGCCTTCCAAATAGCAGAAACTCCACAAATATTGACAAATTGACTCGGTTTGGAGCACAATCTGGACTTTGAAGTGGAAAAGACCTAAGATGACAATGGGGTAAGGAGACAAGGAGCTACTTAAAGCGACTGTAGAGTGGCTGGCAGCTGCTTCATTCCTTTTGTTTGATCTCATTCCTCCTCTGGGCGAGGCCAACACTGCGCACATACTCAGTCACATTCCTGCCTCACTGTAGAAACACCACCGTTGTTTTTCTTTCTCCTTTTATCCCTCTTTTAATCTACACTTTCCTGCTATATATTTGAACACTTATAAGCCTTCTTAAATGCTTTCTGGAACAAGGCAAAAACATAAATTAATCAATAGATAAAAGACTCATCTACAATTGTGGTCGTCTTTCTCTATCTTCTCTCTCTCAGGTCATTCCTCTGGATTCTGCCTTCTGCATTCACCTTGTCATCAGTCTGTCATACGCCACCAGATTCTTCCCTAAAGCGTCTCCTTACCCTCCTCGCTGGCTCAACCCCAGGCCCCAGAGGCCATCTCCTCCTCTTCAAGCTCTCTCCTCAGTTTCCATGATGATTCCTGGTTGTCCTCTCAGCTCTTCAGCTGCTTGTTTGGAGACCCATTTCTAGTTCTTTTTTCCCACCCCATTTGCTAATCATGGCATAATTCTGAGTTTCAGTTCCTGGCATTCATGTTCTTCCATGTCAAGAAGAGCTCATTCACTGCCAGTGACTTAAGACCCCTTGAGGACAAGGACCATATATTTTTTAATATTACAGAAGGCACTGCACATAGTTGGAGCTCAGTGTGCACCACTGATTTAATCTGATAACACAGGACTTCTAGAAGTGGTAGTCTGTAGTGTCCCCCTAGAGAATTTAGAAAAGAATTTTAAGAAAAAAATCAAGAGGTTACAGAATATATAAAATTTTATTTCCCTATGAAGTCTATTGTCTCATAAAACTATGAAATTAAAATGGACAAGAATTGGATTGAAGTCTGTTATGCCCAGAGTGAACTTCATTACATCTTACAGATGGTTTGTTTTCTGTTGTGTATTTTCTAAAGCATATCTTGAATCCTTTGCCTCTTCTCATCCTCGCTTCCACTGTGACACATGCTGCTTGTCACCCAGAGGAACACAAAGCCCTCCTGTGTGGTCACCCTGCTGTGTGTTCTCTATTCCCCTCCTGTGCGTTCTCTGCACAGCAGCCAGAGGTTTTTTTTAGAGCTGCAATCTGGGTATGTTGCTCCCCATACCCTTCCATGGCTTCCTGTTGCTCTGGGGATAAGTTTCTATCCTTTTGTGTGATCAGCAAGGCCCTGCATTTCTCAGCCGTTCTCTGTTCCTAGGATGCTCCAAACTCCTGGCCCCAGTGCCTTCACCTAGAGCTGTTCTCTCTGCCTGGGATGCTCTGAACTTGCCCTGAAGGGCCTGGCTTCCTTACAGAGACCTGCCCTGACTTACATTGGTTCAGAAATGCTGATTAGCCCTTGTCATTCCTTACTATGCTTTCACCCCATAGGGTATGACAGCAGGAATGAAACAACTTCTTGGATATTTATTTGCCTAATATCTGCTTTCCCCTGCTGGACAGGACTTTCCAAAAGCACGTGCCTCTGCTGTTCACCATTTTAGCCACAGCAACTAACTTGCATAGAGTAGGTGCCCCACACATGTTTGTTGAGTGTATGAATAAACATAAATTGTGAAAGAATCAGAACTTGCTGTCTGGTATCCCAATAAAGCCCTTGAGTTTAGAAAGATGTTTAAGGCATTGCTGGAGCTGGAAATAAAAGAAGTGGGCTGAGTTGGGGGCGATGTGGTGAAGGGATACTTGAAACAAGTTCCACAGTCCCTAGGGAGCTGATTGGAATGTGAGTTTAATGAAGATTCATGTGAATGTTGAGTAGAGTGGCCCAAAACCCGAGCCAGAAGTCTTTTCCTCAGCAGGGGAAAACAAAGACCTATCCAGTCTTCCCCACCTGCTAAGCCTGCACATAGATGCCTTGGCCAGTTTCTACATTCTATTTTGCACATGGTAGAAAAATCTGTGATTAACTTCTAGAGATTCTGCTAGCCTGAAGCCAATACACTAAGTAAGTCACAAGTCATGATTCCTTTTAAAAATAATTACACATTGAATTTCACCTCACCTTTGCTTCACTTATTTTGGAACGTTAATGTGTTTCTTAGCATTTCAGTATAAATTAAGAGCTTTGGGAAATGAAAAGCAGCATGTATGGTTTGAGAAATCCAGAAATAAACCAGAAGAAACTGAGGATCCGTGTAATTCTCAAGTTGGTGTTTGTTTGCAGTCCTGGAGCTGGCTTCACTGCATCTGACATGTGGTGACACTGACTTAGTTATTTCTGCATATATTAGCCCTGACGAAACACTGATGTGAAGTCTCTAGATCTCAGTTATTTGTTTTATTGAAAAGATACAAGATTTTTAATTTTGAGAGAGTGAATTTTGATGAAACTTATCAGAAACAGAATGTACCCAAAGATGTATGTAATCACTCATTCAAAAAGGGTTTTCTGGCTTCCTACAATAGGTAGGGGTGTGGAGTTGGGAGTTAGGTGCAAGAAAGAACAGAAAAAGACTCAAACACATTTCCTGCTTTAAAAGTACTAAGCATCTACTATTAACAACATAAGTCAACACTTTAAAAAGTATAGTTTAAGGAGGAAAGTTGTTAAGTGTTTCTATAGAGGGACAAGGCGATTTCATGTATTCTACATGTTTTATGTATCTTCTATATGTATCTAGATGAGCGATTCTTTCTAAATAGCACTGTATTGAAAGATTCTGCAAAGATGTAAGATTTGAAACTGGCCATAAAAGACAGTAGGCTTTCTTTTCTTTTGCTTATTTAATTAGCTATTATAGTAAAATAATTATTTTATTTATTACAAAGAGATAAATATATGTGGACAGTGTCGATGAGGGAAAAGGATCAAATAAAAACTTAATAATATCACTACATAGAGATAATCACTATTAGCAGATTTTTCTCTGTGTGTATTTTTGTTGTAAAATTAGAGTCACACACAGTATAATGCTGTATCCTGCTTTTCTCATTTAACAATTTATCATGACCATCTCTCTGTCTGCTTGTCAGTCAATGCTTGGGTATGTTTTTCACTGGGCAGTGAATGGGAGGGAAATGCCTAAGTCTGAGTTGCAGAGCCTCAGAGCACAGCTCTAAGCTAAGATAAATAAAGTCTAGGCCAGGAATTCCTGCTGAGTGTGCAGTTCCAACCCGGCCATTTCTCTTCTTGGCATCAGACAGTGCCAGCTACACTTCAAAACCACACCAAAACCTGGCATCCTACCGTTGTGATTCATAATCTGATGTAGACAATCAGTACAATCAGCCTGGGTGCTCCTGAGATGCTTGAGAAGCAGAAGGTCAGAAGCAGAAGGTGGAGCAAAGCATCTACCTGAGGGAGCCACCGTGGTCACCAAGGGGAGTGTCCAGCCTTTAGATTCGCTGCCAACTGGAGCAAATGGGGTGTGTGGGCAGATGTATTTTTATTCAGAGCAGCGCTGCCAATTAAATGGTAAAGGCCTGTAATTTTCTGGATGTTTATAATCTAAGTGGGTGTGCTCAGCGTGAGGCCTGGTGAGAAGCTTCACATTCTGCTTGAAAACAGGCTACCCCCAGGGCCAAGGTGCTCAAGCCGATAGCTTTTCTCTGAAACAGAATCATTTTTCAGGTGCCCAGCATGAGTGTGACGATGATTCAGAATGTCTGATCTTCAGTGCAGGAAGTTAGTGTTTGCCCGCAAAGCAGTACTCCAAGAGAGAAAGGTGAAGAGCTAAAGTTCGGGATATTACCATGAAGTTTTGGACTTACTCATGCCTCACAAAGACTAGTAGCATCCTGAAAATAAATGTCCTGTGGCCAGACTGGAGGTATGCAGTGAGCTACCCATGGTTCTATTATTTATCTGCTTATACACACACACACACACGCACACACACACACACACACATTGATTTATTAGAAATCTTATTACCATTAGTTAGCAACAAAGCAAATTCCACTAATGACAAAGAAAGAGGCTTCAAACCTGCCTTATGCATGGGGGCAGGAGGGTGCCAGAACATGGCTCCAGGCCACACTTGGTCCAGCTAAAGAAAGCACACAGCATAGAAACTCAAGAGTGCAGGACTGAATGAAACAGGGCAAGCCCCAGAAGTTACTTCCACATTTTCCATATGTCCATAGAAGTTATGCAGTGCAGCACTGTCCTGAGAATTTATAATGGCAGGATTGGTTGTTTCCACAGTGAAAGAGCCCTGGGTGAGATCCCTTTGACTTATAAAGTATAGACATCATAGACAAAGGTAATCAAAGCAACAGTCCATACCTCATCCTGTAGTTGCCACTCAGAAAAAGGAGAGTTTATCTTACAGCCCTCATAAGTTGTCGAGCCAACCATTGCTTCTATACATGTGCTCTTTGCCCCATCTTCCTGGAATGGGCCAGAATGGGCCCATTCTGCCTCGCCGGTTGTGGAGTCGCTATTGGTCATTATTCCTTCAAAGAAGTATTGGTTCCTTCTCTTTGTTCCCTCCATTCTGCCTCCCACCTTACTTTCATTTGTTTTCCTCAGGCCCACTGGGTGTGACAATCTTTACTAAAGTCCTCCTGGCCAGCCTTTAAGAAGTCAGTCACATGTTTGTAAGTGAAATGTCCACGGTAGTCCAGAAAGCAGGTTCCAAGGAGTGAACTGTGCAAATCCACAAGGGTACAGATTGTGGCTTTGATAATAATGAGCTATGTGAATTTGGATAAATTACTTAATCTTTCTGTGCCATAGTTTCTCCCCTAAAAAAGGAGGGGGGAATAATATCTACCTCCTAGGGTTGCTGTGAGCATTAAAAGACATAATAACTCATAAAATATGCAGAGGTGTTCCTGCCATTTGTTGGCACTTTGTCAATATTAACATTTATTTATTATCATTTTAAAGTTATTGTTACTATTAGAGAATTGGAGTGGAGGGCTCTTGAACCAATTTGGAAATAAATTTCAGAATCTTTCAGCCATTTATAATCTTTGTTGCTCTCAAAATTCAGCGACTATACAGAAACTCTTCTATCCTCTTTTTCTAGCCATTTCCTCCTCACCATTCATAGATGCTGAGTGCCTAGAAATCAGAAAGGAAGTCTTTGCTCTGGATATCAACTAAAATTAATTTCCACTTTAGGTTCCTTGCCAAATCCTGAGGCTGGAGGGACAAGCGGACATTGCAGGACTTGAGATCTGTAATTAGGGGACAGAGTGTGGTAGGGAGTGAACACCAAGCAAAGAACTAGCGGGGAGAGGGTGGAGGGCTCCCTGTGGCCTTCTCCTTTATGTCCAGAGGGCAGATTCAAATGAACACCTAAGAGTGGAGATATTGCAAGAGGTGTAGTTGCCCATTTTGGTTGTTAGGAACTTGAGGTTTTATTGTGACACTGGCTGTGACATCTAAAAGTTTTGCCGGATGATAGAAACTACCAAATCTTCCACGTTCATTTTTATGGGGAATTTTGCTAAATGTTGTTCCTGAGACCTCATGTCTGGACACACCTATGTTTTGAGTCAAGAAAATGATCCTTCTACTATGACTAAGAGGCCCCAAAACATTATATTAAAATTTGATCAGCATATCACATATTATTCCACAAGCTGAAACAGACCCAGGGGCTCATGTGGCCTTCTTGAGCTGTTTCATCCTAGACAAGCCAAAGGGAATTTGAGTCAGGCACAGGGTTGTAAAGTTAAACAGGTTTTTAATGCTCACCAGAATCTGCAAACCTCTAAGGAGTGCAAAAATGTCTTACTAAAAGATTTCCAGTCTAATCCAAAATACCAAACATTGAAATATGTGCATGGTAGATTTTTAATAGTCTGGCACAGTAATTACCAGTATTGCCTCTGAAGGAGACTTCCTAGGTTCGATACTGGCTCCACTACTTATCTGTGTGGCCCTGAGCTAATTACCTGATTTTGCTAGACTGGTTTCCTCATCTATCAAATGGGTACAAGAGTAGCTACCTCCTTGGGTTATGGAAGAAGTAAAGGAAGTAATTGTTGTAAAGCTCTTAGAACAGCACTTGGCTCATAGTAATCCCATAGTTAATGTGAGCTATGAATGTAACTAATTTATAAGTGTCTGGTCAGCCATCTATTTAAAATCACCAGCATATCTAAATGTAAATGCTGAAGAAATAATACATTTTTAAAACATTTTTCATTGCATAATTAATATAGGATCAATGAAAACATTTACAATAGTGGTTTTATTTTTTGAATATACATAGATATACCATAAAGAAATAATTTTTAAAGTATAGGCTTAGTAAAAGAACTTTATCAAGGTAAAAGTACCATAAGATTTTCTCTTCTGTCCTTTGATGAAGAGGAAGAGGAAGTTGAGTCTCAACTATGCGTGAATGTACAAAGCTCTGGAATGTTCTCTTTGGCCTATTGAATGCTCTACCAAGTGAGCACCAAACATCAGTTAATATTCTTCAGTTGTAGGCATGGATGGCCCAAATCTACCAGCTTACCTCAGGGCTTTGTCTGCATTTCCATCCTTTACTTAGAGCCAGAGATCTTAATATGAAACTACAAGTCTCTCCTCCTCTCACTCTAGTCTTTAGCCCACAGTTTTAATGATCATCTCTGGAGCACTCACATATTTCTAGCTTTAGCGAAGACTTTCCAAGCTCTGGACTATCTCCAACTTAATATGTCCTCTTGGATACCCAAAGAAACCTCCAAACCAACATCTCTAAAACCTGACTTATCATCTTTCCTCTCAAACCTGACCCACTTCCAAGGGCCCCTATTTTAATTGAATGACATCACATCATCCAAGCCAACTCTTCATTAAGTTTCATTGGTTTTACTTCTTAAATTGCAATTGGTGCATCTACTTCTGCATGCATCTACTCCAATCCTCACTACCAGGACTCAAGTTCAAACTACCGACATTGCTTGACCTGACTACTGTCTTTTAGCTGTGTTTCCTGAATCCAGTTTGGGCCCTCATCCAATCCATTCTCCACACTGAAGCCAGAGTAATCTTTTCAAGTCTGATTAAGTCACCTCCCTGCTTAAAATATTAAAATCAATTTTTATTATTTTTAGAATAAAGATAACTTCTGACTTCTTCAGCCTCCAAGATCCTGCATAATCTGACTCCTCCCTTCCTTTCCTGTTTCATCTTAAAATCTATTTCACTTAGTGTCTCCTCTTTTGTCCCTCAATCCTCCCTCCTGTCCTTTACCTTTTTCATGCTCCCTCTCACCACAGTCTTTGCACGTATTGCCTTGAATGATCTTCTGTACCTTCTCAGCCTAATCAATACCTACTTTTCTTCTCAATTCAAGCATCCCTTCTTCAAGGAAGCCTCTCCTAATCTCCCCAACATGGTTGACTTCTTCTAGTAAAGGGTCTCATAACACTCAATACTTCTCCTATAGTACTTTATTAACGCATTCATTCAACAAATTTTTACTGAGTACCTACCATGTGTGAGGTTCTGTTCTAGGTACTAGGGATATTGGACAGAACAAAGCCTCTCTTAAGGAGCTGCCATTTTAGGATGATATTTAAATATAAATCTTATAAAGTGATAAGAACTCTGAAAACAAATAAAGCAGGGAAGTGGGAACAGAGATGGAGGAGGGAGCAGATTTGTAGTTTCCCAGTGGTTATGTGGCAATTTGGTTAATGCTTGTCATCCTCACTAGATCTGCTCACCTTTTACCTTCAGCATCTAGCAAATGTATATGAGATCGTATCTATCTCATAATAGATGCTCAATAAAAATGATAATAATTCTCATTCCAACTAACAGCAATTTGTTAGGATGGAATGCAACACTATTGGATTGATTTATGTGAGTTGATATTAATAATTTTTAATGTGATATTTGAAAATGGATACCATTTCTCACTTCAAAGCAATTTAACTTTTTAAATCCCTATGTTTGAATATGGTACCGACATTTTCTTGGGAAGTTTCAGGTACTGAATACTTTGAGTTTCCTTCCTTCTTAGATGAAAAATGAATCCTGAAAACATCCTACCCTTTCTTAACTTTGATGTTGGTAAACGATTTTCAAGTTGAAAATCAAAAAAGCAATTAAATTAGTGAATTCTGCTGTGACCAAACAAATCAGTTAAAATGTAGACCCGCTGCATAATTGGGTCTGTGCTTTTGGAAAGACCATAACTCTCCCCAAAGGATGGACATGGCTCTGAAGCCCATGTATATGCTTTAGTTTGAACTTTTTAAGCTGTTTCTAGGAAGCAAGAATAGCTACAGTTCCAAGAGACTTACTTTTCTTTTCTGTAGATAGTCAGCATTTTTTAAAGACAGAAGGTTCACCTGCTAGCCTTTCTGGGTAAGGGAAAGCACCACTCTGATATTTCTGCTTCATTTCTCAGAATGAAGGCTAAAAACCTAAAATGAAGCAATGATAGTGGGATGCTGAGGAAAAAATGAATACAAACAGGATTTTTAAAAAGTGACATTTAATTTTAAAAGCAGCAAATCCATCTGCAGTAACTATTCTAAGTCATTTCGTGAGTTTATATTACAGCATGTTTTCTTTTGGTTTTCACATTTTCTACTAAGAAAACGCTTGAAAAAGGATTTCCTCCAGAAAATGAAGAGAAGGAAGCTCCAGGAAGGCAGAAAATTGTGCTGAAAGCAGAATTCTAGTGGGATGGCTATAAGGGTGGATATAGGGTGAAGACACATAATTTATGACCATTTGGTAGGAAAGGCAAAATAAACAAAAGTGCAATGAGTTTTGCTTTGAAAAGTCTTCCAAGAACAGATCTTCCCGTCATGTAGCAGTACCAGTTAAACCACAGAGCTCTACTGACATCTAGTGCTCAAAAATACAATGATCTTCAATGAAGCAGAATACTCCCTATTGTCACATGCACTAAAAAGTAAAATATCTATGTTTCAGTATAGATAGAGGAAACCATAGCAATTAAAGTCCTTCAGTGAAGGGCTTTCTTATATAACATCTCATTTGAGTCTCTCTACAATGACCCTGTGAGCAAAGCAGAGAAATTATTATCGATCTCATTTTACAGATGGGGAAACTGAGGCTTGGAGAAAGAGACATTTAGTGAATTTACCAAGATGACATGCTTAGTAAGAGACAGAACCAGGACAAAACAAAAGGTTTCTTTCAGCTTAAGCTGCTCTCTTCTACAAATCTCTCTCTTCCCAGCTTCAGAGGACACAGAAGAATGTCCTCCAAAGGTAGATAAGATGGGCGTTCCTCACTGGGAGGGGATGAATAAAGGAATCATCATCTAGAGGAATAATGATGAACTTCATAAGAGCATTGTCACTATTGAAAAGGTCATTATTTATGCCCTCATATTTTTTTTAAAACATAATCTCAACTTCTTTCACTTAAAGAACAAGCAGGGACAGAAGACATTTCGTCTTCATCTGACCTATCATCAACATTAGACTTTATGAAGAAAAATTAAAGATTTTTTAATAGCTCATCATGAAATCTGGTCATTTTGTTTTGAGCTGGTTAGGGAAAATGTCCTAAAGAATATTCCAGAAAATTTTCAATGAGATGAGGATGGTATTTAGAGCTTAAGGATTTTCCCAGGTATGCAGTTTTAAAATTTGACCCACTAAGATATGTTTTCATTGGAATCCTAAAATCAAGAAATGCTTTTATTCAGGTTAGTTGCAGAAGCAATATAATTATCTGCTCAACCAGAAAATTGCTATAATTTACTTAAATTCCCATGAAGCTCAGAATTTCATTTTCATATGTTTCCTTTGACATAGAAAATGAAAATATTGGAAGCTGCTGAGAGATTTATTAAGACATCTTTATCTGAGCAAAAAACAATTGGAAATTGGTTTTCTACCAATTTTGTCTATTCTTAGAATTTGTGTTTGGTGCCTATAGCAAAGGAATGGTTTGACAGTTGCTGCGTTAATTTCAACAATGTAAAAGCCAACCCAGGTATTCTACCTTAAACGGCCGCCTGGCTTGTTTGTTGTCTACATTGACTGAATTAGTCAAATATACTACACTTCTTCTGAAAGGCTGTACTATAGTCAAAAGCCTAGAAATAGAAATAGGGAAGAAGTTATGAAAACCTGGCATGAGCTGTTGGTCTCAAGAAACAAATGAAAGTTGATATAGTCAAGGAAATACATAAAAGCAGTTGCAAATTTAAATATCATTTGGAGTCAGACAGGTGACACGGAGTAGTGGTGGCTGAGGTGAAACCCAGGGGTGGTAAAGAATGTGACAAACTGGACAGCCCAGGCCCTGTTCTATCATCAACTACCCACCTCCAGTCAGGTTCACAAGGGAAGAATGAGGGAAGAAGTCAGGAATCTGGAATTTTGATTGAAATTTCTTATCTTTTAAAAATATTGGCTATTAATTCTACCTAAAAACTCTGAAAGGGCTGAAATAAAAATGTTTATGGATTGCATTCAATGCACGGGTCACCAGTTCATTGATATCTGACATACAACTAACACCCCAGAGCTCCCCTGCAAGATTAGGCTGATGGTCCCTTCAGCTGGACTCTATCTCCGTGGGACTCTTGTTTGGCTTCCTCCTCTTCCTTTCTGCATCCCTGTTCCCTCTTGGTCCCTTCTTGGAACAAGCACTTCCTTAATAAACCACTTGCACACAAATCCTCATCTCAGAATACTGCTGAATCCAAGCTAAGACTACCAGCCTCCACTGTACCTTCATTTCCTCTTCCTTAATAGGAGCACAATAATATCAGTTCCCGCACAGGGTGGTTGTGATGATTCAGTGAATTATTCTGAATAAAGAGCTTTGAACAATTTCTGGCCATCACTGTGTAAGTGCTGGCTAAAATTATTCTCTCATGGTAAGAGGATGAAAATAAAAATAAAACCATCCCATTTCTCATCCAAGGTCTATTTTCTGGTGAAGCACATACTGAGTCCAACTTTGGAGAGATATATATTAGAAGTTAATAGTATATCTTCTTGTTCTCCAAGAACCACACACAACCACACAACATGCCTCTGGGACGAAGCAGGACCCCCAAAACAAACCCGACCTAAACTCAGTGGTGGTGTGTGTATAGGTGGCAAAACCACAAGACCGTGGCATGGGACATCGCAGACACCTCTGACATCCTAACGAAGCATCACAGTTGATTCAGCTGTAGCCCATCTGTCAAATGAACAGGCCGTAGTAAGCTCAACTCCCATGGCCCATTTATTTCTTCTGTATTAACACGACCAAAGCTCCCTGTCTTTCCTGCAGAAACAGGCACGGCTTTCCAAATTTCTCCATTGTTGTCAACAGTGCCATCATCTTTCTAATCCCTCAAGATTATAAGCTTATGATAGTTTATTTTCAATTTCATCCCCCAAACCAATCTATCATCATGCTTTGCCTATTGTTTTTTCATGAGGCACAACAAATCTTTTCATTTCTGAAGCTGCCACTGTAATTAATACAGGTCTTGAGTATGTCATGTTTGGGGATTCCCACTGCTGACTTGTGTTCATATTTTCCAATCTTTTCTGTCCTCAGGTCATTGTCCATGTAGCTGGTAGAGTACTCTTCAACACTTTTCATGATTTCCCTCTAGAGCCAAAGAGCGTATGTAACCTCTTGTGTAACTTGCTCAAATAACATGCAAGTATGTAGTGCCGACTATATGCCAGGGACTGTTCTAAGTGACAGATAAAGTCAACTCTCTGAGATAGGTGCTGTGATTGCCCCAGTTTTATAGAAGAGGAAAGTCAGAGGTAAATAACTTGCCTTCGATAATAAAGCTGGTGTCAGAGCCAGGACTCAAAGCCACATGGTCAGGCTCCAGGGTCTGAACACTTACTGTGCAGACTTACAACACTACAACACTAAATACTACATAACACCACCTCTTGAACAATGTTGGACGTCACCATCATCAACCTTTACCATTATCTCCTCCCAAACCCTCCATTCCAAGTTATTCCCACTTCTGAGTTTCTTTGTGTCATTTTGTGGGCAAAATAGGCCAAGAAACATTCTGTAAATGGTGAAAAGATAGCTTGTTTGGGAAATCTGAACAGCGACATTACCACACCAGGGGCTGGGTAAGTGATCTCATTGTAAAGGATCAGAATATAACTATAGGCTGATCTGCTTGTGAATGCTCAAACCAGTGAGCAGATCTATAACTGGGTTGCAAAATGTTAATAATCCCAGGTTTTACAGCCTCCCACTTTGAGAAATGTTCTTAGGGAACTTGACCAGAGGCTATTTTATGGCACCACTAAATCCTTTTCTCCACAGACTAGGAACCAACTTCAGAAAGAGTCTATGTGTAACTTTGTTACTCTTAGGAGTCCTCAAACCTCCAAGACCCTTCCTTAACATCTGGACAGGGGATTATTTCTCTTTGCTTCAGAGTATTAATTCCAAATTTCCAATGCTATCTCTCATATTTTTCCAGGATGCTTAAGGGGTCCTCATGCCTAATGTCCCAATGACCCTATGACTGTGTAGAATAGAACGTACTATGACTCCACTACACTTGAATTCTTACTTCTTAATTATAATGATTTTGAGGATTATAAGTAACTCTTCCATTATTACAACATTCATATTGATGTACATTTTATATTCAGAAGGCCTGTACAAATTCTTATTTATCTTCAAACATGCAGGCTGTGGTATTGGATCTTTAGGACTTTGCCAATTCTTGCCATAATTCCATCTCAATTAATTCTGAAAGTAATTGCTTAAATGTTTGTTAACATGTTCCTTAGAAACACATTAATATTTGCTTAATCTTTTAACTAAAATAGAATTACAAGGAGTAGTTTCAATAAACAATTACTGGATGAAGTGCTAAAAATCGACACAATATAAGATGTTCCAAAAGTTTTCAATATAATTCTTACACTGAAGAAAATAAATGAAAGACTTCAAAAATATGTGGTTTAGTCACCATTTGGAATAGCTTAATAGAGTAAATACTAAAACAATACTATAGAATACATTTTTTTACATTTTTTCAAGCTAACTCAAATATATAACCATGTAGTGGGAGCAGATTGTGGTTATCTGGTTGGAGGAAAACAACCTTTTAAATTACTGTTTTCATTTTGGTCCCAAAGGTAGGTGACAAAATGGTTAGACATTAATTCCCTTTAAATTTTCTCTTGGGGGAATATAGCAACAATTTTATTCCACTGTAACTTAGACATATCAATATGGCTCACTCAATTGGATCAAACATGACACATGACAGAGCCATTAGCAGCCGATAAGGTGTTAGCATATCAAATCATGGAGAGGGCAGAAAGGACTCAAAGTCAAATTCTCCTGGCCAAGTTTTTGCAAGTTTTCGATATTCCTTATGATAATGTCTTAGCATTCAGAACAAGGTGATGAGAATTTGTCATCTTATATGAAGTTCTACTCCTGGCTAGAATCTTAACTCTACCTGTCAAATAGGATCCCTCCCACCCCATGTATCTATATTAAATAATTCCCGGAGGGGATCTTCAACAACAGATTAGTTAAGAATGCCAAAACCCATTTTAAAGTATCAATACTATATAAAGCCTGCCATACATTAAATTTGAGCATCAATAATCATCATTTCTTTAAATGTTAATTAATCTCATTTTAAAGGCGGGAATAATTTACGTTATTTAATGCATATTAATGTAGAAAATTAGTAAGAGCAAATTAAGGGTAGGAAAATACTTGAAACTAGGGACAAGGTTAGTACATTAAAATATAATGTACAGTTGCCAGAAATAGGTATCAAAATTGGCTCTGGCTTCCTAGCAGCCAAGGCAAAGAGAAGAATATCTTGATATATAAGGTTCACAGAATCTAGAAACATAAAAACAGACCAATTTTTCAGTGGAAACCCAGTCTTTATTGGTATTAAGACCTGAAAGGAATTTCTTCTGTGATTCCTCATAAAGGAAGCCCATCAAATTCAGTTTTATCCATAGAATTTTCCTCAGCAGCCATTAAACATGCTCTTTTCCATCTCCAGACCCTTAACATGTTCATTTGTCTTTCATACCAACAAATTCACTGAGTACCTGGCATTTGTGTCAGATCTGGGAAATAACAATGGTGAGCAGAATGACACAGTCTTGCCATTATGGAGTTTACAGTCTGGTGAGCCAGAGAGAGATTAATTTTTCAAAAACCACATAAAGAAACATGTTATTATAATATGTATCTATAATACAATAAATAAATGTAATTAAAAACTGTGATCAGTGCTGTAAAGAAAAATTACAAGATACTAAGAAAACAAGTGATTTGATCTACCAGAAAGGGTCAGAGAAGGCTCCTGGAGGAAATTAATGAATTTTGGACCTGTAACTGTGAAAGAGCTAAGTAGTATCTCTTTTAATACTACACTGTGCTGTATTTTTTTTTCTATTGTTCAAGGGAAAGGGAATCTGGTCTTGTTTTCTAAATTTCCCTTGTGTATGCTGAGTATCTCTAGGCATAAATAATAGCTCTTTCTTACAAATCCTCCCTCCTGCCTCAACCAAGTCAGGGACATTGTGGTACTCAAGAAACCCTCAATTCAGTCAACTGCCTTTGAAGGAGAATAGAATATAGTTTAACATCGCCACCACCAAAAGCATTCAGCAAGTAAATATAGCTCTCTTTAGCCTCAACATTCAGTACTTTGAACTAACAAATGTTTTAATTGACAGGAAATTCAGATAAGTCTTCCAAGCACTTTATTATTATTATAAGTTTTGAGGGAGATTGGAGTTCCCCTGGAGAGAAATATAAACTGGAGAGCTGGAAAAACCCATGCTTTGTTACAAACTGGGAATTTCTCTCCATATGCTGTTTTTCTTTTGCTCATGGTAACTGATATTTCAATATTCCCTCTGCAGCAAAGAGTGAAGTGGCGCCTGCAGACCTGCCCCCCTGTTCCTACCATGACAAATTGCTAATTATTCGCAAATACCACCAAATTGTTTTAACATGCCACTGAGGTCACTTGAATCTGTCTCAATTTCTCTCTTCCCATCTCTCCTTTTCCTCCCCCTCCTTCCCATCTTCCTTCTCTTTTCTTTCTTGTAACTCCTACAGCTCACTTCTCTTGTCTTCTGCTCCTATTGGCTTCCCTTCTCAGGATGTAAAAACAAAAAAACTGATCCTCAGAAGCTGCATAATGACTCACAGCCTTTTGAGGTCAGTGATATGTGTTTGGTGACTCCACCCCCCACCCCAAGTCTCTCCATCCCCTATGGACAGCAGTGGCTGGGGGCATGTTTCCTGCCTGGATTTGGAGGAGCTGGGGCTGGCTTTGGAGGGTACCCCGGAAAGAAGGACAGGGAGAACCAATGGGAACTGGTATACCTACCCTGCATTGGGGAGGAGCAAGTAGCTGGAGAAGATAAAAATAATGGAACCAATGGAAGTGGGCACAGAGCAAGGCTGGAATCCAAAGAGGGGACCCTCAATGGGGAATGAGCAAGGCAGAGTTAGGAAGCTTGGGTTAGAAGACAGAGCAATTCCCAGAGCAGAGGCCAAAAGGGAGAAAGCTTAGACTTGGGCTGAGTCTGGAAGGGAGAAATTGATATTGAAGTTTCTTTGCCTGTCAAAAAAAGATCTTTTTTTTCCCCAGGATTACTGAGATATAACTGACATATGACATTGCATAAGTTTAATGTGAATAACTGTTGATTTGTTACACTTATACATTGCATAATGATTACCACCAGAGCACTAGCTAACACCACCATCTCATCACATCAGTACCATAGCAAAGTAAGGATAAACTGTAGGTGTTAACTGACTCAGATGACCCAAATTGGAATCTCAACCCTGCTTCTTAAGCTACATGACCTTGGGCAAGTGATTTACCTTCTCGAAGCCTCAGTATATAATCTGTAAAATAGGGAGAATCATACTAACCTACAAGTGTTTTCTAATAAACGACAGCTCTTATTATTCTTCTACTAATACTATTATAACAGTGTCTACTGTATGGCAGGTACTAAATTTGTGTTGTTATTGATTGTGCAAGGGATATATGTGCTATATATGAATAGCCAGGATAGATTTTCTTATAGGACAAAGTGTAACCAATCAGCACAGACTTCAAACAACTTCTTTCACATACTATAAACACTGGCTGGACATTAAAGAGCTCAGCCATGGCAGTCCCCCTGTGGCCACAAGTACTGTCCTGTGCTTATTTTCCTGGATGTTCCCCTATCATACAATCAGGTTGGCTTCATTCTTTGGGAGTTACAACCTGCCAATAGAAACATCAGCATCCTCTTCCCCCAGGCCAGCAAGCTATGCTAATGGAAAGGAAAACAGTTGTCTTGACTTGCACTTAGATGCAACCTTGATTTGGGGCATCCAGGAAGAGCTATGAGGCTGGACCTCTCTGTTAATGGTCTCTGGGCAAAGATCACATTTCCAATCATGTACATTTCTAGCTTTAACATGGCAAGAAAAATGACTGTTACTAATGTACTCTCTATGCCCCTGACAACATGATTGTTAGGGCCCTCCGTGACAATTTGGATGACTAGAGCAAATGAGAAGAATGCTTAAATAAATCAAGCAAAGATGTCAAAATATTAGGATGATCCAATCCCATTTGGAATCCTGTGCTGAAGTTTGGAGACCATATTTTAAATGAATGCCCTAAAGTTGAATCTCAAGGATAGCAGCAAGATGAAAAAGATAATGGTAATTACCATTATCAGCACATAGATGAGTCAGGTATTGAACAAACAGCTAAAGACCTCTTTACAAGCATCATCCTATGGAATGCTCACTACAAACCCCTAAGAGAGTTTATGGGGTCCCCATGTGACAGATGAAAACACAAATACTAGGGAACCATAAGTAACTTTTCTAAAGTCACAGCTAAAAAGTTATGAGGTGGCTCATAATCCCTGGTCTGTTTTACTCCAAAGTGTCTCCTCTACAATTAGGGAGATTTGGATTGTGACATTTCAGAAGGAGCTAGAAGTGCTTGAGAATGGTTGCAATGGAGAAAAATTGACAAAGACAAGACATGGTATTTGTCTTCATTATAAGAAAAACATTTTGTTCTGTTTAGGTATAGACCTTGATTATAAGATGGAAGTTTCTTGGAAGCAGGTTTGACTTAATATAAGTAGGAATTCTTTAACATCCAGAGCTGACTCACAGAGAAATGGGCAGACCTGGACAAGTTATGGACATTTCAACACAGCAAGCCTGGCCCACATCCTTCTGACAAGTATGTGGTAGGGGGACCTCCCCATCTGGTGATGGACAGACCATTACTTCTAAGATTCCTTCAATGCCAAGAATATACAATTTTAAATCAGCATTTGCACTGTGTCTTATTAGATCACCAATACACCCACAACAAGCCAGCTCTTGTATACAAAAGTGTCTAAATAAGGACTCTCCTGATCTCAATTGATAGAAAGCCCAACTCAAACTGGCCTAAGTAAAAAACAATAAAAATGGAAATAAGCCAGTGGGAACATATTGGCTCAAGCACCTGAAGAATCTCGTGGACGTGGACAAGACTAGAAGTAGGCCGTGGGTCTAGGGTCACCAATGATATGCGTAGGATCTGATTTTCTTCTTTTCTTCTCTCAGCTCGCCTCCATCTCTCGTGAGTGACTCTAAAAGAGGTTGTCTTATAATATTTTGTAATACCAAGATGGCTGCCAGAATTTCTGAAGGATTATACCCTTCCAGGTTCAAAAACTGCAGGAAAAAAGAAAAGAAAACTGAGCTGAGTGTGTTTGTCGCAGCATTTCCAATGAGTCCCGGGATTCACTTTGGTAAAATTGACTTCAGTTATGTGTGTCCTTGGAACTTAGTACCATGTCCAGAAAATGGGATGGTCAGATTGGCTTGGTCCAGGCCACAGGTTAAATTCCCAGGAACCCCACCCAGACCATGCAGAAGTGGGTAAAGAGTAGATCATGTCACTCATTCAGTGAACATTATTGAGGACCTACTATGTGAATAGGTCATTTTGCTGAGCACCAGAGAGCATATAATGATGACTAAAAAAAAAAAATCAAAGCTGTTGTGTATGACAAATAGAGAGACTCAAGGTTTGTACTTAATTTGTACTTAATGACATTTAGGAAGTAGTTCAGTCATCATTCTGCCTTTGTGTAGAAAATATTATTTATTTTTATATTATGAAATCTGGGGAACCTCTTACTGGTTCTCAACTGGGGCAATTTTGTTACCCAATTCCCATGCCCTGGGAGACATTTGACAGTGGAGGTCTCATTGGTTGTCACCCCCAGAGGAATGCTCCTGACGTCTGGTGTGTAGAGGCCAGGGTGCTAAGTACTCTACAATACGCAGGACAACCCCTCACAAGAAAGCATTATCCAGACCAAATGTCAACAGTGCTGAGTTTGAGAAAACCTCCTCTAGTGGACAGACATGAACATACATTCCCAACACCCAGAAGCCTCCCAGCTGTGGATAAAATTCTATGGTACCATAGTAACAGATAGACCTACAGTAGAGCTCTAAAAAGGGAATATGTAGTACATTCCGGTAAGAACAAAGAGTAGGGCACTAGGCCTGGACCACTTCATCCAAAGGTATCACCCGTAATTGCTCACAGGTGGCTGGTCACCTGTACCTCATCCTAGTTAAACCACCCTAGCTGGAACTCACACCACATTACGTTCAGCATCCAGGCTTATCACCCAACAATCAGTAACCCAGAATTACTGGGAATTCATACCTGCTGGAAACTAGCTGGATAGCTAATGAATTGCACAGGGTTTCTGTCAAACACACATCTTTAATTGGTCAAGAGACCTAACTTCATTTCAAAACTATTTGCTTGCATTTCAGATGGGTGTTCCAGATGTCAAGGACAAAATCCTGTTGATGATCCAGGAACCATGCCAAAAATATGTGCTGGAAGCACTCCAAGAAATTGACTGTGTTCTTGGCAGTGCGATGGAGTCAGCCAGTGGTCGTGTTGGGATTATTATTGAATTTGTGCTGCACTGTCAGTCCTCACAGTCCAGAAACCTCATCACCCTACAGTGAAACTCTGTCCATTTTACTTCAGTAATTTTGAAGTAGATGGCAGACCAAGGATAGAACATGAGAGAGTGTGATAGAAACTGTATTATTTCAAACCAATCGCTCTTTGGCTGCCTTTTGGCTCATTTGGAATTTGTAAAATCCTGCTGTAATAAACGTATCTACTAATAGTCAAAGATCACATGACTAGGCCTATCTTTTCAAAACCCCCAACACAGTTATTTTATTTATCCAATTTTGTTAACAGAACAGGGAAACAAATCAAACCAATTGTTTGATTAGATTAGCATAGACTAAGTAAAATCAAAGGTTGATTTTACTTAAATCAATGGTTCTCAGTTTTGACTTTACATTAGAGCCACTTGTGGAGTTTTATAAATCCTAGTGCCCAGGTCACTCCCTAGATAAATCATGTAAGAATCTCTGGACATGGAATCTGGGAATCAGTATTTTGTAAAGCTCTCCTGGTGATTCTAAAGTGGTCCTGCCAACATGTCCCTTCTTCAAGCTTTACGGCTATCACAGATGACTTTAGGGGACAGACCATAAGAATGACCTGAGCCTTACCACCGATGACGGTGACAGAGGAAGGCGGAAGGGAGGGAGGAAGGGAGGAAACGCACTTCAGACCACTGCCATAGGTTTTTATACTTGGAATTGGGGTTTCATTTATGTATAACATCCTCTCTATTAACCATAAAAAAGTAGTTCACTTCTTTTGTGTAGCAATAACTGCAATGTAAAAGTTGTTTCCTATGGTTTATGCAGTTAGAAAAGAAAATCATAAACATTTCAGACCAGACAGTGTGCCAGTGCTGAGTATCATTACCTGTTTAACCACGTTAATAAAAATATTCAGTGACAGACACCTGCCTGACAGCAGGGGGCAGGGGAGAGGCCCCTCTATTTCAGGTTAGTCAATTTAGGAAAGCACCACTGGCTTCTATACGTTTATGTTAGCCTTAAAAATGGACCAGAGACCATTGGCCTCTCTTGGGTCATTCAAGTCAACAGACACCACCCACTTGCCTAAGATCAGATCTTCCTACAGCAATGGAACAGAAAGAGATCATACAAGGTTCCTTCCTCTCTGGAGCAGGAGAGTTCTCCAGCAATTAGCCTCTCTCGGGAACTAAAACTACCCTTGAAAGCTTCATAAATTCTGCCTGGGAGCTATGCTTTTTCAAGTCAGGGTTTCCTGAAATGAACGACCAGCTGGAGAGAATATATGTGTGGAGTCTGCATACATGGAGACCATATATCTTTCTCAGGCCTAGATCCCCCTTTTCCTGGGAGTCATATGCTTTTCGCAGCCTCTGATACATCATCATGAAAGCTCATCGCTAAATTACTCGCTGTCATTCCCAGCAGGGACAGGAATGTATAAAACCATCTCAAGCAGTGAGGGGATGTGGATGGCAGGGTGGATATGCAAAGGGTGTGGGGAAGGAAGCCTACCCTGCTGAGGCCTTTCATCCATAGTGGGCCTCATATATATAGACTCAACTTTATCTCCACATCATGGAGTTTTGTAGTCACAAAGAAGAATGGGCAGGATCTGAAGAAGTTGTTATTACATCAGCCTATGTATACCTTATTAACAGTCCGTGTGCCTGTAGTATACTATGAATTAATATTTTTATAAATCCTAAATTTCTCATGAATGTTATTACACTGTATTGTTTCTTCAAGGGTTAAAAGCATGACTATATTAAATTTAAATATTTAAAATATACTACAATTTTTAAGAATGTGTTTTGCTATGTTAATTTTTTTTTTATGATTCCTAAACTGGAAGTAGTCAAAGTCTCTCTCAAGTTCTGAGAGGCCATGTAAACGGGCGTATGCAAGGAGATGGGCAACAGAACCCTTCTGTCTTGCCAGTGGGTTTCAGCCCCGGGGAAGTTCACTATGGATTCAGTGTAACCAAAGAAATGACAGTAGAACGTTCTTGGAGTGAAAGGGTTGTACCCAACCTTATTTCCATGGCGGCTTTAGAAAAGTAAGTCTCAATTTCCTAAACATTGCAGACTGTGTATGCTTGCACACACACACACACACACACACACACACACACACAGTTTTAAAAGGGTACCCAACACAATCACTAAAATCCCATTCACTCAGAGGGAGTCTGCATGCAGCAAGCCGGTCTCTGCCTCTGGGCCTCTCTGCCCACACAGCCATCTCAGTCTCTGTCCTTGGCGCTGCCACCACTCCAGCCTCTGCTCTGCTCTCCTGCAGCCTTGCAGCCGTGCCACAGTGTCACCCAGAGCACTGGCAGGGCTCTTTATACAGAGTCAATAACCACGCATTACCCACACGTGTAGTGAGCTAGCCGACCAGGACCAGGTGAGAATGCTGGCCACAGGAACCTTCACTTTATCCACACCTCCTACTCAGTGTGGTTTGTGTTCTCCAAAGCAGCTCACCTGTGGATGGGAGTGGTGGTTCTTTGATCGCCCACTTGCTGACAGATCTACATTTGGTTCTCCCTTGAGTCGGCATAAGGGAGACACCAGATCCCCTTGGAGTGGCTCCTGCCCCACAGAACACAGACAGATGGGCTTCTGGGGAGGTGGTGCCCCCAGCGGAGGGTAGTGTGCAATAGCTGTGCCATGGACTGCCACTTCACACCTGCCCTGGTGAGCGGCCAGAGGCTGGGTTCAGAGGATCCCCAGGAATGGACCCTGGCCCCACTGCTGAGCGCTCAAGCGCCGTATCCTGAGAGGCTGAACATGCTCTAGACCTTGAGATGAAGACTTCCAAACGTATGCCTGTGGGTTCATTCTCCAATGATAACTGTATTGTGGAAAATTCTTTTCAATGCCACAACACCCTTGGAAGGGATGCTATTGCTGATAAGAAGGACAGTGTAGATAGGGTAAAAAATGAAAAATAGCCACTTCTAAACTGGTTGTAGTAATGGAGCCAAGGGTGGTGTATTAGTTTTTCTGTTGCTGTTCTAACACATCACTACACACTTAGTGGCTTAAAGCAACACAAATTTACTGTCTCATGGTTCTGGAGATCAGCATTCCAAAGTGGATTTCCCTGGGCTAAAATCAAGGTGTCAGCAAGGCTGTTCATTTGGAAATTTTAGGGAAGAATCTGTTTCTTTGCCTTTACCATGTTCTAGAGGCTGCTCACATCCTTGGCTTGTGGCCACTTCCTCTGTCTTCAGAGTCAGCCACAGTGAGGTGCATTCCTCACATAGCATCTCTCTGATTCTGTCTTCTGATTCCCACCCTACATTAAGGACCCTTGTGATTACTTTGGGCCCAGTCAAATAATGCAGGCTAATCTTCCTGTTTTAAAGTCAGCTAATTAGCAACTTTAATGCTATTTGCAACCTCAACTCCCTCCACTTCTGCCATATAACCTAACATATTCACAGGTCCCAGAGATTAAGAGGTAAACATTTTGGGGACACCATTATTTTGCCTACCACAGATGCCATGTATAAAACCCACCTGGTGATCAAGCAGTCCTTTATTAACAGACATTTATTGAACACTAGTTTGCACCAGGAGCATAAACAATAAATAAAAGTAAAGAAGGCTGTGTGATAAGTAACATGATGGAGGCATTTGCCTAAGGGAAGGAATGGCTCACTCAGCCTGGGTGGGATAGGGAAGTCTTCATGCTGTTAATCTCATTTGTTTCCACCACTTTCCTCACCATCATGTCCGAGCTGCAAAAGAAACAGTGGACCTGTTGCTAGGCAGCTGCATCTGTGGAGGTTGCTCCCTCCACACTAGGTGAAACCTTAACCTGGATTGGGGAGGGCTCTTGACTCTGATCAGGAAAGAATTCTCAACAATGTCGAACAAGTGCCAGCAAGAAAGGAATTCACTGAAGCAAGAGTAGCAGTGAATGTCAGCAGCCTTGCTGGTAGTAGGAGAAACAGAGGGAGAAAAGGAAAGGCCATTGAACTCCTGCTCAGTGTAGGAAAAATCCCTTGCCAGCTCCTGAAGCCAGCGTGACCTGGCATCCAGTGTCCACGTGATCTGCACAGCATGGGAATTATATCCATACCACCCCAGAATTTGGGAGAGCTGCTGCTCCCAAATTCCAGGAGGAGTGAGTTTATGTTCTGAAAAGTTCTACTTCCCTACTGGTCTGAAATAAAACAGAGAGCGAAAGGATTATGTTAAGACTAGAAAGCTGAATGAAATAGCAATGTGACAAAGACACTTTCCTCTGGAGGTGGAGGTTGGCAAGTTCTTGTCTTTATCATGGAAAATAGTTCAGAGACAAGTGCAATAGTCTTATACAAGAAAATTTATTTGATAAGACAGTACACACTCAGACGGGAGTGCGGGTGACCTCAGAGGAGGTGCCCTTAAGGCTTTAGCATTTGGGGTTTTATAGGGCCTTTTGGGTGGGATTTGACATAAAACATGAGGTATACAGGTGATTTATAATTCCTTTCAAGTTTTGTCTTAAGAGTAGAATTATTTAGGTGACTGTGTTGATCCCAATATCAGTATTCTTTACCCTCGTAGGTTCATTTACACTCCGGACTTCTAAATCTTGTCCTGGTTACAAAGTTACTTAATTGATTAAGGGGCCGGAAGAAGAGGAAGAACAGCATATAGATTAAGTTACAGAGTAAATTGGGCCTTTTTTCCAAGGCTCAGTAGATTTTACAACAGCATGACCCTTGTCCTATTTCCCTGCTCTGTCTCAGACTCATGAGCTGATGCACCATCCACAGCATTGCATGAGAGCTAACGTTAACTGAGCACTTACTGTGTTCCAGGCACTGTTCTAAGATGCCTTTTTTCCTATACTCCGTTTGGCCCTCGTACCAATTCAGAGAAGTAAGTACTAATATCTCCATCTGGTAGAGAGGAAAACAGAGTTTGCATAAGTTGCACAAGTTCACAGAGCTAGAAAATCCTCTTGCTCTTCCTCCTTCTGGGGCTGGATTTGACATTGGTGTAGCAAAAAGACAGGCAGAAAAAGGTAATAACAGTAGTAGTAATAGTAATACTCAACTATATTGAGTTTTTTCTTTACCAGGTGTAGTGGTAAGTACGTTATCTACATTAGCTCATTTAAGTCCAGCAACAACCCTAACATACAATTATTATTCCCACTTTACTAATAAATACATAGAAACTCAAAGGAGTCAACTTGACCATGGCCACCTAATCAGAAAGGGGCATTTCCAGTTTGTTTGACTTCAAGCCCTGTGCAAGAAAAAAGTATGGCACTGTGTCATGATTCTCAGACTTCAGTGTGCATCAGAACCACATGGAGGGCTTGTTAAAAGCCAGATGTTTCCAATTCGGTTGGTCTGGGGTGGGGCCCCAGAATTTGCATTTCTAATAAGGTCCAGGTGATGTTGGCCCTCCTCTGACACTTGCTGGCACAGTGAAATCAGCCCAGGCATTGGAGTCAGACCTGGCTTTGAACCTGGCTGTGTCACTAACCAGCTACGTGACCTTGAGCAGTCTTAGCCTCTTTAATTTCACATCTGGAAAAGGGCAACAATTCCTGTCTCATTAGTTGCTGTGAGGATTTTAGATAAAATAATACATGCAGAGTGTCAAGGAAAAAGGATGAAACTCAGGATAGGTGCTTTCTGGGGGACCGCCATGGGCTCTGAGCTCCCAGACTTGCCTCAGGAACTTTCCTAGCTAGGTAGATATAGAACTGTCAGCTGTGGCTATGGTAGAAGGAAATGACAGGCCCCTTGTTCTTTCAGCACATCAGCTAGGCTGAACTTGGCCTTTGCCTTCAACAGTCATCTGATGAACAAGACAAGTGATTCACAGAAGCTCCACCACACATAATTGCACTGTGATATGATCGTGTATTCAGGCCCCCCAGAAACGTGGAAAGCAACTTCATTTTAGAGCCATACTAAAGCCAAAACTCCAATTCTCCTGGAACTTGTCCTGGTTAACAGTGAGGGGAGAGAACTTTAAAAGCATCTGTGGCTGCAAAAACCTGGGTAGTTTGTGAGGACTGAGAAAAGAGCTAGGATAAATGAGCACTTAAATGATCACATCATTATTATTTTCTCTTTAAAAGTAAGCATTGTCTCATTTCATAAATTCTTTTTTCACTCACATACTTAAATGAATCCTGTGCTGGCACCTTTTGGGTTTCGTGAAAGGTTAGCTTCATTTTTCCCAGAAGGAGTCCCATCACTCTGCCAACCTCCCAGGCCCCCAGGCAGCACTACCCATGGGTCGCAGCTCTCTTCTTTCACTTTTGGACACGCCTAGTAGATTTCTGTTTTAAGAGGCAAAAATCACCAGAAAGAGCCATAGATGCTGAGAAACCTTTCAGTTGTTAATTTATAACAACAAAATAGGCTTATTGAATATTTTTAATGTTATCTCCTTTAGACACAAAATATATTTCCAGGAGAGGTAGTCTGAAAAAATAACAAGAGATGCCAATGGATGATTCATCAGAAAGATAACCCTTGGCAGAGTAACAGCCAGGCCCTGGAGTAAGGGCCGACAAACACTTGGCCTACAGGACCATGAGAACCAGGAAAGCCTGGTGTCTCTTGTGCAAGTCTGTGAGAGAACTGGGGCTTTAGAAAAGTAAGTCTCAATTTCCTAAACATTGCAGACTGTGTATGCTTGCATACACACAGACACACAGACACACACACACACACTTTTAAAAGGGTACCCAGAATTAATTTTAATCAGGTATGGTAAGAATGCAGACATGGAACTAACTGTCACGAAGGAAGAAGTTTCTTATACTCACAGATCCCTAAAAACGGAGGCATGCCACACCATGCAGGGCCACACAGGGAGGCACCAGAGCTGTCAGGACAGAAAGGAAGTAGGGGAATGCATGTCATGTAGTTTCTACCTGACTGACTTTAAGCCAGGGATGCAGGATGGTCCAGAGAGACTGAAGAAAAGACCAGGTAAACAGCAATGGAGACATAGGTTCACTGGGGGAGCTTAGATTCAGGAGTCCAAGAGCATCCAAATGGCCAAAGCATCCACTTCGGGGTGTACACACCACAGCTTATTGTGTAGCAACAAAACTAGCTCCTGGGCCTCTCCCCTCCTAGAACCACCACAGTCCCAAGGAGATCATGTGGACATTCCCTTGTCACCAAGAAGATGCCCCAGGTTGGCCACCCTGGGAACCTCTGGCCTTGGCTCAGCAAACAACATGTTTTGCTACATCTTTCGCTTGGTGGGAATACTGAGGGAGGAAGGGAACTATGTGTTTTCAAGATAAGGAAGAACTGGGGCATTCAGTGTGTGCTGGTACAAAACAGCCTTCCAGCCCTACCTGATACCTGGGCAAGGGCAAGAGCCTCCATTGTGGTTTTTGTGGGAAGGAATGGTGAGTTGGGTTAACGTGCTTGGGGTTGACTGATCTGAATAAATGCAGTGAGTCCTGGGGCTCAGGGGCTGTCACTGGTTGTCTGGTGCCTGGCCTTGAGGTGACGAAGGCCAGTAATAACAGCCCAGAGGGTGAGAATCCAATGGAAAAGGTAGTTGGGCTGGGGGCTCCGCCTTGCTTGGTTTGCATCTGAAAGGCACTCTCCTGAATGAGTTGGTGCCACCTCTGGGAATAAGGTGACCTTGGATGGGCAGTCCCTCCAGGGTCAGTCAGCAAAGCCCCAAGATGTCAAACCCAGAGAATACAGAAAATAAAAATACATGATTGATACACATACCCCCCCCACACACACACACACTCACATGTGCACGCACACACAGAGGGAGAAGTTTGGCAGCACAGAACCACAAGTCAGGCAGCTGTTCAGTTTCAGGACCGTTTGTGTTTCTGCTACAGACCTTCGGTTGGCCCTTTGGCCCCTGAGAGTGGCCGGCTCGGTGGCGCGTGTTTTGGCCTTGTCTCTGCAGCACAGACCGTTTATGTCATCAGTGCAGCAGTGGGAGGGGAGGCAGATTGGTGTGTGAGCTCTACAGGGCCTTCCCGGAGCGGCCTCAGCCCTGAAGAAAATGAGATGCAAACTGGACGTAAGTCTGATAGGAAAGAAAAAAGGCTCCGGAGACTGATGGGAATGCTGACAATAGCCACTCCTTATATCACTGGCACAAAAAGTTTCAAGGGGGTTGACAGACATTTATATTTTCTAAGTATCTCAAGAGGCCGATAAGAGGAATATGGGAACTTTGACCTTCGCTCTCCAGTCCTTGCCTCCTTGACCCTTTGTGGTATCACACTTGATGGACTCTCTCTCTACCACCACCATGACCAAGGTGGGCGTGTGAGCCGGAGAAGGCCAATCCTAGTGTCCCGTGGCCTGGCCACATGGACCTTCACCCATCAGGAACAACCTGAGCCCTTCCCTGGGATTTCTCTACTGGTGCTTTCTCATATGTGCTGAGTGATGACCAGGTGCTGGGCAGCCTTAAAGCCCTTTGCATAGGGTAACTCTTTGGGCTTGATCTTCACGACCACTCTGTAAGGTAAGTACTGTTATTTTCCCTATTATAAAAATAAGAAACCAAAGCACAAGACCGTTAAGGAATTTGCTTCTCATGACCTCATGCGTGGTAGACTGGGAAACTGCCTGAGGCAGAAGACTCCTGAACACCAGCTCTGAGTCATTATTGTCTATTTTCTCTGGAATTGCTGGCAGCTGTGTTTCCTGCTCTTTGGGAAAAGCTGATATAAGGTAGAAGAGAATAAACTGTTCCCATTAGGAATTACTTTCAGCTATATTTAACAGAAAACCCAAATAACATAGGCTTAAACAAGATTTAGGGTTTTATTTTCTCTGATGTAATACAAAGTGCAGAAGTAGGCATCCATGGCTAGAATGCAGGCATTCAGTGTCATCAGGCACGCACTCTTTCTTTCTTCTTCATCCTTAGTGCATGGCTTCCCTCATCAAGGTTGCTTCATCATCCAATATGGCTGCTGGAACACTAACCATCGGATTATGATTCCAGGCAGGAAACAGGAGGAAGAGAGAAAAGGGACAAATAGCGGTTTTATGAGCAGAGCCAACTCCTAAGCCTCACCCTACAACTTTTTGCTTATATCTCACTGGCCACTTCGGACTGAAGGGAACTGGAAATACTGTCTTCAAGGTGGTATTCCTAAGAAAGAAGGGGAGAATAGGTAGCAGCTTTCAGTCCCTGCCACGAACACAGAAGTATTCTAACAGGACATTAATGAGTAAGCATCCATGCACAAGCTTCCAAGATAACTCACCAGCTCATAGTTACAAAATTGAGAAAAGACACCAGTCTTCTGAACTCCAGCCTAGGAAATTTATCACACAAACAGCTCACCTCCCAAAATCAGCAGCCCTTGTTGAATCTGGCATCCTTTATAATCTCAGGAAAAGCTGGCAAAATTTAGTAGAATCCACCTGCATCTCCACGTTAATTTGAGGCTCTTAGTAAGCTCCATGCAGGAGAAGTAGCTTGTTAGAAATGAAATACACAGCAGGATGATGCCAACTTTCTCCAGGGGCTGCCAGAGGCAGCCCAGACTGACATCTCATGCCAACCACACAAGCTGGCCTTGAAGTTCTTTTGCATATCCCAACCCACCAAGGGCTTAGACCACCAAATCCATTCCATAAGAACCTAATAATGCAGCTATCAAAAGGCCCCCAGAGCAAATGAGAACGCTTTGTTCACAAAGTCAAATAGCCCTTGTAACCAAGCCCAGAAGTTAGACTTCTCTCTAAATTTATGAGAGCAGTGAATTTGCTATTTCATATATCAAATAAAAATGAACAGCTCTGTGACAGTTATAAGACCTTTTCCCTGCTGTGTTATTCTTTCCTCAATGTATATTCATACATATGCAACATAATTAGACTTGACTCTTTAGGAATCATATCAAGAATGCAAGAGGGAGAATATTGCTGAAAATTAACCCAAAATATCTCTACATCGTTAAAGATGGAAGAAGAAACTGATTCTTCACAGATGTGCACACACCCTATAGGCACATGCAGTTGGTCTTTAAGCAACTGTTGCCAGCCCCTACCCACCCAGGGGCTTTGTTTGTTTGTATATTCATTTTTACTTCCCTGACTGCACATGCTTTCCCCTCTCCCTAAAGCACTCTTCTCCAGCTTTCAGTCTGATGAACACCAATTTGTCCTTAAAAACTCCACTCAGATGTCACCTCCTCTGAGAATCCCAAACTGTAAATTCCCTAAGACAGCCTAAACATAGTCATTGTTCTTTCTTCTGTGCCATGCAAGGACTTAGCATAATTACGGCAATAAATTGTTACTTTTTTTTCAAGTCTATCTCCCTGACTAGACTGCAAGCTCAGAAGCAGGAACTATATCTTACTTATCTCTGGATTCAATACTGGGTACATAGTAAGTGCTTACGAATGTGGTCAAATTTTTAAATGAATTGAGTCAGAGAATAGCTCCCATCTTGTGCTGGTTTCCCCTGTGTTTATGACCCCATGATACTGTTTTCCTCACTCTTTTTTTTGCTCTTGAAGGAATTGCGTTAAATCTTAACAATGCTCAAGTTGCCCCTTTCATCCAAGCAACTGGGTCCAACATTTTGAAAGCTTCACACTCCAAAGCCAGGAAATCCACTTTCCTCTTGCACTCTGGTTGTTTTTACCTCGAATTAGCTTCTCATTCTTCCCACATACCAGAACCTGTGACAGAGAGAAATACGTGTTCTAACTAAGCAACTGCCAATAAAAAAAATTTTAATTAAAACACCCTATTGGGTCCAGAAAAACAAAATGACTCCTATTGGATCAGAAAAGTTCTGTGAGACATGACTTACCTCAGAATGGCAAACTCTGGGCTCTGCTGGAGCCTCTGAACTGCAGTTGAGTGTGTTGGCAAAGGACATTTGAGGGAAGCGGGCAGGATGCCTGGATCAGGTGTGGTTCGTGTAACAGGTTATTGGACTTAGTTTTTGGATCAAATTTTATATGTTGATGGACAAAAGGAGCCCCTGCCTCAGAGTTAGTGAGATTACGGTTTGAATGATGGTTTGGTCAATTACTAAACTTGGTTAATTATTGAGCTGTGAGCTTGGGCATATTCTGTACTGGACCTCAGTTGTATAATCTGTAAAATGAAGATGTAATATCTGCAGGGTACCTTTTGGGATGCAATAAGCATACCCCTTTAAAATACCTAGTGGTACATAACTGCAACACAGCAACTTAGTGTTAATCTCCTTCTTCCCCATTTGAAAGATTTGGTTCAAGAGAGACAGAGCTCATCATCCGCTATTGCTGTTCCACTCCACCATTTCCCACCACCTTTGGAAGTAAAAGGAGACTTGGATTTTTGCCATTGAATAAAACTAGTGTAAGCACTTTTATCCATTCACTACACATTATTCAATAAATATTTAATTATGAATTGGACTACAGTCTCTTCTCCCAAAAAACTCAGTCTAGAGAGAAAGGCAGATCAATAAGGAGTTAAGATTTTATTGTA
This sequence comes from Smutsia gigantea, assembly GCA_032199065.1. Taxonomy (NCBI): domain Eukaryota; kingdom Metazoa; phylum Chordata; class Mammalia; order Pholidota; family Manidae; genus Smutsia; species Smutsia gigantea. Next base: position 8,973 of record JAVSCE010018700.1, on the reverse strand, counting down.
AGGGCAATAGAGAGCCACTGAAGAGACTATCCTACATGCACACAGCATACAGACTGGACTGGAGGCAGAGAGGCATGAGGCCCTGCAGGTGAGGGGTATCTGTAGCCTAGTGGAAAGGGATGCAGTGGAGGAGCTGTGGAAGGGGAAGAACAGTTAGATCCGGTGTGCAGATTTAACTTGTTTTAAAGAGATAGAGTTGACAAGACTTGATAGATTGGCTATAAAGGAAGTGAGGAAGGGGAGAAAACTTGGAGTCTTTTACTGAAGTAGGAATACAAAGGAAGGAATCTTTTGTGGGAACTGGAAGAAGGGATGATAAGTTTAATTTTAGACACTAGGAACCCTGTGGATCTCTACACAGACATGTTCAGCAGGCAAATGCATGCACGGTTCTTAAACACAGTAAAGAGACGTGTGACTTGGGAGTCAGAATATAGATGACAGATAATCTGTTGAGATTATCCAAGGAGGCTATGTAGATTGACTAAGCCTTTGATCAGGAAACCTAATAACATATTTCTTTATGGCTTTTAATTTTGAGATTGAATATGTCTTTAGGGCCTAGGGCTGCGTAGCTAAGATGTGAGCAGAGAGTGAGCCTGCAACTCAGGAACAGGATCCTCCCACAGCTTCAAGATTCCATGACTGGTTCTATATGGTTCAAAGATAATCACTGTCCTCTGGGCCCTGCTTCCCCAAGTGTGTTTTGATTTGACTAGTATTCAGAGAAAGGACAGAGAGGCAGCTGAGCTGGTATACGACAAATATATCTACCTGACCCAGATACTCATGAAGTAATTTAAGGTGCAAATGAATATGAGCAGTTGCCATGAGGACAGGATTTTCTCCCAACTTGAAGGCAAACTGGCCCATCTCCCAAATTTCCTACAAAGGTACAATCCTGTTTATCCTAGTCACTGAAATATCTTAAATCCAGCTGAAGGAAACACAGTTTATCATGGACACAGAGTCACAATCTCATACAATGACTGCCTACTAGTCAAAAGCACTGTGTCTGGAGCTAGAATGGCTGGGTTTGATCTGTGACTTCAGTGCCATTTAGCTATGACTTTGAGCCTCTGTTTCCCAATCTTTAACATGGAAATAATAATCCTACTTACCTCATGGGGTGATTTTGAGAATTAAATACATGTGAAGTGCTTAGAAAGTGCCTGGCACATAGTAAATGCTCAATAAATGTTAAGTATTATTATATATTTATACTACTATTTCTATTGCCTTTCTAGCAGGAGAATAATACACTCAAACTTGTCTCAGTCTAACAGTCATCCAAGGAAAACAACATCACAAATATGGAGTTAATTAAGAAAAGATATGGGAGTATGGCATAGAATCCACTTAGAATGACTGGAGTTGAAACACTAGCTATACACAATCTGGCTGGTGACATCTTACAGAAGCTAAGATCTTCAGTGCATTATGAAAAGGCCCAGAGCACTCCTTCAAGTCCAGCTAGCTCTGACCAACCACATTGTAATGACCAGGGTGCAAATGAGTCAAAAACACATGGACTAGATTTCCTGTTGAATACACATGGGTTTAAAAATTAAGAGGAAGGAGTGCTTGCCAAAATGTATTTTGTAATAATCACTCTAATAATGAATGGTTCACTGAGCCAGAAACATCAGTGGATCATCTGTGATGCTCATTAAACCCACGAGGCAGCAGGTTGAAATGCTTAGAAAGAGATCAAAGGGGCTCTGTTCCACTGGCGCTTGAAAGTTGAAATACGAATAGATTTGGAAAGAAAAAAAGATGTTTTCTAACTCTGGGAAGGAGCATGGCACTGAGAAAGAGAAATAGGATAGGTTGAAAGGAGACAACTTACTTCTCTGGACCATTTGCTGGACTGCATATTGGGAGACTGGCTTCTGAGCCCAGTTCTTCCCTAACCAGCTGCTGGACCTTGGGCAAATTCCTTCACTTCCTCAGGCCTGTTTGCTCATCCGCAAAATGAGGATTCTCAATGGCCCTTAAGCTCCCTTGCCAACAATAGGCATTTCTCAGCAGAAAATAGAGATCGAATTCTCTTGGTGCCCAGTAAGCCAACACCATGTCTAAATTAGACACAATAAATTAGGCATTTGAAAATTTGGAAGAGAAAAATGTTCAAGGGAAAACTTCCCTGATAACAGGAAATCTCTGCTTCTGCCAATTGAATGCCTCATTGAGGAAAGCTGAAAAACTCACATCCAGACGGGAATGTTTTCATAAGGCAGTGTTGGCCCACTCTCCTGCTGATGCAGTCAACAGCAGTTTTTGCAAATGAGCTTTGACCAGATTATAAATATTAAAGTAAATTAGAGATGTGCCAACTATACATTTTGACTGAATTACACTGATTTAAAAAAATCAATATTCAACCACAGCCAAATATCCTAACCAGAAAACATACTTCTGGGATAACCACAATAAATCTAAATTACTATTATAATTACTGCTTAACCTTTTATTGGCTAAATTTTACAGATTTACCATTAAATTTGGAGCAATCATTTCTGAGCTTTGTATTGCTCCTGGGTTAATAGTTCTTCACTTTAAACTGAGGGCAGAAAAGGGAGCAGTTTTTAGATACTGTACTTTCCTCTAGTACTTTCTTCACAGTTTGTATTTTTTCTTATATCTGGATCAGTGAGGACTTACCATGGATGCTGCTGTACATGCTTATGAAGTTTTCCTCCTTGTAACATTTTGAGATGGAAAAGTCGACATTCAGATTTTACTTGATTCACAGAAACTCTTTAAAAGGGCTTTTTCTTGAGACAATCATAGCCTAATAAAAATTAAATAATTTCTCTAAGGTTATTTTGTTAAAGTTAGGAATGCTAGTACACCAAATGATTCCACAAAGATTCTATAAAGATGGTGAAGGAGCTCAAAAGGGAAAAATGATAAAGAAAAAAAACTTGGATCATGATTAATCCAGAGACTATCAGGTCCTGGGAAAACTGGCTAATGGAGCTGAAGTCTATGGTAGATTGGGGTCTCCTGGAGGTGGTAAGTACTGGAGTAGTGTGATGGCAATGTTTTCAGGTTACCATTGACATATATTCCTGCAATCTGACTCACATGATCCTTCCCTCAGGAAACACATATAGCATATTTTATTCTGGCCTAAAGAATGTTTTCAATAGATTTGTACATTCCTCTAATAGTTTCCCCAAGATCATTTTTGTTGGTGCATAAAAAAAGATTTTAATTATGAATAAACCTGACCTCATTATTCAACTTTATTATTTTGCTTTTTAAAGGCTCTTGGATAGAAAAGTTCCTTCCAAAATTTTCTGGCTAATATACTCTGTTCATATAGACAGTGAATCAATTGACCTATCTAATTGTTTTAAAATCCATTTTTTTAGGTGGGGTACATAAAGATAACAGCTTTTATAATAATTGGTAATTATTACAGTATTATACTCTTAAATTAGTTATGTGTACACATATGCGATATAATGAGTTATAAAAAATACGTATTTGGTCATTCAGGTGAGCAAATATATTTCCCAAGTATGTATGGTCTTCACTCAGTTCCTGAAAACATGTCAGAGCCTTAAAGGGGAAATGGGTGTCATGCTAATTAGAGACTGTGGGACCCCCACCAAGGGCAGGGGCTCCAGGTTGAATCAGCCAATGGCTAGTGATTTACTCAATCACGACTATGCAATGAGGCCCTCACAAAACTCCTTGAAAAGAGCTTATCGCTCTCTTGGATCCCGCTTCTCTGTAGGAGAGAGTTTCTATGCTTGGGAAACCAGAAAGCTTTCATGCCACCGAGCCAGGCCCCAAGCTCCATGAGGATAGAAGCTCCTTTACTTGGGAACTTGCCCTGTTAACTTGTGTCCTTTACAGTATCCTTTATTAAACTGGTAAACGTTAAGTGTTTTCCTGAGTTCTCTGAGCTGCTCCAGCAAATTAATCGAAACTAAGGGGGAAGTCATAGGAACCTCCATTTTGTAGCCTGCTGGTCAGAAGCACAGGTAAACTGCCTGGGGCTTGCAACTGATCTCTGGAGAGGGGGCATGGAGGGCAGTCTTGCAGGACGGAGCCCTTAACCTGGGGAATCTGGTGCCGTCTCCGGGCAGATAGCGTCAGAACTGAGTTGAGTTCTCAGACACCCTGCTGGTGTTCGAGAATTGCTTGCACACACGCACTGGAATCAGTTGGGGAACCGCAAACGAGTTGTACTATTAACTGCTGAGTACTAGTGTGAAGTAAACACAACCTGCTTTAAAAGAAATAAAATTTCAACATACAAAACACATAAAGAGATTGTTACTCCAAGTCACATCAACAGTGCCGATCTACATTTAAGAATGAGTATTCGAATGTTGATAAATTTGACCAACATGCTTTGTTCACGGGCTCAGTTATGAGGGACGTGATGGAGCTCATCCAGTCATGCAGTCACTGAGGCTACAAGTTCAGGGAGGCCGGAAATGCTCCTGAGACGCGTTTGGCTCTTCAGCCTTCCAACGATGGGCACCAGTGGCAAAGTTAGGTGGTTGCTTCTAGCCAAAGCCAACCTGTGGGTCATCTGGAGATGTCCACAGGGCTTCCCCTCCAGAGCAGCTTGAAGGAATTCTTTCTCCATCAATTTCTGGGCCTTCATTGCACTGATCAAGGTTATGGTTAGAAATTAACTTTAAAAAAACGGGAGAGTTTACATTTACTTACATGAGAGGGTTGCGGCCCTGGGTCTGGAAGGCAGCTGCACATAGCGAGAGAGATCGGCTGAGGTTGGACAGAAAGGTAGGGATTTGGGGGTAAAGAAGCTGCCATAAATACACTGCTCTGGGGAGAGAGAGCTGTTTAAAGACGGTTTTTAGGAAATTCTGCTGTGTTATGATGGCAGAGTTTTCCATTTGCTGCCTCTTCAAAGAACTTCCATAAATTTTCTTTCAAGGCTTTGATGTGAAAATTCTTTTCCTTCTAGATGAATCAGACACTTATTATTTTTGAGAACAAGAACGCTTAGTCTTATTCAAATGGCAAAGAAGAAAGCCAAAGTCACACTGTCCTTGCAGCAGTATTCGCATTTAAATACCTCTTAATGAGGAATGACAAATGGAAATGTTTCAAGTTCATTAGAAATGTTCATTTTGACTCAGCAGTTACTTGAAGATAAGTAACCTAGAATAATTAGAAATGTAAGCAAGATATATGCAAGACTTTTCCAAATAAATAAACTTTGGCAAAAAAAAATAGAATATTTGAAATCTTGATTAGGAATGATGGTTATGTGAGTGCACACACGTGCCAATATTCATGAAGCTTTACACTAAGATTTATGCACTTTATTGTGTGTTCCTCAGTATGAATATTTTTAATTAAAAATTAAAAAAATTTTTAAATGAATAGAGGGGAAAAAAGAATTGGAACAGAAGTCAATGACATTAAAAAAAGAAATGTGGGCAAAGCTCTAGGTGCACAAGTATTCATATACCATTATCTGTAGAAGCAGAAATGGTGGAAATTTCCAGAAGGGAAATGGCTCAGTAAATAATACATACCATATAATCACATGCTAGAATACTAGGTATCTATTAAATTGATGGTTACAGAGATTCTTTTACTAATTTGGAAAAGTCTTGTGTATCTTTCAAAGGTTTTTTTAACAGTAGAAAAATATAACTTTATGACTTTGTGATGTATTTTGCCAGTATAAAATATATATCTGACATAGGTGTTTCATTTACCTCTTCCTGAAAGTTTTCCAGGCTAAAACGGTCTTGGCAAGGCTAATGGAATAGAACCGGGAGCTTCAAGCTCTTATTTTTCTGTGCTCTGTGACCCTTTGAAGACAATTTCTCCAGGGAAATTCCTAGGCCTGCTTGGGCTCAAGTACTTCTTCAGCTCACTTCTAAATGGAGATGGAATATATGGAATCTAAAAAGCAAAAGAAATGAACAAACAAAACAGAAACAGACTCATAAATACAGACAAACTGGTGGTTGCCACAGGGGTGGGGTGGGTGTGGGTGGATAGGTGATGGGAAAAATAGATGAAAGAGCTAGAGAGGTTCAAACTTCCAGTTAAAAAATAAATAAGTCACACCAAAAGTACAGAACAGGGAATATGGTTAATACATTGTCATAATGTTGTATGATGACAGATGATAACTACACTATTGTGATGAACATTTCATAATGTATATAAATGTCAATTCACTATGCTGTATACCTGAAGTTAATGTAATATTGTATGTTAACTGTACTTCAATAAGAAAAGAAGAAAGACTGGGTAGGCTAGACCGCACAGTTTTTCTAATGGGATTTCAAACCTACTCATGGTATTCTACCCCATTCCCACAATCCCTGCACTGATCACCACTCAAATTTTCTCTTACGATCCAGCAGGGGTCTGTATCACTGTCTCTCAAAGAGTGGTCGCTGGAGGAGCAGTTCCTGGGAACTTATTAGAAATGCAGATTTGGGGGCAACTCCTCAGACTCTCTACGCTGAAAACTCTTGGGGTAGGTTGGTAATCTAGGTTTTAATAAGCGTTTTTGGGGATTCTGATACAAACTCAAATTTGAAAACCATTGGTCCACATTAAACTCCAGGTGCTCATTAGTGGTAGACCTTACTTACTACTGTCCTTCCCAATACTTACCAGTCCCTGGATGAGAAACATTTGAAAACTGTGTGTACAAATGACTAATCACAGGATATAAAGTCCATTTATTTTTCCTTAAAATCTAAAATCTGCCTCTATAGATTGACCAAAGATTGTGCTGGTCCCCCTTGTAAAACGCCTTTCCTGAATTCCACTTGGTCTGCATTGAGGGAGCTCCAAGACACAGACCACAGAATTTATCTTTGCCCCAGCTGGGACATTGCTGAAGTAGGCCTTCCCTTCTCCTCTCTGGCACTCTCAATCCTCTCCCCCAACTTGAAATGATATATTTCAGATTTATTTACTTGCTTATTGTCTGTTTCTTCCACTCAATCAATGTAAGACCCCTAGCACAAAAATTTATCTTATTAACTACTGGATTGCTAGCAATGTCTAATCCACAGTAGGTGCTTAATAATAATGAAATGATAAATGAATAAACAAACAGCATCATTAGTTGCATTATACAATGTCCAGGTATTTATAAGATCATTTCCCCTCAGTCATAGTACCAACAATAGCAGTATTTCTGTTGATAATTTGATCTGTTGATTCTGTTGATAATTAAAAATTAAGCATATAGTTGATGGGGCTTGCTTTTTGGAATTGGTAGCTTACAGACTTAGAGCACTTTGTGGAGTGTCAGAAGCAAGGATGAAGGTTTTTTTATGGCTTGGAAGTTTTAGTCAATTCCTGATTGCATTTCATGGTCTTGCCCTTATTTTTTCCTTCTGCTGCTTCTGCTTTTAACTGATGTCCTATCACTGTGTTTTGTGACTTGGATTGTCAGTGTTCTGGTTCAGAAAACAAATCCTACCATTTGCAACAGCATGGATGGAGCTAGAGGGTATTATGCTCAGTGAAATAAGCCAAGCCGAAAAAGACAAGTACCAAATGATTTCACTCATATGTGGAGTATAAGAACTAAGAAAAAAAAAAAGTGAAGGAACAAAACAGCAGCAGACTCACAGAACCCAAGAACGGACTAATAGTTACCAAAGGGAAAGGGACTGGGGAGAACGGGTGGGAAGGGAGGGACAAGGGGGAAAAAGGGGCATTACAATTAGCAGATGTAATGTTAGGGGGGCATGGGGAGGGCTGTACAACCCAGAGAAGACAAGTAGTGACTCTATAGCATCTCATTATGCTGATGGGCAGTGACTGTAATGGGTTAGGTGGGGGGGACCTGATGAAGGGGGTAGTGTAATCACCATAATATTGCTCATTTAATTGTAGATTAATGATATCAAAATAAACTTAAAAAAAACCCAATCCCACCACTTACTTGTCATGCGATCTTGGGCAGGTTATATAACCTTTGCCTCAGCTTCCTCATCTGCAAAATGAAGATCACGAGTTTCTACTTCACATGGTAAAGTTCTCAGACTGGTGCTAAAGCCCTTAATAGTCATGGTGGCAAAAGAAACCAATAAATAAGCAGAGAGAAATAAAGAACATAAGCCCAAGTGTTTATTATAATAAACACTTACAATAGTGGGTGGGTGTCTGGGAAATCATTTTCTTCTTACATTTTCTGTGTTTTCTGAATCTTAAACAGAAAACATATTAAAAACAAACAAACAAAAACAGAAAGAGAAAAGAAATGGCACATTGAGTCCTGGACTTTTGTAGCTGAGTTTTAAAAACATGACAAGAGAATTTACTTCAGTCAAATCCCTAAAGAGCAATATTTGAATCTGTCAGGAAGAAATCAGTCCTCCAGTTTATCCTAAGGTATATGGTTGAAGCAGATGACTGAGAGATACAAAGTGAGGAGATTCAATCCTAAAGATGGCAGTGTTGGCTTATTTCCCTCAAGAACTCCTAAATTCTGAACATGGACATATAGAAAGGTGGTGATGGTTTTCTATTTCCCTTATGTGTATTCAACCACAAATGGTGTCATTTTAAGGATTTACTGTCAGTTCTAAACTTTTACCCATTTGGGTTTTCTTTATCCTCAGCCGAATTCAAAAAATAACATAAGACATAGCAAACAATAAAAGGCACAGTTGTAATGCAGCCCGCTTAAAGTGTATGGCTCATTGCCTGGTGAAGATGAGGTACTGATAGTCTCCATTCACCCTTCCAGGTCCACCCTTCACCTGCTCTGCATCCTGGGGCACTGACCTCCATGGAGGCTCCTTTGCCTTCTGGTTTCTGTCTGTTCTGGCCAATGGCCATCCCTGGCAAGGGACTGAAAGGCAAGAAGAGAAAGCTGTTGGGTTATTTGCTCCAGGCTCCTTCCCTGCAGCACCTCAGGTTGGCAGTGGCTGAGGTCCTCCACCACCAGCAGCAGCCCCTGTCCGGCAGCCCTCTCCTACAGCAGCAAGCTTC